>CAUYUJ010014616.1:153596-163596 GCA_963575745.1 Prorocentrum cordatum
AGACGAAGCATCACTACGTGTATCGCTAAAGACCAAACAGCAACGAACATAACCACAAAAACTGGAATTCGGCATCCACGGATATCCCGAGGAGCCAGTACAATAACAACTTGTTGGACCACCCGTTCGGAAGGTTGTCAGTTCCACTTTGCTGCGGCATCTTCGAGGGGAAGAAAGGGGATGCTCGGGGGACGCATGCCGATGTGGCACCCTGCCGCGGCGAGTCGCCCGATCGCGGCAGGCACGCGCGGCCGCGGCGGTCAGAGCTCGCTGCGGCCCTCCTCCGCAAGCAGCCCGCGCAGCCGCCGCAGCCGCGGCAGCAGGTGCCCCCGCGCGACGGCTCCGGGGCTGAAGCGCTCCCGCATGGCCTCCCAGCAGGAGGGGGAGGAGGAGGGGGAGGAGAAGCGAGGAGGAGGAGGAGGAGGAGGAGGAGGAGGAGGAGGAAGGGAAGCGAGGAGAGGAGCGAGGAGGAGAGAGGTTTTTTTGCTGCAAGAACGATGCCTGGCGGTCCCCGCCCCAGCTCGCCACAAGA
This sequence comes from Prorocentrum cordatum, assembly GCA_963575745.1. Lineage (NCBI taxonomy): Eukaryota > Dinophyceae > Prorocentrales > Prorocentraceae > Prorocentrum > Prorocentrum cordatum. Next base: position 154,129 of record CAUYUJ010014616.1, read on the forward strand.
TTAAGTGGGATAGGCGGGCACTCCGCCACGGGGTGCCTTCCCGCCTCCATCCCGATTCAGTCCATGAGGCACTCCCAGAAGGCGGCGCACTCCTCCTGTACCAGGGAGCGCGGTACCGCATCCAGGGAGACCTTCAATGCGTAAGGATTTCTGCCTCGGCGCAGGAGCGAGAGGCGGTACCCTGCGGTGGGGTTCGCTGGAGCCCCTCCGCAGGCACCAAGGAGCTTGCACCCCCTCTCGCTCGAGAAAACACCGCACCGATCGCAGAAGGTGTACTGGCCCACGCGGTGCAGCTCGTGGCCAAGAGCCGCACCGCGAAGGGCGGGAGAGATGTCTCCTTCCCCGTCCCCCCGCCCCAGCCCGACTCCCCAACGACGATCCACCCTCATCTTACCCTGGCAGGGCCTGCGCGCCAACGCGCGCCTGGCCTTGCTGGAGAAAGCCTTGCGGCCACACGTCGCGCACCGCCACGCCCCCCTCCTCCAGAGGAGGACGTGGGCGCGAGCACCCTCGGGCGGCCCCTGCCGCCGTCGGCGGGCTCCGCGGGAGCCCGCGGCAGGCCTCCCCGTGGAATCCCCGAAATCCGCAGTCCGCCCCGTCACCCCCGCCACCAGAGTCAGCACCGCCTGGACCTCCGCCGAGCGGGTGGTCCAGGTCTGGGCCTTCCACGGGGGAACCTCCTGCATGTCGGCCCCAAGGCGGGCCTCGCTGTCTGCCAATTGATTCCCTTGAACATCGAGACGGCTCTCGTGGGAGTCGTCCTTGGGCCCACGAGCGTGGGCTTTCACCTTGACGGCCTGGAAGTCGCCTTCCTGGCCGAAACTGTCCTGGAGCAGGTCCCAGATCCTGCCCCAGAGGTCGGCGTGCGGCCTCCGAGGGCTGCAGCACCAGCGGGGGCCCCTACGGAGGCCTCGAATGACCGAACTATTGTCGATCCCTACCCGCAATGGCGGGTGAGCGCTAGCCAGCGAGGAGGAGAGAGGAGGGGGAGGAGGAGGAGGAGGAGGAGGAGGAGGAGGAGGAGGAGGAGGAGGAGGAGGAGGAGGAGGAGGAGGAGGAGGAGGGAGGAGGAGGAGGAGGAGGAAGTCTCAAGCATGGCCTCCCGCGCCCGGGCGCCGAGCGCCGCCGCCTCCGCGCGGTGCTCGGCAGCCCAGCGCATCAGCCCGCGCAGGTGCGCCACGGAGGGCTGCGCCCAGCGGTGGCCGGCCGGGCCCTGGCCCTCCTCGGAAGGGAACTGGGACGCACAAGTAAATACCCACACATAGAACGATCCCCCATATTTTCCCATATTTTCTGGGCTGTTGTCTTCCCCCCCACCTCCCATATTTTTTCCCATATTCTCTGGGGAATCGCCGATTCATTGTGTCTGTGTGTTTGTTTCCCCTCCTGAGACTCCTCCACGTCCACGAGGCCGTCGATGCGCAGGGGCAGGGAGTAGGCGTCGGACAGGAACGCGGTGGGGCCGCTCCAGTTGGTGGCGATGACGGGGAGGGCCATGGCCATGGCCTCCACGTGGGGGCGCCCCCAGCCCTCTCCGCGGGTGGGCAGCACGACCGCGTCCGCGCCGCGGTAGAGCCTGGGCATGTCCCGCAGGGGCAGGTCCTCCGAGATCAGCGTGTGGCGCGCCAGCGGCCTTCGGGCCGCGTCCAGCGTCGCCACGAAGCTCTGCACCTTGGCCTCGAAGTCGCCGTCGGTGTGGAACGCCTGCGTCTTCACGCGCAGCACCACGGGGTCCTCGGCCGAGAACTCCTCGAAATACGCGCGCAGCAGGAGGTCCCAACCTTTCCGTTTCTCCCACTTGAAGACAGACAAGAATCGGAATCCGGCGGGGCCCCCATCGGGGCGCAGGAATGTGGAGGTCCCTGTCGTGCTTCCTGTGTTCTGCCTTCGCTTCCTGCCTCTCGTCCCTCCAAGGTCACTCTTTTTTTCCGCGTCCCGATCCCACCATCCCTCTATCCCTGTACTTTCATCTACGCCCGCAATCCTATCCCCATCCTCATGCGCATCCCGATTATCATATCCCACTCCCTATATCCTTAGCCCCACTTCCCTGTCCCTGACCCTACCCCTATCCCGATCCCCCCATCCTGCCCCACGCACCGCCCATCGTTGACTCCAGTGTAAACTGCATAAAGCTGTTTAGGGTCTTCTGCCGCAGCGGTGTCACCTGCTAGTCGTTTATATTCCCCCCAAAATGTCTGAAGATGGCTTTCACGCGGATTTCAAAGGCCGCACATCTCCAATATTGTTCAACATGAACCGTGGCGTTTCCCCTTGGACACGGGGGATGAAGGGGATTGATCCCCTTGTGGGTAGGGGGAACGCAAGACCCCACCCCCCGCCTCTCCGCTGTGGACGAGGGGGACCCCCCCCCTATCCGGCCCCCCCCCCCCCCCCCGAGTCACCGTCCTGACTCTAATCAGCTGTTGCGGGGTGCTGTGCATTTTCTTTACCACATGCCTCCAAGAGCCCCCCAAATCTGCTTCGAAGCGGCTCCAAGTGGCCACGGAGCTCCTCCACAAGTCCCGCAAGAGACCCCCAAACAGAGCCCAATGGGCGCCTTAGAGATCCCCAAGAAGGGCTCAGAAGCGTCAGCGTCGTCGTTGCCGTCATCCCCCTTCAGGGTCGGCGGCGCCAGCCGTAAGTCCTTCCCAATATTGGCTACGATCGCCCCAGTGGTGGGCCCTGGAGGACCCAAGATGCCCCTACGCAGGGGCCTCCTTCATAGCCTAACATCACATAACCATAAGATAGCCTGAGGGTGCCCGCCACCTTGCCGTAGGCACTGAGTGGAGTATCCTCAGGTCCTCTCGAGTTCTCGGTGTTGAGCCTTGTAGGCCAGGAATCCCAACGATTGGCCCAGTCCCATTGCTCTTGATACTGGCTCCTGCTCGGGCTGCTCGCGCGTAACCTTCCCCGAAACAAGCGGTAACACACACATGGACGAACCCGCCGTGCCTTGTTTTCTCTGTTCGCCGGGCCCCCGAAAGTGGCACCACGTCGGGGCATTTGGAGCAACCTCGGGGCAACATTCGGGGGGTACCACTGGGGGCAACCTGGGGGCATGGGTACGGACAACAACGGGTACGGACAACAACGGGTACGGGCAACAACCCGAAAATTGCACGGGGGCAGCATGGGCCAATGGGTACGGACAAAAACGGGTAGGATGCCGAACAACCCAATAGTGTGCAACACCGAGCGTGGCCCCCGTTGGGCAGGTGGCCTGCTGCCTCGACTGGACAACGTCCGCGGCGACGCCGACAGCGAATCCTCTTCAAAGCGGGCAGTAGCTGCTGTCGGTCTTTGTGCCCATTCTTTAGCAGGAAGAGGAGGAGAAGGAGGAGAAGGAGGAGGAAGAGGAGGAGGGGGAGGAGGATAATAAGAATGGGGGAAGAGGAGGAGAGGGAGGAGGAGTCTAGGAGTCCAGGTCCAGGAGTTCAGGAGGAGGGCGAGGAGGAGGAGGAAAAGGAGGGCCCATGTCGGTCGTCCCGAGATTTGCCACCGCGATGGCTCCGCCTGGGGGGCCGGCGGTAGAGAGCACGGCTCTTCGCACAACCCCTGGCCGTCATCCCCCTGCTCGAGTGGGGAGTGCCGCGAGGGATCGAACAGCTCGGTGTCGACGGCCTCTGGCATGACGACGATCTTATCCTTGTCGATGCCGCTCGAGGCGAACTGCTCCAACGCCCAGGCCGACGGGACCCAGACCTTCGAGCGTTGGGGGGATGACACAAAGAAACCGTACAATAATACGAATAACCACGCGAATCAGGATAACACTAATAGTCATCATATAATCATACGGTCAAGCAACCACAGATAGCGTGCACGACGCCCCCTGAAGGACAAGAACATCCTCGATTACTGTGCACGCTATACGCCGACTCCCCTGGTCAAAACCACATTGAAACATATCAAACCGTGCGTGCACGCTATACGTTGTCGATGTTTCAAGGCGATCCTGCACGCTAAACGTTTTTACATTGGCCAAATGCGGCACGCTAAACGGACCGTCACGCTGCACGCTATGCGATTACTATTCGGATCACCTCTCCACTCCGTCCCCTACCCCCCCTCCTCCGAGCGACATTACTATCGTCCTCACTATTGATGATAGCAGGGGGGCTCCAGCAAGGGGTCTCCAGCGGGGGGGCAGGACGGCTCAGGGCTCCAAGGTGAAGTCCAGAGGACCCCATGAAGAGGTAAGACAGCCTGGGATGGCTCCAGGAGCAGCCCAGAACGAGCCACGAGAGCCCAAAGCACCACAAAACCAGCCTAACAGGGCTTCCAGAGAGGCCCACGACGACCCAAGGGAGCCCCAAGAAGCAGCATGGCTCCGATTGCTGCACAAAGCGGGCCGAACTTGCCCCCAAAGCGCCGAAGATTACCCAAGAGGGTTTTCAGAGAGGCCCAGCGCGACCCCAAGGTGGCAGGAGGGGCAGGAGGGGCGGGAGGGGCGGGGGGGCAGGTGCACGCTACGTGGGCCCGGAGGGGGGGCAGGGAGGGGCGGGGGGCAAGTGCACGCTATACGGGCCCCAGCTCCAGCAGGGGGCAGGACGGCTCAGGGCTCCAAGATGTGGTGTCTAGAGGGCGTCATAAACTTATAAGGCAGCCTGGGATAGCTCCAGGAGCAGCCCAGAACGGCCCACGAGAGCCCCGAGCACCGCAAAAACAGCCTAACAGGGCTTCCAGAACGGTCCAGGACGGCCCACGGGAGCCCCAAGAAGGCTGAAAACGCAGTCAAGACAGCCCAGCACGGCCCCGCTGCCCAAAGCGGGCCGAAATTGTACCCAAAACGCGTAAGATTACCCAAGAAGGTTTTCAAGGGAGGCCCAGCGCGACCCCAGGGTGGCAGTGGGGGCAGGAGGGGCAAGGGGGCAGCACGCTACGTGGGCCCCGTCTCCAGCAGGGGGGGGGGGGGGGGGCAGGACGGCTTAGGGCTCCAAGGTGACGTCCAGAGGACCCCATAGAGTTGTAAGACAGCCTGGACTGGCTCCAAAACAGCCCAGAACGGCCCACGAGAGCCCCGAGCACCGCAAAGTCAGCCCAGCAGGGCTCCCAAAGAGGCCCATGACAACCCAAGGGAGCCCCAAGAAGATCCCCAAAGGCCGCCATTACAGCCCAACATGGCCCCGCTTGCGGCCCCAAACATGCCAACATGGCCCTCAAGGCGCTCAATATTCTCCAAGAGGGTTTACAGAGAGGCGCAGCGCGACCCCCCGGGGGGGGGGAGGGCGGGGAGGGGCGGGGGGAGGTGCACGCTATACGGGCCCCAGCTCCAGCAAGGGGGCTTCAAGAGGTGGTGTCTAGAGGGCCCCATAGAATTGCAAGGCAGCCTGGGATGGCTCCAGGAACAGCTCAGAACAGTCCACGAGAGCCCAGAGCACCACAAAGTCAGCCCAGCAGGGCTTCCAGAGAGGCGCAGATCGGCCCCAGGGAGCCCCAAGAAGACCCAAAAGGCAGCCAAGACAGCCCAGCATGGCCCCGCTTGCTGCTCCAAACGGGCCAAAAATGTACTCCAAACGCCCAATAGTGCCCAAGAGGATATTCCGGGAAGCCCAGCGCGACCCCACGGGGGGGCTGGAGAAGCGAGGGGCCAGGCGCACGCTATACGGGCCCCAGCTCCAGCAGGGGGCAGGACGGCTCAGGGCTTCAAGAGGTGGCGTTCAGAGGTAGAGAGTTGTAAGGCAGCTTGGGATGGCTCCATGAGCAGCCCAGGAGGAGGAGGAGCAGGAGGAGGATGAGGAGGAGGAGGAGGAGGAGGAGGAGGAGGAGGAGGAGGAGGCAGAAGTGGCTCGGGCCTGCGGAGGCCGAAAGGCAGAGTGTGGTTCCATGGACTGCTGAGCCAGACCGACATTCTGAACCTACTCCTACTCCTGCTCCTACTCCGACGTCCTCCTCCTCATCCCTCTCCTCTTCCTCCTCTCTCCCCTCCCTGTCCCCTGCCTTCTCTCCCTATACATCCCCGCTTTGCCCTTGGTATCACTTCGGCTGCCACTACGAACCTAGGAGGAGGAGGAGGAGGAGGAGGAGGAGCAGGAGGAGGAGGAGGAGAAGGAGGAGGTGGGGGAGGAGGAGGAGGAGGAGGGGGAGGAAGAGGATGATGATGACGATGCTGCTGCTGCTGATGATGATGATGATGATGCTGCTGATGCTGCTGCTGATGATGATGATGATGCTGCTGCTGATGATGATGATGATGATGATGATGATTATGATATTTTTACAGGTATCCGACGTGCACGCTAAACGTGTTTGTCTCTCACGTCGGACGTGCACGCTAAACGCGGCACAACCGCATATAGCCTGCACCCATTTTCCGAAGTGCACTCTATACGACCTCCATTTAGAGTGCACTTCAAAATCTCCATGTGCATTCTATATGTGGCTACTTGACCGTACCCATAGTCATACCACGACATATAACTAGTGACATCAATCATACGACTCATAATAATCCGCCGGCCCAATCTGGGGGCGCAAGGCTGCGAAGGTGTGTGCTGTCTGCTGTCATGTGTTATGTGTTGTCATTTGCTGTTTGGCCTTTTGTCTTTTCAGTCCTGTTTCCTGCCTCCTGGGGGGCCGCGCCGCGCCACCAAACAGCCAATGGAGGGGGGTGAACCTCAAATGGGGCGGGTGAACCCCAAGATTCTCATTGTGACGCCACCGCGCGGCCAGAACAGCCCGAGAGGCCGCCAAGATTGCCCGGAGGAGCTGCGAATAGAGCCTGAGGAGCCCAAGACGGTCCAAGATGGTCTCAATAAAGTCACACGATGGCCCCACGACGGCCCATGATGCTCCCAAGACGGCCCAAGAGGCCTCCGAGAAGCATCCCAAAAGGGCCCCACGAAACACTAATCAACTATTTTCTAAACGTGTCTGAAGTTTTTCGGCCTTCTCGCCTTTTCGGCTTTCCGACGCTCCGAGACGGACCAAGAGGTTCCCAAGATCGCCCCACGACGTCCCTAGAAGCTCCCATGACGGCCCAAAAGGCTTCCGAGATGGCCCCAAGACGACCGAAGAGGACCCCAAGACTGTCCAGGAGGCGCTCCAGACGGCCCAAAAGGGCCCTAAGATGGTCCCAAGAGAGGCCCAAGAGGGAGTCCACGAATCGAAAACTCGACCTTTCCGCCCCGAGAAGGCCCCAGGAGGCCCCAAGAAGGTCCCAAGGAGGTCCCACCCAGGAGGTCCCACCCAAGAGGCCCCAAGGAGACCCCCAAATTCTCCGGGGCTTCCTGCTGCCCGTCGCTGCCGGTCGCGATTTGCCGCGTGACTCTTTCGGATCGACGACGGGTCCGAAACGGACCAAGAAAGCTCCAGGAGGCGTCCAAGATGGCCCATGAGGGCTCCGATGCGCAACTAGATCGCCCCAAGCGCCCAAGATGCCCTCCCCCCCTCCCCCTCATCGCCCGCCGCCTCCACTCTAGTCCTCCTTTGAATCCAACCGCCTGAGCAAGCACCCGCGATGCTACCCGCGCAGCTGCCCGCACTATTATCAGGGGGTTCGCCTGCAGAGGGCGAAGCTCTTAAGATAATACATACATACGTACAATGCAATACTAATGATAATGATAACAACGCGCGGTAAGGATGCAAGGGCCTTTGGAGGCGATGCCTACCCTTTACGAGCGGGGCGTGGCCAGCGAAAGCGGCCATGGACGGGCCGAAGGGGGAGGATGCAAGGGTAACCTTGGAAGGTTGCTGATCCTTACTATGCGGGTTGACTCCAAACTCTCGGCGGGGTGGGGGAGAAATGCAGAGAAACGTACACCTTTCGTGCCACTTCTGGGCCCCAGGGGGGCCTTCTTTAGGGCACAAATAAATAAACCTTTTTTCACCCCACTCCCCTCTATCGCACCCCCATTACTCGACGCTCGAGACCTCGTCCATCGCGTTGATCCGTGGCACCTGAGCGGGGCCGCAGGCCATCGGTTTGCCACCGCATGGCCTGGCCTGCCTGCACGCCACACTCCCTGCCACCCTCCCTCTTCGCCTCCTCGCCCGTTCCGTCACCCCCGCGCGCTGGGATCCAACCAACCCGCGGCACTCAACTGCCCCACCCCGTCACCGTCTCCACCCTCTTCCACTCCCTCTATCCATTCCCCCCCCATTGCCTGGGGAAATGAAAAATTACCGATACCGCTACTCCCCAGACCTCTCCCACAGTGCGTTCTGGCTAGAATTTCGAGGCGAATCCAGCGGTGGCGACGAGGGCCTCCCGGGAGGCCGAACAGGTGGAAAACAGTCGAAGGGTAGGGGTATGGATGGGCACCTTTCCTCAATTGACTGCCTCCCCCCCGCCCTTGAACGCCACTGGAGGCTACACAAAGGTTGAGCCCCAATGCGAGCTCCATCATCCGCGCCTCGCAGAAGGCTCCTCGAAACCTGCGGAACCCGCTGGAGGCCCAAGGCTGCCCGGAGCCGCGCCAAGGATCTGTCCTCAGAATCTGCGCAACCCGTCCTGCGCTCCCTCCTGCCCAGCGCGCCCTCTACACAACGGGGGTGGGTGGTGACGCGCCGCGTGGTGTCCCAAGCAACAACGCAATTCAGCGCGCCAGGCCCCGTGACTGCCCCCCCCGACAGCTCTTCAGGTGCTCCAGTAGCCCCAAGAGTGCGCCGCAAGCTCCTGATCGCGCTCCTGCACGGCCTGAGGCGGTCCCCCTGGAGGCCCCCTACAAGCCGTCGGGGGGTCTCTGACGGGCGACAGGATTGAAGGGTCCTGCTTCTTCCACGCCAGGGCAAGGTGGAAATCATCGACGTATTGTGTACTGAAAACTATTGGCTGGTTATGACACCTGCATACAATTGTGCCCTTATAGAAACACACGCATGCTAGCGTGATTCTGTCACGTGCCCAACGCTCGAACATATGAACCGAACCGAAATGAACGGTACAACCAGTGAGGATATAAGAGGGGAGTTGAGGGACACATGATAAACAACACCTTCGGGACTGACCCTCGCAGGATCAGCTTTCTGATGATGGGCGCGTGATCCCGAACGCGCTGGCCACAGTCTCTACAACGGAAGCGCGGTCACGCAACTGGCCATCCAGCAAAACTTCTTCTATCCGCCTGGGGGCGACGCTCAGCCTGCGTGCGTGGTGGCCTGCCACCAGCTGCCCGTAGACGTCAGCAGGCGAGCAGCGACGACGCCTGCAGGGACAGCTTAAATAACAAATGAGGTGTAAAACCAAGTCCGGCCATCTTGTGTGAGCTACTTGTTGCAGGTAGTGTCACCTTGTGATTCACAAATGCGTGGGGGGCGAGTGTTGGAACAATGTTCCCCCTGCTCGGGCGAATTGCGGGGTGGCGCCCGCCAGATTGAACATCAACGGGGCGGCGCCGGTGATTAGCGCCGGCGCCCGGCCGCCAACGAGAAGGCGACAGACAACACAGACTGGGGAGAGGAGGGGGGCTGGAGGCAAAGGAGGCAGAAGCAGGGAACGTGAGCCAGGGCGACTCCTGT
>CAUYUJ010014616.1:166096-263596 GCA_963575745.1 Prorocentrum cordatum
AGGGATAGGAGGGGGGAGGAGGAGGAGGAGCCAGTAGGGAGAGGAACGAGGGAGGAGGGAAAGGAACGAGGGAAGACCGCCCCCTCCGCCTTCCCCCTTACCAGGTGTTGCCCTCGACCCTCGAGGGTCGAGCGATGAGGTCTTTTCGGAAGCTCTTCTGCCCTGTTGCCGGGCCTCTGGAGGCCTCTTGGGACCTCTGGGAATCAGGACCCGGGGCGGGAGCAACACTTACCTGTCCCCTCTGTCGAGTAAGGGGTCGACTGCAGAACTCATCTGCACCAAACTTGCTTTTTCAGCCGAATCTGCGAAGCGTATGTAACATGCGCCGTAGATCTGCGGGGCCTTCTACGTATGTGTTCGTAGTCGACGGAATAATCTAGCTTGAGGTAGATCAATTCTGTAAACTATCCCCTACTCGACTCCTTCCCCAGAGTGGGTGGGTGCGAACCTGGCTCGACTGTGGTTTTGGCTGCTCTGACCTTCGGCGGGCACGGCTGCACGCTGCCCCAGCCGAAGGCACCGAGAGAGGAGGGAGGCGAAGAGGACGTGCAGAGGAGGGAGCCTCCTTCCCTCCTCCTCCTCCTCCTCCTCCTCCTCCTCCTCCTCCTCCTCCTCCTCATCCCTCCTCCTCAACTCTCCTCCTCCTCCTCCTCCTCCGCCTCTTCCTCCTCCCCTCCTCGCCTTCCTCCATCCTCCTTCTAAATAACTCCTCCCTGTCGCACCACCAGACGTGTCGTCAGGGCAGTCCGGGAGTTTCGCCTGATACTCTCTGGCATTTTGAAGCAGACGCGCGGCGTGAGCGGGTGGAGGGCGGATCGGTTACATGAGTGGGAGGCAGTTCTGTTTCAGTATGGGGATCCCGTATGCAACCCCGTTAAATCAACGGCCAGAAGTCTAGAGGTGTTCAGCGGCTCCTCCTTAAAGCGGGGCTGCCTCTTGGCACTTTCTTGGACTGTTTGATCCTGCGTTGTTGTATTCGCTTGCGCTCGAGGGATGGAATGCAATTCATTTTAACGTTGAGCTCCCGCCAGGCCCATGGTACGCTCGTCTTGCAAGGGGGTCTTTTCGCATAGGGTCTTTTCGCATAGTGAAAATAATGCTTGTATGCCCTTGTGAAGGAGGGACTTGGGACGGTAGAGTGTTTAGCAGCACTGCTGATACATCTTGGGCTTGCTATGGTCTTCCTCCTCCTCCTCCTCCTCCTGCTGTCTCTCCTGCTGCTGCTGCTGCTCCTCCCCCTCCTCCTTCCTGTCCTCCTCCTCCTCCTCCTCCTCCTCCTCCTCCTCCTCCTCTCACTCCACAGGCGCGCCATCACGTCGGCACAGGAGACAGGAAGGGACGAACACGAGGAGGAGGAGCTGGAGGAGAGCAACACCAGGCGAGCAGGCCCGCTATGCAGTGCACGACCCCCGCCCCGCAACACATTGTGGTCACAACGACGGCGACGAGTGTACGGCAATGAGTTTTTTGTCTCTAGGAAGCAATAGTGTACGGCATGGAGAATGATGAGGATCACGAGGGACAGAAGGAAGAGGAAAGAGGAGGGGGAGCGCCATCGGCGTGCCACACGTCTGGCGTGGCGTGGCACACCACCACGTCCCACTCCTTCTTCCTGCCGGCGCCGATGAGGTCCTCGAGGACGAGGGGGCGGAGGAGGCGGGGGCACACCACGTCGTTCCGCCTTCCCTCCCTGCCTTTGCCGAGAGGTCGCCCCCATGCTTTTCAGCGCGGCAGGGGATGGAAACCCCCTTGGGGGTGGCGGGGCGGGGAAGGGGGAGATGGAGGAGGGCGCCCCTCGTTCCCTTCCCTCTCCACATTCTCCCCTCGCCCCCCCACACGCTCCTCTATCTCTCCTCTTCTTCATCTTCTCCCTCTACCCTCTCCTCCAGTACATCTCCCTCTCGTATATCCCATCCCCGTCGCCTCCCCTGAACAACGACACATTATGAATAATACTCTCCTCTCTCCACTGACCCTGTCTGGAAAATGTCCCGCCTACTCCGCGTATAGTTTCTACACACGAAGTCAACATTCAGTCTTCCTGTGTTTCCCCATGCGGTTGTCGATGGTCCTTCAAATTGATATTCACGCTGCAACGCTTGCCTCATTTCCGCGCTTCTGGTCATTCAGAACCGTGCTCCTCTGAACGCTGGTCTCATTTCCGCGTTGTCGGTCTTTCCGAATGGTGCTCCCGCTGCAACGCTGGTCTCATTTCAACGTTTTCGGTTCTCCGCCATGGTGTTTCCGCTGCAGCGCTGGCCTCATTTCTGCGTCCCCGGTCCTTCCGAATGGTGCTCCCGCCGCAGCATTGGCCCCATTTCCAAATCCCACCAATCCTGTGGACTAAGGTGATCTAGCGAATTCTTCTTTCCCTCTTCCAAAAACCTCATCCCTTCCGGGAAGTTTTCCTTCCCCCCCCCCCTCCGTAAAGTTTTTTGGGGGAGCGGGGGCGCGTGGCGTTAGGGCGCCAAAAATGGCTCTAACTCGCTCCAAATTGGCCTCCGATGTTCCAAAATGGCCTCCACGATGGCTCAATATAGCCGACGAAGGTTCAAGATAACTTACGACATACCTCCAAGAGGCCAATCGAAAACAACACGACGGTTCCACGTGCTCCCGGAACCCCCTTTCAGACCCCGGGGCCGACATCCTCGACTTTTCGCTTCCGATGCGCTTTTGACGCTCCAGGGTGACCCCCCACAAGATGCCCAGGAGAGGCCCAAGAGGCACCCCAAACGGCCCTCAGAGCGCCAAGGTGCGGCCCAAGAGCGCCCCGAGAAGGGATTTTGATGGCCCCAGGGCAGGGGGGGGAAGTACCGATCCCCCCCTTGATCGATTGCCGCCAAGATGGCCCCACGAGGTCCTCCAGGGTTCCCAAGGGGGCCCAAAGAGGGTTCCAAGAAACGATTTTGAGGGCTCTGTCCTCGTCCTCGTTGTCTTTCTCCTCATCCTCCTCCTCCGTGCCCTCGTTGTTTTTTCCTTTTCCTTGTCGTTTTCCTCCTTTTCCTCGATGTCGTAGTCGCGGTCGTCTTCCGCTTCCTCCTCCTCCTCCTCCTCCTCTTCCTCCTCCTCCTCCTCCTCCTCCTCCTCTCCCACGCGGGCCCAAGGGATGGCTCGAAGAGACCCTTCAAAGCCAATTCCTTGCTCCCAAAGATGCTCCCAAAGATCTCTCTGTTCACTCTGGTTGCCCACTCTGTTCCGCTCCATGTGCCTTTTCGTCACTTTTTCCGTCAACTCTCACGGGCAAGGTTTCCGAATGGGGTTGTGGGGGTCCTTGTTGATCGCGGCCGTAGCGACAAATCGCTCGGCGTCAAGTCAAAGCGCAGCTAGCGAGCACCGGACTCAATTAGGCACTCAGCGCGCAGGAGCGAACTACGCTGCGGCTCAGAGGGCGAAGCCGACGCTGACGAACAGGTAGGACACGCCGAAGCCGACGAAAACCAAGGTGCTGGCCTCGATGCGTGCCAACATGGCGAAGTAATTGAAGCCCGTGACCGTGTCCAGGGGGAGGACCGTGACAAGTCCGGCAGCGTGCAAGCACCCGGCGACGGCTGGAGGGGATTTGTTGGTCAACAGGCTCGCGAAGCGGGTCGAAAACCGTCCGAACGCTAGTCGGGCCGCGACTAGGCAGCAGGAAAAGAAAGGCAAGCGAAGCGAGCGAGCGGGCGGGCAGCCACTCAGAAGGAGAGCCAGGACCGATACTCCCAAACCCGGTGGCGACCAGCGCTGGTGGGGATACGCAGAGCGTGCACAATTGTCGATTATCCAACCTGTTTTGTTCGGCTGCAACATGCATGCAACCGTTGTCTGCAGGTCAATGATATGTTATGTGCACGCTCTGCGATTCGATGCCTTGCTCTGCAATGCTGTGATTTGCAACGCTGGGCTACGCAATGCCATGCCATATAATGGCATGCCATGCAATGCTCTGTGCTATGCTATGTACTGCTATGAAAAGGTGGTGTCTTGCGCTGCGGTGATATGACATGCAATGCCAGACTACACAATTATATGCCACGCTATGCACCAAATGCCCTTTGGGATCGTTGTGCTCTTCGACATCCGACTGTGCGAATAGAGAAGGGGTCTGCGCAATGGCAAGGGATGGGAGGGAGGGAGATGGCGAAATATAGGACGCGAGCGCACCTAGCTTGCCCGTAGCCCTCTCTCCTATAATCCCTTCTCTAGGGAGGAATGGGGGGAACGAACCTCCCTGCTGCCCCTACTCCTCCTGGTGGGGCTTTGTCCTGGTGACCAGACTCGCTCTCAACAATCCCGTCATGCATGGTGCAAAAACGGGTTCTGGACAACTGATCGGCCTCGCTTACGGTCTTTCCATTGCCCCGGAAGTTTCTCTGGCGAGTTCTCTCATGGCCGCTCCTCCTGCGCGGCAAGCATCTTCCCCAGCGGAACCGATGTGTCGTGCGACATGGCTTGCGAACGAACGAACGAACGAACGAACGATTGGCCAATCTGGCGAGGAGAACGAGGGGGAGGCGGAGCAGGGCGCGGCTGAGGGGGCGGCTGCGGGGGGGGAGGCGGGAGGAGGAGGAGGAGGAGGAGCAGGAGGGGGAGGGGGAGGAGGAGGATGAGGAGAAGAAAGAAAAGGACGACGTCCTCGTCCTCGTCCTCGTCCTCTTCCTCTCGTCCTCTTCCTCTCGTCCTCTTCCTCGTCCTCGTCCTCGTCGTCCTCGTCGTCCTCGTCCTCCTCCTCCTCCTCCTCCTCCTCCTCCTCCTCCTTCTCCTCCTCCTCCTCCTCCTCCTCCTCCTCCTCCCCCCGCGGCGCTCCTGCAACGCCCGGCTCATCTCCTCCGGCAAGCCACGGGCGAACCCCGGACTGGCCTGCTCCGCGAACTGCCGGATGCCGAAGCGGCCGGGGGCGGCAGTGGAGTACTCCTGCGGGCGCGGCGAGGATTTTTTGGTACTGCGCTTCTTTTTCAGATCCGAAAGATAGAGAGAAGCAGCGACCGGCATGGACATCAACTTTTGGAGGTCCGCGCGGCCCAGGAGCGGCGCCAGAGGCGAGGCCAGGGGGACCCAGCGCGGGTCAACAAAAATCCACGCGGAGCGCCACACATTGATATTTGTACTTTTCTCTTTCGACCAACGTATCCCTCCGGCAGCCTCCAGGCAGGGGCCGCTATCCTCCCTCCTCCTACCGCTGCCCTGGCCTGGACTCTCCTCGGGGCTGCCCCTTCCCACCCTCCACTGCGCCGTCTGGGCTCCTTCCTCCCCCCCCCTACAGGAGGAGGGGGAGGAGGAGGAAGAGGAGGAGGAGGAGGAGGAGCAGGAGGAGGAGGAGGGGGAGGAGGAGGAGGAGGAGGAGGAGGAGGAGGAGGAGGAGGAGGAGGAGTTTTTTTTTCAAACTCAGTTTGGCTTGTGAACAGCAGGCGACGGAGGCGACGTCACCGCTGTTGTAGACCCTACCTGCAACGCGTTGGGAAGCAAGAGAGGGTCGAGGAGATGCGAAGGACGTCGCGACTCCAGAACTCCAACCACTCCCAACAGGCCTTGCTGCGAGGGGGGTGGGTGGGTGTGCTAAGCGCCGAATGCTGGGAGCAGCCACCGAAACAAACACGAAACATCCAGTCATAAAGCGACCACCCCTAGTGCAGGCAGCGCCAGGACGGTGGCTGGGCCTCGCCCCACATGTGGGGTAAGCGCACGGAAGGCCAATGCGCCGTCTGGGCTCCTCTCCCCCCCACTCCCCCTACAGGAGGAGGAGGAGGAGGAGGAGGAGGAGGAGGAGGAGGAGGAGGAGGAGGAGGGGAGGAGGAGGAGGAGGAGGCGGAGGAGGAGGAGGAGGAGGAGAGGAGGCGGAGGAGGAGGAGGAGGTGGAGGAGAGGAGGCGGAGGAGGAGGAGGAGGAGAAGGAGGAGGAGGAGGAGGAGGAGGAGATGGAGAAGGAGGAGGCGGCGGAGAAGGAGAAGGAGGAGAAGGAGGAGGAGGAGGAGGAGGAGGAGGAGGAGGAGGAGGAGAAGGCCTTCTCAGAAAACGCCGGGGCTTCTCAGAAGCGCTCCAGCCTTACGAGAAATTGTCTGTGTCTTCGGTGAAGGCTTAGAACACTTCTCAGATCGCTGGCGGGACGTCCGAGCCTTCTGAGAAGGCCCGCACCTTTCCGCTTCCCCCCAGGCTCGCCGCCGATAGAATGCGAGAGCAACAACTGCATGAACGCAAACTCTCGGAGGTCCGCTTAGACTTCTCGGACCGGTGCGCCCTCCCCTTCCCCCATGTGGACGTCGCCCGTCAATCCAGAGAGGGCGGGAGAAGGAGAAGGACGGGAAGAAGCAGGCAACCGAGCAAACAACATGGCCATGTGCCCTGAGGGACGTGTGGGCTGGTCGGCAAGAGCGCTCGTGGCTCCTGCCCTACTACGACAAACTCCTCGCCGATAGTATGATACAACCGGCGCCACAACCAGTTTGGCTATGCAGCCCAGGAGGAGGAGGAGGACGAGGAGGAAGAAAGGGAGGAGGAAGGAGGAAATGAAGTAATCTTGTGCAAAACGCGAGAACATTCAACCGTTGTGTGCGCTTCAACTTCCCACAACTGCCGGGGACGGCCACGTCGTCTGTTGGCCGCCCAGTCTCGCGGGGTGCCAGAAGCATCAGGAAGAGCAGTACGACGAGGCAGGCCCTCCTCCTCCTCCTCCTCCTCTTCCTCCTCCTCCTCCTCCTCTTTTTCATCCTCCTCCTCCTCCTCCTCCTCCTCCTCCTCCTCCTCCTCCTCCCCCTCCCTCCTCCTGCTCTTGCTCCTGCTCCGGCTCCTCCTCCTCCTCCTTTGCCTCGAGACTGTGCGGCGGAGTCCGCTGTGGCTCCTTCTCCAGCGCCAGGGCGAAGCTGAGCGCCTCGCTCGAGTAGCCCCCTGCGTTCAGGGCGGGCGCCATCCTCAGCTCCACGGGCAGATGAGGCGAGGAGGGGGCGGGGAGGGAGTAGGAGGATGAGGAGGAGGAGGAGGAGGAAGAGGAAAAGGAGGAGGATGAGGAGAATGAGGATGAGAAGGAGGACGATGGGGCGAGGAGGGGAAGGGAACCATGTGGGATCGATGAGGCAGGGGGCGAGGTAGGGGGAGGCGGGCGGGAGGAGGCATGCGCGGGGGTGGATGGAGGGAGGGGGAGGAGGCAGCCCGACGGCAAGGTGGAATGCTAAAGAGGACGAGGAGGCTCGGATGTGGAAGACGGCCCGTGGACACAAGGGTCCCCTAAACGGGGACACGCACATGCACCTCTATCCCACTCTTATTAAGAATATTTTCATTATTTTTATTCGTGTTATTCTTATTATCATTATTACTATCATCATCATTATTATTATCATTATTGTTATTATTGTTATAATGTATTCACTTACAACAAAACAGCAACTTAGCCTGGCAAAAGACCAAACCATACGCGATTGTGAATACCGCAATTGTGAATACTATCTTCGCCGACGCTCCCCATGTGGCCACGGGTTCCCGCCGAAGCCCGGCATGTTCAAGGACACGTTCGCGGCCGTCTTCGCGGGCGCCGACGACGACAACGACGGCGCCCCCCTGACCGAGGAGCAAAAGCAGGAGAGGGCTCTGAGAGCCATATGGGGAAGGTACCACTGGCGCCTTCGGTGGAGCTCCTATGGGGCCACGATCCTTGTTAGGGGTGTGCCGAAATGGCCCGAGGCCGCTATGCGAACCCTGCCGCTGGGGCCTTCGGTGGAGCTCCTATGGGGCCACGATCCTCGTGATGGGGTGTGCCGAAATGGCCCGAGGCCGCCATGCGAACCCTGCCGCTGGCGCCTTCGGTGGAGCTCGGCCACGATCCTAGTGAGGGGTGTGCCGAAATCGCCAGAGGCCGCCATGCGAACCCTGCCACTGGGGCCTTCGGTGGAGCTCCCTATGGGGCCACGATCCTCGTGAGGGGTGTGCCGAAATGGCCTGAGGCCGCCGTGCGAGTTCCGCCGCTGGGACCTTAGGTGGAGCTCCATATGGGGCCACGATCCTCGTGAGGGGTGTGCCGAAATGGCCCGAGGCCGCCATGCGAGTTAGTCCACTGGGACCTTAGGTGGATCCCTATGGGGCCACGAAGCGTGTGAAGGGTGTGCCGAAATGGCCCGAGGCCGCCATGCGAGTTCCGCCACTGAGACCTTAGGTGGAGCTCCCTATGGGGCCACGAAGCGTGTGAGGGGTGTGCCGAAATGGCCCGAGGCCGCCATGCGAGTTCCGCCACTGGGACCTTAGGTGGAGCTCACTATGGGGCCACGAAGCGTGTGAGGGGTGTGCCGAAATGGCCCGAGGCCGCCATGCGAGTTCCGCCACTGGGACCTTAGGTGGAGCTCACTATGGGGCCACGATCCTCGTGAGGATCGTGCCGAAATGGCCCGAGGCCGCCATACGAGTTCCGCCACTGGGACCTTAGGTGGAGCTCCCTATGGGGCCACGAAACGTGTGAGGGGTGTGCCAAAATGGGGCGGTGCCGAAATCGATGATGGTGATGGTGATGGTGACGGTGATGGTGGTGATGATGATGGATGATGATGATGATGATGCTGATGCTGATGCTGATGATGATGATGATGATGATGATGATGATGATGATGATGATGATGATGATGATGATGATGATGATGATAATGGTGATGGGCAAAGGGAGGAGGGGGAGGTGGAGGAGAGGAGGAGGAACGCGGGGCACCGTGTTTTCAAGACGAGGACCCAACACCACAGGATGGTTAGGACAAAACATCCAGGACGCTGGCGCAGCCAAGAGAACTGTGGCTGCGGGCCGTGACATGCTTCATCCTTCGTCCTCTCTGGGCGGAATCCTCAAAGCCCTGGTCCGCAATGTGCTGGCTCAGGGGGCCTCGCTGAAAGCCTTCCGGATGGGGTCGGAGCAGATGGGGCGTCGGAGGATCGCGCCGCATCGCCGATGCGTCGGCGATGCATCGGCGCCGTCGGCGTGAAGAACCAGTCGAACTCCACGTCGCGCGGCATCGCCGATGCCTCGGCAAATTGGCGCATCCTCCGACCCCGTCTGCTGGGACCCCGTCTCCGAGGCTCAGACGCTCTTGGGGCCGCGGGCCGCGACGGGCTCACCTGGCAGGTCCACCTGGGTGCCAACTGCCCCCAAAGGGCGCCCCAGCTCGTGCGCAAGATGGAAGGTTGCACCGACCTGGGCGCATGGCGTACGGCAGGTTCGTGTCGTGACGACCCCAGCACTGGTCTCTGACACCGCGGGGATCCTTCAGCCTCGAACGATCGGCTGTTTCCGAAACGTCCGATCGTTCAACGTCACCGAGTCTCGGCCGCCAGCGGCGTTCCAGTTTGAACGCTGGCGGCGGGGTCGCCGCTGGTCGACACGACGTGAACCTGCCGTACCCGGACAGGCCCGGACACCATCACCGAAGATATGGAACAATACCCACAAGGGCGGCGCGCGCTGTGGCGACCGCCCCAGCAAAAGTTCTGGGAGACGCAGGAGTCGGGTCGGCATATTCCTCGGGCTGGCCCGGACAGGGCCGTCAGGAAAATGACGAGACCCGAACTGAAACTTGTCGCGAACTCCCGCCGAAGACATCACACGAAAACGGACCGTCAGAATACGGAAACGGGCCCGTCCAAAAATGTCGGCAAACCCGAGTTCGGGAGCGGCCAAGAGGGGGGTGTCCAAGAGGGGGGGGTGCAAATCATGACCGGCGGCACGTGCGCGGCCCAGCGGGGGGGCCAGGGGCCAGGGACGTAATGAAAAAAGAAGAGGCGTCATGAAATCTGGGGAAATATCATGGCCCACGCCATGATATCCACCCCCCCTAGTCATCACCCCCCTCTTTTCCGCCCCCGACGTGTTCTGGCGACCTCGAATCTCGCGCACGCCCCAGAAAGATTAGGGGGCCTCGCCCCCGCCCGACCGGCCAGACCAGACCCGCCCGCGGGGCCCGCACGGTGAAGCGACGAGGTCTATGCATCTCCACTGCTCCCGGCCGGGACCATCCTGGGCCCAGGAGCAGTGTGTATGCCTCCCTGGTTGAGCCCGTCGGGCGCTTAATGGGCCCTGGAAACGACAGGGCCGTTTTTTTACCGGTCCCGTTTTGCCGCCTTTTTGCCGGTTCCGACGCCGTTTTTTTACCGTTCTGTCGCCGTTTTTTGACCGGTTCCGGCTCCGGTTCCAATCCTGGAACCGTTGTTTTGCCGTTTCCGGTCGCCGTTTTTTTGCCGTTTCCATTTTCAATGGACATTTTTTTGGAAACGGTGCAAAAACGGCCCTGCCGTTTCCGGGGCCCACAGGGGTCGGGCGTAAAACCGCTCCCATGTTGGGGGCTGGCCAGGAGCAGTGGATTCGAGCAATCAGGGGATCGAAAACAGAATGGACCGAGGCCCAACTTGGCTTTCTCGCCGAGTGTGCGAAAAAAGTGCGTAGAACCCTCGTGCAGTGTTCGTAGCTTCGATGAGAAATCCAATTCTAGGGTAAATGAGATGTTGTAGAGTAGATCCTTTACTCGATGCATGCGTACTCCAGATTTCGTAATAAAAGGGAGGGGGTCTGGATCCTCCAAGACAAGCCATTTCAGACCTCCCCCGTGGGAGAACCCTCCAACACATCCTCCCCAGACCCCCCAGGCCCTCCAAGATAGCCTGGAAGAGACCCCCCCCCGAAATGAGACCCCCCTCCCTTTATTACGAAATCTGCAGTATAGATCTCGTCGCCCCACACAAGCGCCCTGCGCCTTCGCTTCCTCCACGACCCAGGGCGGGGCCGCCGCTGGCGCGCTCGCGCGCTCTCTCGAGGAGGCCGCGGGCGGGGAGGCGCGGAGGGTGGGGATGCTTGGAGGGGGGCGCGCGCGCGTGTGGCGGGCCTCTTCTTCCTCCTTCACCCCCCCCCCTGCCTCCTCTCCCTGCTCCTGCTCCCTGCTCCTGCTCCTCCTGCTTCCTCTCCTCCTCCTCCTCCTCCTCCTCCTCCTCCCGATCCTCCTGCCTTCTCTTCTTGCTCCTCCTCCCCCCTCCCTCCTCCTCATCCCTTCTCGTCGTCCTCCTCCTCCTCCTCCTCGTCCTCCTCCTCCTCCTCCTCCCCACTCCCTCCTCCTCCTCCTCCTCCTCCTCCTCCTCCTCCTCCTCTCCTCCTCCTCCTCCTCCGTCTGTACTTTCTGGCGGCCGGGCGCGCCACGGCGGGAGGAACGCAGGAGGGCCGCGCCGGGCAAGGCGGGGGCGGCGCGGGCCGGAATCCTGCGCGCGGGGGAGGGGGAGGGAGTAACTCTATATGCCGGGGCCCTGAAGAAGGAACCCTTTTCGTTGGGGAGGGGCTCCGCGTTCCTTACGTGTTTCGCAGCTTGCCTCAGGTGTTCCTTATGTTTTCGATCGGAAATCGAAGTTTAACGTATGGAAGAAGGGAGCCTCGTTCCTTATTTTGGGTTCCTTAGGTCAAGGCCCCGACTGTATATGCCCGAGGTCTCTCTGTCCGATCTCTGGAGGGAGTGGGGATCTCGACATCGCTCGGACGTCCAATCCCCGTGCAGTTTTCGGCTCCGCGCGCGAAATTTATCACAAGATGATCCAGGATACTAATCGATGGTGCTCGCCGAGAAGGAATGCACACGACCGACCGATGCCAAGGAATGGGCATGGGGGCGATGACGAAGTCATACGCAGCACTCTGCAGTTGCGGATAAGAATGAAGGGGCGGCGGGGTCGTCGGCAGCCTGCGAGGCTTTGAAGAAGCCCGCCGCAGGCGCCGATTTCTGACACACATTGCACAACGAGCCGGCCGCAAGCGCCGAATTTTCTCAGAGCAATGTGGGTGGGTCGCGGGAGGGGCGCGGGGCGTGTCGCGGGGTGGGTCGCGGGCAAAGACGACGACAACAGCAGCAACCATAATCATTAAGACTGTTGGGTCTTATCTGCTCGCGTCCCATTCAACACGTACATCCCAACTCTCGATACCCGCCCTCGTCGTCTTCGATCGTAGCCCCCTTTTGGGGGTATGCCTGCCCTACCTGCCACGTGTAGTTGGCGCAGCCCCTAAAACAGTGGAAGCGAGGAGGGAAGCGACAAGGGGGGATAGAGCAGGATGGAGCACGAGAGAGATCTGCAGGAGGGGGTCATGAGCAGGGTGCAAGCGGCAAAACCAGACGTGTCGGTCGGGGCAGGCGGACACTCACGGGCAGGTCGGGCGGGCGGGCCCAGACGGGCGGGTCGAGCGGGCGGGTCGCTGAGGCGTCAGCCAACATTCATCGCGGAGAAGTTTCAAGCGATAGCGCGATCCCGAAGTAAAGTGTAAGGGAATCCAGAGCGACAGCGTGACTCCTGAGTGTTGGGGGCACAGCGCCGCAATACATTGCGAGGAAGTGCCACGCGAGAGCGCGCTTCCTGCATAATTTGTGAGGAGGTGCCACGCGAGAGCGCAAGTGTGAATACGCTGTGAGGAAGTATCAGGCGGGAGGCGTTGTTGTAGTTCAAGACCCAACAACGCATTCTGATGAGCAGAACTTTTTCTTGTGAAAAACAAGGTGTGAGCCCTGGGAAGAGTACTGTAATCAAACCGCAGAAATTGGCACCTGAAGGGGGGATCAACAACACTTAAGTTACTCTTTAGAGATGAGAGCCCAACACAACAGCAACACACATTTCCAGACTATTCGGTTCGCTTTCATATGCTCGCGCGTCAGTCACCACGTATCTCCCACACCCTCGATACCCGCCCTCTTCGTCTTCGATCGTACCCGCTTCGTGTACTTGGCACAGCCTCTGATACAGGGAATGGGAGGGAGAAGACAAGGGGGAGGGAGAAAGATGGCGTACGAGGGAGATATGCAAGATGCGGTTACGCGCAAGAGTACAAGCGGCATAACCAAACGGGCCGGGCGGGCGGACACTCATGGACAAGTCGGGCGGGCGGGCCCAGACGGGCGGGTCGAACGGGCGGGTCGCTGAAGCGTCAATCCAACATTCATCGCGGAGACGTTTCCCGCGATAGCGCGATCCCCAATTACATTGCATGGACATCCAACGCGAGAGTGTGATTCCTGAGGAGCAAGACTTCCCTTGTGCGAAAGAAGGTGCGAGAGGAGCACTCCAGTTGAACAGCACAACCTGCACCGAGGGGGAATCAGCAGTACTTATTCTTTCGAAATGAGAACTGGGCACTCATTGAAACACTGTTCACTTTCATCTTCATATGCTTGTGTATCACTCACCATCTATATCCCGAACCAGCGGTACCCGCCCACCTCAGCCTCGCGACCAAGGAGAATGAATGACCGCTTGGCCCCTCGCTCTGATAACTACCGCCGATCTGTCGTTGAACTCCACGGGGATGTCACCGACATGAACGAGCACCATGACCAGGCACCTCCGCGCCTTTCAGAAAGCAGTGCGCCCATGAACGATTTCAGCATGAACATATCACAAGGAGGGATCGAGCGTCTGATTATTCGCTTGATCGTAACGAGAGAGGGAGGGATGGAGCTGGGGAGGGGTCATGGTTGGGAGGGGGAGCAGCGGGGGTGGTGAGGAGGGGTGGGCGTGCAGCGGAAGGAGGGGGGGACGATGGAAAAGGGAAGGGGAGCGAGGAGGGGAATTATTCTCACGAGGGAGAAGAAACAGAGCATGTCTCACCCTCGTGCCACGCCGTCTTGTTCCCATCCAACCACCCCGCATTTCATCCCCTCCCTCCCGAAACGCTGGTATGCAGCAAAAGGGTACTGAGGGAAACGGCCCCTGGACCTCAAAGCCTTCCCCCAGGACGGGCTCCTCATTCCGACTCGCTTTTTGACGGTCAACCGGGAAGAGCCCTCATGTCGGAGCAGGGCAAGTTGAGACAACGGCAACTCGAAATCGGTCCAAACTCACCAATTGTCCGAGCTCCGTCCACCTGTGGGGGCCCTCCGAAGGTCAACTACCGTTGTCTCAGCTCACCCCGCCTGTTTTCCCAGCTGCCTTCAGCCGCGGCGACGAGTGACACCCCGAACGTCGAGTGCCGTCGTGTCAACTCTCCACGCCCAGTCTCCCCAGCTCAGTCACGCCGCAGCGACGAAGGCCGACTGCTGTTACCCCAACTCGCCCCGGCAATTCTTCCTTGCTGCGTCCAGGCGCGGCGACGAGCCCCCCCCCCCCAAGGCCAACTGCCCTTATCTCAGCTCGCCACTCCCATTTTGGGAACTGCGTCCAGGCGCGGCGACGAGCCCCCCCCCCCCAAGGCCAACTGCCCTTATCTCAGCTCGCCACTCCATTTTGGGAACTGCGTTCCAGGCGCGCGACGAGCGAGCCACCCCCCCCCCCCCCCAAGGCCAACTGCCGTGATCTCAGCTCGCCACTCCCATTGTGGGAACTGCGTCCAGCCGCGGCGACGAGGCCCCCCCCCCGAAGGCCAACTGCCGTTGTAGCAAGGCGCCACCCTCTGAGAGAGGCCTTCCAGATGGGGTCCGGGTAGATGGGGTCGGCGGATCGCGCCGGATCGCCGACGCATCGCCGATGCATCGGCGACATCCGCGTGGAGATCGTCGGGCTACAGTTCGAACCACGTCGCCGATGCCTCGGCGATGCTGCGTGATCCTCCGACCCCATCTGCTCCAACCCCACCTGGGGAACACAAATCTGAACTTCACACGGGGTCCGCTTGCTTCACGCGCGGAGCCGTGATGATGGTGATGATTATGATGATGGCGATGCTGATGATGGTGAAGAGGATGATGATGATGATGATGATGATGATGAGGATGATGATGATGATGATGACTATGATGATGATGATGATGATGATGATGATGATGAGGAGGAGGAGGAGGAGGAGGGGGAGGTGGAGAGGAGAGGGAGGAGGAGGATGAGGAGGAAGAAGAGGAGGAGGTATGGGAAAGGGAGGAAGACAATGAGGACCGGAATAAACCCAATAAGGGACAAACCCCCCTCTCCAAACTCCCTCTTCATAGGCCACTACATGGATTCATTCCCACTGAAGGAAATGCCCCGTTGGGGGACAACCGCTTGAAGATCCTGAAGCGTGGCGAAACACCAGTCTCGGGACTCCAACGCCACGAATAAACCTGACTGTTGCGTCTTGACGACCCTGAATCGTGCCAGAACGCCCTTCCTGGGACTTCAACACCGCGATTCAACCTAACTGTTGCGCCTTGACAATTCTGAATTGTTCCACAGTGCCGTTTCTGGTACGCTAGCCATGCGGGACCGCAACACTTCTTATCATTTTAAAATCAAATGTGCGCGGTGCGAAGGCGAGAACCACATTTTGGAAAGAGGCCGCCCTCAACCCGTGAAACTCTTGTATTTTTTAAGACAGGTGTGCGCGGCGCACAAGCGAGAACCACATTTTGAAAACCGTCCGCCCTCAAGCCGTGAATATCTTGCACGTTTTGAAAACGAATGTGCGCGTCGTTGAGGAGAGAACCGCATTTAGAAAACCACAAAGCCACATTTGACCTCCAAGATCATAGATGGTGAGCCAGTCTGAAGCGAAACGCCCGCCCCGCCATTACGACCGGCCTCGGTGTGGACAAGGAGGATCGATCTACAAAGACAAGGAATGAAGGAGGTGGAGGAGGAGCAGGAGGAGGCGGAGGAGGAAACGAACGGCAAGAACGAAGAGGATGAGAGCGAGGAGGAGGACACCGAGGACGAGCAGTAGCAGGAGAACGACGAGGAGAAGGAGGAGAAGAAAGAGGTGGAGGAGGAAGATGAAGGGGAGGAGGAAGAGGAAGAGGAGAAGGAGGAGGAGGATGAGGAGGAGGAGGAGGCGGAGGAGGAGTCGCCACCTGTGCCCAGCCCCCCCAGCGGGCGGCCACCAGCGCGGCGCCCTGCTCGGCGATGGCGGCCGCGGAGCCCGCGGTGACGTGCCGGTTCAGCTACGAGGGCTGTCCGAATGCGTCGCGGCCCAAGACGAGCCGCGCGGCAGACACGGCCTTGTGGCGGCCTGCAGTGGCCAGGTGTCAGGCCCGACGCCGACGCGCGGCCACCATCGGGGCCGCAGTCCACAAGCACCAGAACGAGAGCCAGACCCAGAGCAACACGAGTGACACGTACACCGTCATCCAGGCCCCAGCCGTGACCAGCATCGACCACATGTACGATCACACCCACAGCCACAACTACAACCACGACCAGCACCACTACGACGACCATGACTACAATTACGAGAACGCCGAGTACCTGACCATGCCGCCGTTCACCCCTGCTGTGCAACAGCGGCCTGCTGGTGGTCGCCCTGGGGGCCCATGACAACGGCCTCCTGCTGGACAACGGCCTCTGACCGCCTCAGACGGGCCACCCTCCCTCTTGCCCTCTTGGGCGCCCCGCCCCGGAGTAGATCTGGGCATTCGCCCAAAAGAATTCGTCAAGATGGGACTCCCCCCTCGGGATCCCCTCGGTGGCCCCCCCTCCACGCCGTTCGGGATCTGTCACCGAGGACCCCTCCCCCGTCGCCACCACTGGACTCTGCCACCACTGGACTCTGCCACTAGGGCGGCAGTCGGAGACTCCTCACGCTATCAGGGATCGGGACGCAAGAGGAGGAGGAGGAGGAGGAGGAGGAGGAGGAGGAGGAGGAGGAGGAGGAGGAGGAGGAGGAGGAGGAGGAGGAGGAGGAGGAGGAGGAGGAGGAGGAGGAGGATTGCCCAATCGGGGGTGGCACGGTGGAAGCACGACGGCGTGCGGGACTGGCTCGCGCGCTGGCTAGCGGCGCGGGGCGCCGCGGGCGTGAGGACGGACCAGTTCGTCCCCGCTTGGGACAGGACGCGCCCGGACGGCTCCCCCGAGGCCGCGCGGCTGGACGTGGCTTTCACCGACCCAATCGCTGGGGTCACCTACGCCGACGTGGTGATCGCCGACGCGTCCTTGGGCGCGGGCACAGCCGCCGGGCGGAGCCGCGCCGCGCGCGACGGGGCCGCGGCGGCAGCGGCGCTACCCAAGCCCCGCCCTGGTCGCCTTTGCCGTGGAAGCGCTGGGGCGCGCCGGGAAGGAGGCGCAGGCGCTGCTGAGGAGCTGGGCGGCAGGCGACCCGGCGACGCTGACGGCGGCGCGGCAGAGCCTGGCCGCTGCGCTGCAGCGCGGCAACGCGGAGTCCTGTCGCACGGCCACCCTGCCCGCCTGCGCAGCGCGGCGACTGGCGGGCCCCGGCGGCGACCCCGGCGGCGCGGGCGCAGCCGGCGACCGCGGGCAACGCGCCGCAGAGCTGGGCCGCAGAGCTGGGCGGCCCTCCTCCTGCAGCGCTGTGCAAGCGGCGCTGGCCGGGCCGCGCGCGCCCGCCGCGGCCGGCGAGCGGGGCCAGCGCGCCGGCTGGGCGGCAAGCGCCGCGCGGCTGCCGGGCGAGGCCGCCGTGGGCTACCGGTTCCTCGCGGAGCTGGCCATGTTCCCGTGTAGCGGATTCTATAATCCCTGGCCTGTCGACCCCTCCCCCCTGGGAGTGGCCGCTGTCTGAGGCAGCCGGCCAACCCCGGGGATGCCGCGCCCTCTAAGAGGAGAGGCGGAGGTGTCGACCGGTTCCCGACCATTGTGCACAGGGGGGCGCGGGCGAACACGCGTCCGCCGCCATGAGAAGGAGGAGGAGCAGCAGGAGGAGGAGGAGGAGGAGGAGGACGAGGAGGAGAAAGAGGAGGAGGAAGAGGAGGAGGAGGAGGAGCAGCAGGAGGAGGAGGAGGAAGAGGAGGGGGAGAGCTGGGGAGGAGGATGCGGAGGAGGAGGAGGGGGTGGAGGAGGAGGAGGAGGAGGAGGAGGAGGACGATGATGATGATCTGATGATGATGATGATGATGATGATGATGATGATGATGATGATGATGATGATGATGATGATGATGATGATGATGATGATGATGATGATGAGATGAGGATGGGATGAGGATGAGGAGGAGGAGGAGGAGCAGGGGAGGATGATGACGAGGAGGGGAGGAGGAGGAGGAGGGGAGGAGGAGGAGGAGGAGGAGAAGGGGAGGGAGGGGGGAGGGAGGAGGGAGGGAGGGAAGGAGGGGGGAGGAGAAGGAGGAGGAGGGACGAGGGGAGGAGGAGGAGGGAGGAGGAGGAGGAGGAGGAGGAGGAGGAGGAGGAGGCGCTCAGGCT
The DNA here is from genome assembly GCA_963575745.1 of Prorocentrum cordatum. Classification (NCBI taxonomy): domain Eukaryota; class Dinophyceae; order Prorocentrales; family Prorocentraceae; genus Prorocentrum; species Prorocentrum cordatum. The sequence continues at coordinate 184,123 of CAUYUJ010014616.1, forward strand.
GCGGGTGGCAGCAGCACGGCCGCCATCTCCAGGATGGCCTGCCGCGGCGCCGCGCGCCCCCGCCCCGCCCGCTCGGCCCAGGCCTCGGTCGGCGCCGCCTCGGCCCAGCGACGAGGGGCGGGCCCCTGAGCTCTACCCTCCAAGGCCACGCCAACAGCGATGTTGGTTACCTGCCATCGCTCGGACGTCCATTCCCCGTGCATGTTTCGATCTCGTGTGCTTATTGCTTCGTTTCGGAAGATGGTCCAAGATGCTCCTCGATGGCCCTCGCCGAGGAACAATGCGCACGTCCGAGCGATGCCAAGGTTAACGGCGACGTTGGGAACATGGTTCTTGTGACGCCGAACTCGCGCAGAACATATTGCAGGAAACCACAAACAACGCTTTCCTGGGTTGCCCACGAACCACCCCCTACCTGGAATACCGAAAACTACATCGCCGTTACCTACGTCGCCGTTAGCGTGTCTACGCGGGTCCTGATGACTTTCCCCGATTTGGGCGTCGCAAGCCGGGCGACGAAATCTGTACAGATCCGCTGCTCCCTGGCCAGTCCCATCCGGAAGCCAGCAGCGGGGTATACGCCCTCCTGGCCAAGCCAGGAGGGCGTGGGGCATACACCGCTGCTGGGTTCAGGATGTGCCTGGCCAGGGAACAGGGATCTGTATAGATTTCGTCGCCGTACATGGGCCGTCAATGAGCCCCAAGGGAGTCAGAAAACGACTCAGGACGCAGTTTTGGAGTCAGGGGACGGCCCTGCGACTCAGGACCCGTGCCCTTCAAGAACCGCCTCCTTCACGCCATCCTCTCTGGCCAGAGCCCGCTCAAGCTATGAGTTTTCATGGGGCTCGTTGGGCACAGGCTGGGATGCCCAGCGCGCCCCCTCCCAGGCATCGTTCACCCTCGACAGTCTGGAGAAGAGGAGTGGAGCAGCTCCACGTAGCGTGCCTCATGACTCCCTTCCTCCACCCCGTGAGATGGTGAGGGCTTTCAAGGAACACTCGCTCAGAGGGTAGTCCGTTGGTCCGCCATCGTCGACGTCGCTGCTCTCTGCCCTCCTCTCTTCTTTGCGTTGTTCTTTCCGTGCTTTTGGTAGGCAGCATTGGTTTAACTCGGATGTCATCAGGTTGTGCGTGTGGCGGCGGAATCCTTGTAATCGATGTCCTCGTATGTCGGTGATGCCGTGTCGCTAGGTGGGCGTGTTCGTCGCCGCTGAGCGGTGCTGGTGGGGATGGTTTATGGTGGTCGGCGGTGGTGGTGGGTGACTTTGGGTGGTTGGTTTGGTTTGTGCTGCTAACTCTGCTAGTCGATCTAAAGTCGGCGCAGGTGGTCTGATCTGGGCTTGGCGTTAGTGATGGCGCAGGGCGCTGGCGGTCGGTGATGGGGTGTTTGCTTGCTTGCTGGTGGTCGGTGCTCGTGGTCCGGTCGGCTCTGTCGCCGCTACTGCTGGCTGGGTATGCGACAGTTCGCGCTGTCCGACGGTGATCAAGGCGCTGTCGAGTGAGTTCCACCATGTCTTGACCGTCTTAGCTGCAAGCCATCTCGCGTCGTTGGCATTGCATCGCGTGGTGTATGCGCCAGTGTGCGTCGTGAAAGAACCACCTGTATTCGTCGCCCCACCGCGTGTTGGCGGATGAGGAGGAAGAGGAGGAAAAGGATGGGGGGGAGGAGGATGAGGACAAGCTAGGCGCGCTCGCGTCATATCTGACGTCCTACCCCTCCCTCCCATCCCTTACCATGGCGCTGATTTTCTCTATCCGCGGACGCGTGTCGTAGCGGACCTGTGGCTCCGCGCGCGCGTGCGTAGTGGGTGGTGGTGCACGTGCGTGCGTGCGTGCGTGTGTGCGTGGTTGTCGTGGTGGTGGTGGTGGTGGTGGTGTGGTGGTGGTGGTGGTGGGTGGTGGTGGTGGTGCTGGTGGTGGTGGTGGTGCTGGTGGTGGTGGTGGTGGTGGGTACTGGTGCTGGTGCTGTGGTTGTGGTGGTGGTGGTGGTGGTGGTGGCGGTGCGGCGCGGTGGTGGCGGGCGGATGGGCGCGCGAGAAAAAGGCCCGCGCTGGGGCGAGAACGCCATCCTGAACGACGGAGGCCAAACACCGATCCGAAAATGAGGCCCACGCTGCAGCGGGATCACGATTCGGAACGATTCGGGAGCAGAAATGAGGCCGGCGCCTCAACGATAGCAGCATTTTGGGAAAAAATGACGCCGGCGCCTCAGCGAGAGTCGTTTCCCGGGATTTCCCGGGCATCCTGTGTGTAAAAAAACAGTACGCGGAGGGTGCGCGGCCATCACCCGGACGCCATCAGGGGAAGAGGGAGAGTATTTTCATATTGAGTAATTGTAGAGGGGCGTGAGCCCGCAGAACACGAGCCCGCAAGACATCGCCGAGAAGTGCAGCCACCACGCCAACTACGCAACCACCATCCGAACCGTGTACGACACACCGCTCCACAACATCATCGCCAAGGAAGAGGCGAAGCGCCAATTCACGCGAGCGAAGCAAGGAAGGGGCGGCGGTCCTGTCAACCCAATCAGCGACTACTACAAGATCGCGCCGGAAGAGGCGACGAGAATCTACCACCCACTCCTAGTCAAGGCGCAAATGGCGACGGTGGAACCACTCCCCCACAAGGGAGGATGGCAAACGTCATTCTCGAAACCCAATGCTACCAAACCAAACCTGCAAGCGACACGGATGATGCGACTGAGCAACGTCATAGTTAAGCACCACCACCGCTTCCTACGTACCAGACTCAAGGATATCACGGCGCAGCTACTACGAGACGCACCATGTGGCGCACGACCGCGCCAGTCCACCGACTTCGTCACACATGCAACCCTCGACGTAACGAAATACCTCAGGGAAAGAGGTGAATCGGCTATGACCCTCTTCTTGGACCTCAAGGGCGCCTGCTACAGAGTCGTACTGCAGGTTGTCTTCGCCAGAGGAGCTTAGCGACCTGCTACACGACGTCAACGTACCCGCGCCATTTCGTCCTGTGCTGCAGATGGCATTGAAAAGAGCGCCGATATTCAACCACAACATGGGCGACGAGCACCTCTGCGCCTCATTACATGACGCGCACTCAGACATGTGGGCCACCACGAAAAGATCCACCAGGATGGCGCAGCCCCGTGCTGGCGACCGGCCTGGAGTACCAGCATCAGACCTCACCTCTAACCTTCGCAAAGGTTATGCGCCATATCGCGGAGGACATCCGACGGCAGCTTGCACATCGACATCGGCACAGGGCACCTGGGAGACATCTTCCCCAAGGGCAGACGCGCAAGAGATGGTGAGGACGGAGGGGCACAGATCACTGACACCTCCTTCGTTGACGACATGAACGCCTACGCCCGCGTGCGACGCAACGCCTTGCCTGGCAACATCCGCGCTGCGAAGACGCTCTCCGACATCATAATCAAACGGGCCATGGCGCGCGGCATGCGACTCCACGCCAGAAAGACCAAGGCCATGCTACCTCTGCGCGGACGCCGGAGCAGAACGGCCAAGGAGCAACTCGCCAGAAACAGCATCACGCACATCGAGAATAAGCACCTCAGGGGGCCAAGCGAGTTCGTCAATCACCAGATCTCGTTAGGTGCCGCTATATACAACAGGGGACAATGACCAGAAATCCAGCGGGCAATTTCAATGGCTATAACGAAGAGAGCCCCACTGCGCAAGGAGGTTCACAAGCGAAAACAGCTGAGCATCGACAAACATACCCTCCTCAACGACGCGCTCGCCAACTCGGTCCTCTGTTGCAGCTCGCATACTTGGAACCTTCTCAACCAGGGGCAGCTTTATGCCATTGAGACCGAGTACCTTAAGGGATACAGGATGGCAGCTGGATGCAAGGCCCACAACTACGGCGACCAAAGATCAACGACGGAAAGGTACTTACCGAAGTAAAACGACAAGATTCGCACATCGCCATGCGCATCTTCAGGCTACGATATCTACAGCGACTCCTACAACATGCCCCGACCATCTTGTTACGAATCATCGACGTCAGCCTCGGCCGCAACTCGTCTTGGGGGCACGTGTTATACGGCGACGTACAGTGGATGTGGACGTACATCGGCGACAAGCAAAAGCTGCGCCCCAGTGGACCTCGACCCCGTCCTCAGCTCGATGCGCAGGGCGCGCCAAGTCATTACTTCGCAGGTCAAGACGGCGACGCAACGCAGTATACGAAACTACCGAGACCAAGAGCCCCAACGACAATGGCACAACAGCCTGCGACCTTACCAAAACACCGACCTCGTCCCACAGCTCATGACCGACAACAACACGACGCTCATGTGCTACGAATGTGGCGCCACCTTCACCGAGATGAGCACCATCTACGTCCACGTGGGAAAGCACCACCCGGCAGATGACCGCCCTACTAGATTGGCCCACGGAACGAGATGCCTGACATGCACCACTGAATACCACACGTGTGGACGACTCGTCAAACGCTCACTAGCGTTCACCGCATGCGCAGCATCATGGAAACGCGACGCAGACAGGCATGACGAGGCAACCACAGAAGCGAACAGCGTGGCCATGCGCGACGCGCAAGGAAACAGCATCAAGGCGGGATTACCTCCGCTCCACGCTCACATCGTCAGCTGCAGGACGGACATCACGCCGTTGTACGTCAAGGGCCACGAGGCTACAAGAGAGCTCCCGATACATGCGACATCACCACGGGAAGCAAGCCCCAACCCTGCGCCCATGCCAAGACCCACAGGAACTTCGACTTCTAACAGTGGGCACAGACGCAGAGGTGACGCACAACAGTGGATAGAACCCCTCAACTCCAACGACAACAACACCATAACACTGTCCATTGACATCACTCACGGCGAATTCACGGGATACCTCACGAGGTGGGACACCATGCAGTTCTGGAGAGTCCAGCTCCTACGCGGTCGCGTCGCCGCGATCATAGCTGGACCACCCTGCGGGACATGGAGCGCTGCGCGGCACCGCAATGTGGAATACTTACGACAACAGGGGAGGGCAGGTGACTACAGCCATGGGGGCTACAACATCTGTCACTACGAGAGCTCGATCAACTACACAGCGGCAACCAGCTACTGCGCACCACCATCCACTTCGCATACACATGCATCAACACGAGGGTCCCCCAGGATCATGGAGCACCCCGCCACAGTGAACGGTGGGCGAGACGCAGCAAGCAACTGGCTACTACCAGAACCAACACACCGCAATGGAATTGACGGGGTCGATGTCTTCACTTTCGGCCAATGCATGAGTGGACAGATAGCCGCGAATCCCGCCGCACTCCTCGCAATACAGGTGCCAGAAGTACGACGGGCAATAGCGCGACTCCCCAACCCTGGAAGATGCAAACGTGGCATAGGCTACCACTACCCTTCAACTGGAGTGAACCCCGACGGCTCGTGGAAGCTCTGCCGCCAAGACATGCGCCGTCGAGGTGCGCAGACTACTCGCTCACGCCATCATGGGCGCAATCTACAACAGATGAACACAACCGCGAGACCGCGAGCACTGGGACATGGAAGACGACATCGCGGAGTTCTGCATCCCATTGGACCCGCACTACGACGCCCAAAGAGGAAAACGACTGCATGCTTAATGTTCAGGCGGCAGTGAAGCACAGAAAGATGACCCCAGCGGGCGGTGTCCGCCCCGCAACGCGGGCCAAGGCGGCCCATTGATTAGGATGCAGACTGTTACCTGAGCATTGGTTCTGGCACGCCTCACCGCGGCGCCCGATCACTCACCCTGTAAGAAAGTTGCCACTCTCACCACGTCACCAGCAAACGCCAATGCGCACCTCACCAACTGTAGCCCAGCTCCGGCTCAAAAGCTGAAGCCTAAGCTGACCAGCGCGCCCCTGGCGCACCTCGTTGCCAAGTGCAGTGCGCCAAGACGCCCCCGCTGGATCTCCATCATCAGCGGACCACCTTACCTCGAGAAGATCAAGACGAAGACACCTGGCTATCCGCAGAAGTCTTTGGCAAGCTACCGAAGTTCATCGACTTCAACGGGGTCAAGCTCCACTGAGCCAACGGAGCTAAAGACCTTGACCGCCCTAACCAACAACGAGTCGCAGCCATCAAAGCAGCCCCGCGTAAGACGCGGAACGAGGCCCAACCAGAGTACTAACAAGAGGGAATGCCTACCCTCATGTCCAACAGCAAGGGCCACGACAACAAGGAGGCGTCCACCTACACGCCAGGAGACCCCCGAGCCGAGCCACAAGGAGCTACTGCGTGCTCCGGCATTGTGAGGCCATCGCAAAGAATGTCCATCCGACGCCCTCAGACGCGGCTATACGTAGGTCGATCTCGACCTGGGCTACATCTACGTTCCTGCCGCAATGAAGGGCAGACTTGTGCGAACCACTCACCGTTGCCGCATCGCCATCGCTTATCTCGCCTCAACGGGGGAATCCTGGAAGAACGAGGTCAAGGAGAGCTGGGGCACCGTGTGCGACAGCTTTCTGGCCCACTCCAACAACGGGATGTGAGCCGACGCGGACAATTGGATGGGTGGAACTGACAACTGTCCGCACTACCGCTCGGCCACAGAACGCCGCGCACCTGAAGGCGCTGCTGACGACCGCGACCCCAAGAAGATACCCGACCACAACTTGGAAAGGCAATACCTGTCACTCGCAAGAACAGACCCACCGCAGCTCCAAGCACCGCAGCGGGAGAACAGACGAGGAGCCGTTCGCCGATCAACAGCCCCCACGCATCTTCAAAAAGAAAGGCATGGTGAAGCGCAACAACTTCGAGGCGATTGAACGCAAGGCCATCCACGGTAACATCGATCGATGCAAGCAGAATGCCTACATCGTTGCGATCACCAATACCTACGGCACCCTGCATCCGACCTCCGAGATAGGGGCACGCGCGGCGTGCGCAAGAGACATCATTGACACCAACGGAGGTGGAGCACTACCCGTCTACGGATAATTACATCTTACCCATCGATTGCTACCACACTACGCCGCAAGCAATACGTGGACTACACTGTGACGAGACCGACCTGGGAGGACAACGATACCAATCTACCTGCGCCACCAACGGGGCACCACTCTGCCGTCGGCATGGACGGGCGCATGCCGCGCGCCACCATTGCCAACAAGTGAGATCGATCACGTCACGATCCTCAAGCTGAGCGCGCCAGTCAGTGTGCAAACTCAACCGACCGAGATCATACTTGGCGGCACTATGCAGATAAAGAGTACCGACGTCGACAAATTACCCAGATAGGAGGCCCACGAAGCAAGACAGTATCTCATCGACGACGAGGAGAGCCACGGTGCACGTCACCTGATCCACTACTGCCACACATTACGCAACGCCGGCTTTGAGCCCAAAGCAACTTCCCCGATTGGAATGCGGCATTCCCAGGGGCTCGACCACAACAAGCACTGCGCCCAGCGCGCGCGACTGCTACGCGCACCGACCTGGAATTCATGCAGCGGCGACCCACTCCGCAACTCCGCCAAGCCATGCCACCCCCCCTACCGAACGCCTTCCAGCTCCTGTGCCAGCAGGCCTTCCAGCTCCTGTTCCAGCCGCTCCCACCGCCTGGCCCACCCAAGCAAATCAACGCAACGACGCCAGGGGCCAGCCGCAGCTTCCGCAGCCCCTGCGACCCACCAGCCTACACGGAAGGCGACACTCTCCCACCCGACGAATCCCACCATGGGAGACTACCACCTGGCTGGGCCGCACACGCCGACGTAACGAGAAGCCTCCCTTATTATCACTACAAGGGCATCGGCACCACTCAGTGAAAGTTCCCAGGCGACTCCAGCTACGGATAATGCTCTACTCGGGCATTCACCGACCAGAGTACCGAGGCCTTCAGCATCAACGGGGACGGCTGCTTCTACCACAGCCTGAGGCAGATACACCCCCCATCTTTCACCGACTACCCCCCATGCCAGAGCACCCAGCCATGCGCGAGCAGGTTGACAAAGCCATGCCACAACCTATTCACGACTTGCTCGCAAAGATGCGGGCCGACTACCTCAGGGAACCAGACGTCCACGAATAGGTCGACCGAGCAGATCTATGGTACAGCGAGCAAGCACCAGGCCACTTCTTCCCCCACTTCCAGTTTATCCAAGCAAACGAAACCTTCATCATCTTCGGCGACAACTTGCCCGTTGTCGCACCGATACGTGGGCTAGGCCCCCACCCTCCACGCGCATCCAACATCCACCATCGCATAGAGCAGGTAAGGAGGCCCAAACCGATGCTTGCACTATACGGCGGCCACAACATCTTCGAGCAATATATTCACAGCGAGATCCCCCCGAAGCTGGCACCGACCTCGCAAGGAGAAACGACCCATAAAGAACAACCGACATCGACGTCCACAACCGATAATACAGCCAACCTGACTCGCACGACCATGCCTACCAGCAGCGGCAATACACTGACAAGCAACATGCCAGGTACCGCGCCTTCGCCCATGACACCCAGCCCAGCTCACCAGATCTCTCCTCGAAACACGCCCAACCCAGACCCCAAACCACCAATATTCAAAGCTCCACCCACATTACCGACCATAAAAAAGATAGCACAACGCACGCAAAAGACAAGACCTACCACGACGGTACGAGCACCGAACTGGGAACACCCACAGCAGGAAAACGAAACATGCGCGCTACTGCATCCAGCGCCTGTGACCCCACGCCAAGCTTTACTACGCCCAGCGCGAACGACAGCCAACCACCCCCGATCCAAGTGGAACCCCAGAAGCCCACTGGATGGCTCCCAGCTGCGACGATCACCTAGGCGAAGTTAAACCCCGACGCAATCACCTTCCCTATGGGAGCCACCATGCGCTATCCTTACCACACCAAGCTCGAGGACTCCCTTGCCCACGGTACTTTGACTGTCAACGATGGCGACGAGGTCACAATGCTCAACATGTCCTTCAACAACAACACGCTTTGGGCACGCGGGACCATCACCCAATCCAGCAGCATGCGAAGCAGGAAACAGGACCTGATCGCAGACATCAACGAATGCCGATTCGACTACCACGACATCCTGGACAAGTTCAACACCGTCGCCACAATGGCAGGGGAACCAGGGTCAGTTACAACACGGTCGTAAACATTCAAAAGGAATCACCTCGGCCAACGACTTTGCCCACCAATTCCTCGACAAGCTCAACCACTTCGTCACCCAACTACGCCCCTAACCACTGGCGATCGCCATCCTCGCCACTGTGCGAAGCCGCATGGGTGCCTACGCGCCCGACGCCGACCACAAGTACAACTACCCACCCATCACCAGCCACCAGGCTACACACCTCCGGCCCCGAACACTCCACCTACTCCAGCTCCAGCGGATGAGCTCATCGGCATCCGCCTTCGCGGTTACTGCCTCTGGGACTACCTCTGCGACGACAGCTACATCTGAGGCCTCCTCTGAGGACCAGACAGGTCAGGACAGGTGGGGGGGATGAGAGCAATGAGGGCAGGGGGGAGGGACGTTCTTCGGCGCGCTCTTACCCACCCACCCCCGCCTAGGTTCCAGACCGCACCGCCATGTCTACCAGTCCTTCCTCTCATATCACGAATTGGTCCTCCACCTCTCTCGCTGTCACCTTCTGCCATGCCATACCGCGCGGATGCCTCTCGCCACATCCCTCTTTCGACGCATTTCCTTACGCGCCATGCGGCTGACTGTCGCCGCAACCCTGTGGACGCGGATATCTTACAGTAAGTGTTCCACGGTCGGTTGGGGAGAGCCTTTTTACTTCACTTCAAAAGAGCAGGCGAACCGCAGCCAAAAGAGCATGCTGACAGCACCACTCTGTCCTCTACCCTGAGAGCATGCGAACTGCAGCAGCTCCTTCCCCCCACCGACCCTATTTTACAATTCGCCGAAATGTCGCTCACCTCGTCCTCTTGATATGGTCCTCCGCCTCTCTCACTGTCACATTCCGCCATGCCATGACATGCGGATGACTGGTGCCATAACCCTCTGTCAATACTTCTCCTTCCACGCCATGCGGCTGACGGTCGCCGCGGCCCTCTTTCAATACATCTGGGAGGTTGGGACGCGGACAGGAGAGGGGATATGGTGTTGCCGGGGACGGGGAGAAGTCCTGGCCTATGGCCCCGCGCTCCTACCTGCCCACCTACCTCCGCTTCTTCTTTCTCTTCCCCCCTTCACCGATCTCGATCCTCACCTCGCCTCGCGCCTGTTCACATGCTGTCCAGGCGCTCTCTACTCCTCCCCTCCCCGATGAGAGGTGCCAGCGCTGGTTCTTCCCCCACCCCGTCTTCGCCTCACCTCTTCCCTCATGAACCCCCCCCTCCCACCCAGGTCCTTGCCGGGTGGGAGATGCAGGCAAGGTGTGCATGGCTGCAGAAGTACCCGTCAACCGCCATGAGAGTGAGTGAGTGAAGAGGGGCAGACGGTGGAATTCGGGAGGGGGGGTGCAAGCCTTCCTCCGCCCCTCAAGCGTCCGCGGCAAGAGCGCCCCCTCAAACACGCACCTTTGCTCGTCGAGGCCAGGGGCCGCCCGGAGAAACGCCCCCCCCGCCCCCGTGGAGGCGCGAGGCTGCGCCACGCCCGGGAGGGGGAACGTCAGGGGCGGGGGCTAGCTCAGGGTGGGGAGCATCGAGCTGGAAGCGGCGATGCATCGCCGAACGATCGGCGATACGCCCCCCCCCTAACGAGAATGCATGGCCCTGGGAGCTGTGGGCAGCGGGGCTCCGATCGGCGATCAAGGGGCGATCGGTGGTTGATGTATCCCGCCCTGAGCCTATCCCCCCCTAGCGTTGCCCCTGAGCTGATCCCCCGCCCCCCTACTGTTCCTCCTTGGCCATTACTCGGCTCTCTGGCGGTAGTCCGGGGCGATCTTGGTACCTCTGGATTCTGGATCGCTCTGAGCGAAGCGCAACAACTGGAATTGCTGGAAAACATCCCGAGCCGGGAGAACCGCCAATAATCAACAACCGACGAACACGTAGAACAATTTGAACCTCGAGCCTGCAGCTGGCCGTCATCACGTTGCCCGTGAGGCTGCTGGGCCCCTGTCGGCGATAAATGTGCAATCAAAGGTCGACGTATCCACCCCTGAACCATTGCTTCCCTGAAACTGTCCTTGAGATTTGGGCGCCAGACATGGGTACGGAAACCATGGGCACGATGCCCAACAACACATTGTTCCAAACCGAGAGCGGCCGCTGTTGGGCAGCCAGCCTTCTGCCTCAAATGGGCAACGTCCGCGGCGACACCGACAGCGAGCCCTGTCCAAGAAGGACACTTCGACAAGCGCGTTCCACTACTCGCAAAATGACTACTCGCAAACGGCATGGATCAGCCGCGGGGTCTACGATCCATTGCAACGAGGCGAACATGTGTCTCTCCGGACGTCGGCGAGTAGAAGCACCTTGCGAGTAGCGGAACGCGCTCGGCAAGAGAAAACATGCTGTCGGTCTTCGTGCCCACTCTTTCCGTTCCCATCCCGACCGTTAAAACACTGCTAGGATCGGGATACATCGCTCCAGAGCGTTCCGGAGCGCTCTCAGAGCGTTCCGGAACGCTCTGGAGCGGCCGCGGTGCCCAATACATTCTCCAAACCCGCCGATTCCCAGAAATTTCGAGTTATCCCGATCCGATTTTGTCCCGTTCTTCGCGTCGTTTTAACCGTGGCGACGGAGAGGCTGCACCGCGCCCAGGGAGGCCGAGTGGGGCCCGGGCCTGCTCCCGGCGCGCCAGCGCGCCCTCCGCCCTGGCCGCGCAGGCCAGCGCGAGGTCGGCGGCCTCCCGCTGGCGTGCAAGCCGCCGTCCGCCCACGCCCCGCCGCTCGCCCGAAGAGAGTGGAAGACTATACTCCAGATTTCGTAATAAAAGGGAGGGGGTCTGGACCCTCCAAGACAAGCCATTTCAGACTTCCCCCGTGGGAGAACCCTCCAAAACATCATCCCCAGACCCCCCAGGCCCTCCAAGATAGCCTGGAAGAGACCCCCCCCCCGAAATGAGACCCCCCTCCCTTTAGTACGAAATCTGGAGTACCCAAGAGCCCTGGGGGGGTCGGGCGAGGGTTCTGGCCGTGGGTCTGGTATGCAGGACTCCCTCCCTGGGGCGGGGTTTCTGTATGTATATATATATATATATATATATATATATATATATATATATATATATATATATCAGAGTGAGGGGGCCGAACGGTCATTCACTGTCCCTGGGTGCGTGGCTGAAGTGGAATTCCGCGGTGCGGATTCTCGTTGTTGTTGTTGAACATTATTAATTCTAAAGAATAATTATTGTTGGGACCCCTGGTGCACGGCCCCCCCGCCGCGCCTAGGCCGCAGCTACATTTTCATCATTTTCGCGAAAGCCTCAGAAAAGTGGATGGGGTCCAGATCCGGTTGTTTTGTTGTAATCCGCTTTCCCTTGCAAAAAACACTATAAAATGACATTTCTTGTTCTAATATAATCAAATTTCAAGAATCCCTTGCAAAAAATAAGGTAAAGTGGACATTCGCGCGCGCAAGACGAAATCCTTCCAAAACCTTAGTGTTCGTAGCGATTTTAACATAAAAACATCAAAAAACCAATGGTTTTTCAAAAAAAAAATGTCAAAATTTCATCCCGCGCGCTCTTGCGGATTCGTAGGAAACCCAACACTTTTTAAACATTTCTGTCAAACGGGCTTTTGCGAGCAACTTTTTCGAACTTCTGCAACAACGGTTGCGCACCTGCCAGGGCCATCATCCCTGTCAAATAATACCATGCGGGACACATTCGTTTTTTCTTCGCGCGCGCACGCCGTCGTCGTCGGCCGCGGGGCCCTGAATAGTAGCCACGGTCGTCCGCATGCCACGAAGTGAAGTGTCCGAACGTCATAGGGCGGGAAGCTGGGTGTGGGTGGTGGCGAAGAGTCGTTTGGAAATTTGGTAGAGCTTGAACCGGCCCCCCCACAAAGTGGGGGTATTGCCCGCCTCCTATGAAAACCCTGGCACTGGTGAGAACGGAGTGTCCCCACGTGCTAGTAATTGTTGTTGTTGTTGTTGTTGAATATTATTACTTCTAAAGAAATATTATTGTTGAGACCCCTGGTGCGCGACCCCCCTCCAAAACCTAGGCCGCAGCCTCATTTCCTTCATTTTCTAGCGAAAGCTTCAGAAAAGTGGATTGTGTCCGGATCCGGTTGTTTTGTTGTAATCCGTTTTCCCTTGCAAAAAACACTATAAAATGAAAATTCTTGTTCTTACTTGATCAAATTGCAAGAATCCCTTGCAAAAAATAAGGTAAAGTGGACATTCGTGCGCGCAAGACGAAATCCTTCCAAAACCTTAGGTTTCGTAGCGATTTTAACATAAAAACATCAAAAACCCAATGGTTTTTTAAGAAAAAATTGTCAAAATGTCCTTCCGCGCGCTCTTGCGGATTCGTAGGAAAACCAACACTTTTTAAACAATTCTGTCAAACGGGCTTTTGCGAGCAACTTTTTCGAACTTCTGCGACAACGGTTGCGCACCTGCCAGGGCCATCATCCCTGTCAAATAATACCATGCGGGACACATTCGTCTCTCCGTATTATGTATTGTATGGCACAATTGCACCATGCTGGGCACATGCGCGCCCCGAATAAGTGACCAAGTTCTGTGGGTGTGTACCCCACGCCAGTGTAGTAGCCACGGTCGTCCGCACGCCACGAAGTGAAGTGTCCCAACGTCATAGGGCGGGAAGCTGGGTTTGGGTGGTCGCGAAGAGTCGTTTGGATATTTGGTAGAGCTTGTAATGCCCCCCCACGAAGTGGGGGTATTGCCTGGTGTCGTATGAAAACCCTGGCACTGGGGAGAACACCACGCGTTCGGGTAAAATGATTGTTGTTGTTGTTGTTGTTGTTGTTGTTGTTGTTGTTGTTGTTGTTGTTGTTGTTGTTGTTGTTGTTGTTGTTGTTGTTGTTGTTGTTGTTGTTGTTGTTGTTGTTGTTGTTTGTTGTTGCTTGTTGTGTGTTGTTGTTTGTTGTCGTCGTCCCACCGCGACCCGCCCCGCGACCCACCCGCGACCCCCCGCGACCCCGCGACCCACCCCACGCGACCCACCCCGCGACCCACCCGCGACCCACCCGCGACCCACCCCGCGACCCCCGCGACCCGCGCGGCCCACCCCGCGACCCACCCGCGACCCACCCGCAACCCACCCGCGACCCACCCGCGACCCACCCGCGACCTACCCCGCGACCCACCCGCGACCCAAACCACGTTCAAGGTGCAAACCACCATTTTCGGCGCCTGCGGCGGGCTTTTTTGCATTCCTTCCAGGTTGAGAGCCCGCGACCCACCCCGTGACCAACTCGCGACCAACCCTCGACCCAAACCACGTTCAGGGTACAAACCACATTCTTCGGCGCCTGCGGCGGGCATCTTTTGCATTCGCTTCAGGTGGAGAGCCCGAGGCCCACCCGCGACCACGTTCAGGGTACAAACCACATGTTTCGGCGCCTGCGGCGGGCATCTTTTGCATTCGTTCCCGGTGGAGAACCCGCGCCCCACCCGCGACCCAAACCACGTTCAAGGTGCAAACCATTTTTTTTGGCGCCTGCGGCGGGTTGCTTTTGCATTCCTTCCAGGTGGATGTGGAGAACCCGCGACCCACCCGCGACCTAAACCACGTTCACTGAACAAACCAATGCCGCACAATCGCGGCAGCGGATTTTTGCATGCCGCCTGAGCCCGCAAGGACCTCTTCAAGCCCCGCGCATCCACACCAGCCCGTCCAGCAACTCTGCCCTGGCGAGTTGCCTTCATCAAAGAAGGCGGGGAGCATAAAGTGGACAAAAAGGATTGCGTTGCCGTTATCTTGGGAAAGGAGGGGGAGGCAGGAGGAGTAAACAGGGGACGAGGAGAACGCGGAAGAAGAGAGGATGTAAGGATAATGTGGAGAAAGAAAAGGAGGAGGAGCAGGAGGACGAGGAGGGGGAGGAGGGGGATGATGATGATGATGATGATGATGATGATGATGATGATGATGATGATGATGATGAGGATAATGATGATGATGATGCTGATGATGATGATGATGATGATGATAATGATGGACGACAATGGGATGACGATGATGGAGGCCGATGAGGGGGAGGACGACAATGGGAGGACGATGATGAAAGGACGAGGGGGGGAGAGGGAGGACGAGGAAGAAGAGGAGGAGGAGGAGAAAGAGGTGGAGGAGGAGGATGGCAATGACGATGAGGACGAGGACGAGGAAGAGGAGGAGGAGGAGAAGGAGGAGGAGGAGGAGGAGGAGGACAGCGCCATCGACAGGGAAGGTGGGGGCCACAAGGTCCGCCGGCTCGACGACGCCCACGTCGCCTGCGCCCGCCCCCTCACTCTTATCCGCAATTGCGGGGGGCTAGGTATACTGAAGGCTGACGGTGGCCCCCGACGGCGGCACCTGACTCGGGCAGGGAGGGTGTGGTGTGCAAGAAAACTCTGGAGGGCGCGGGATCTTCGCTCCCTTCCTTCTCACTTCTTGTCTTTGGAGGAGGTGTGCGAGGCTTCCACAGGTGTGCTGTATGAAGACAAGTTGTGGCTCACGCGAACCGTCCAGACGCGGAGAATACTGCCTTGGACTATAGTGCGTGCGGGGCCATTGCAACGGCTAAAGCTACCAAGCCGAGTCCCTCTCCTCCTTCTGCTCCTTTTCCTCCTCCTCCTTCCTCCTCCTTTCTCCTCCTCCTCCTTCTTCCATTCCTCCTCCTCGTCCTCCTCCCTTTCTCGTTTTCCTCCTCGTCCTCGTCGTCTTCCTCCTCCTCCTCCTCGCCGTCGTCGTCGTCCTCCTCCTCCTCCTCCTCCTCCTTCTGCTCCTCCTCCTCCTCCTCCTCCTCGCCCTCCTCCTCCTCCTCCTCCTCCTTCTCGTCCTCGTCCTGCTCCTCGTCCTGCTCCTCCTGGTCCTCCTCCGCCGTGCCATCGCCGCTGCCGCGCACGCGCCCATTTTTTGCCCAGCTTCGCCCTCGACCCTCCGCGGGTCAGGTGAGGCAGGCATCCGCTCGTCGTTGGCCATCGGCCAGGCCTCTGGAAGCCTCCGGGGGGTCAGGGCCCCAAATGGCAAAATCGCACGCTCCTGGGCATATTGGGGCCATCGGCCCCCCATCGGCGATCAATTAGCGATTGGGGGTCTTTGCGCCCCCCCCCCAAGATGAGCCCCCCCTAACGTTGCCCCTGAGCCCCGTCGGGTGTTGCCAGAAGTGCCCCTGGCCCAAGGTGCCACCAGGATTTCCAAGGAGGCCCCCGCAGCGTCCAGAGCACCCCCCACGAGGCCAAAGGAGCCCAGGGGCTCAAACATGAGACGAACAACTGGGGGCACCTGGGGCCAGATGCACCCTCAACAACCCCCGACCCCAGTCTCGGAACAACAAAACTTGGACCCAGCTCGAAGATGTACGCTTCGGGGAGCGCCCACCTCCTGGAGAAGCGTGCGTCCCAGCAGGACCCCCTGACGGTGCATCCCCCGAGTGTCCTATCCATTCTGTGCGGCCAATAATTATGGGAGGAACTCGTAACTTCTGGGAGATAACATCGCCTGCGACCTCCTTCCTCTCCTTCCTCCTTTTCCGCTTCCTCCTCCTACTCCTCCTCCTCCTCCTCCTCCTCCACCTCCTCGTCCTCCTCCTCCTCCTCGTCCTCCTCTTCCTCCTTTTCCTTTTCCTCCTTCCCTCACTCGCTCCCTCCCTCTGTCCCTCCCTCCCTCCGCCTCTCCCTCCCTCCATCCCGCCTCTCTCCGTCCTCTCTCCCTTCCTCCTTCCCTCTTTTTTCTCCCGCTGGGCCTGAGTCAACGTCATGACGGCGCTTCACGATAACGGGCTCGCGATAGCGTTCCACGCAGGAGGAAAAGGAGGATGGGGGATGAGGAAGAGGAGGAGGTGCAAGAGGAGGAGGAGGAGGAGGAGAAGGAGGAGGAGAAAGAGGAGGAGGAGGAGGAGGAGGAGGAGGGGGAGGAGGAGGAGGAGGACACGCACTGGGGGGACGGGGAGCCACAAGGCGTCGTTCCCACAACGTGTTCGGGAACCCTGCTCTCGCCTCCATGCCGGCTGCATGTTTGGCCCCAGCGGCCCCGATCCCAAGTAGCACTGGTTTTTCTCATCGTTATCATCCTCCCCCCACAACACATTATCCCTCCTCCTCCTCCTCCTCCGTCTCCTCCTCCCCCGTCCTCCCCCGTCCTCCCCCTTCTTCTCCTCCTCCTCTTCTTTTTCTTCCTTCTCCTCCTCCCCTCTCTCCTCCATTCCTTGGCAGGGGTCATCTGAGCGAACGGAAATGCCTAAACGGGCAGGGGGGGAGGAGGCGGAGAACGCGGCCGAAACAAAGGACATAATGAGCGAACCGCTCAGGGGGACGGGTCACGCCCCGAGCGCGTGGCGCGGCCACCCCGCCTCTCCTCTTCACCTTTGCTGCTATTGGGGTGCTCCCCTGGGGTGATCCCACCAGCCCCCTTGGCGGGAGTGATGAAAGGGGGCCCCTTGAGGCTAACAGCGGCTTGCAGCACATCCACGTTCGCGCAAGTTTCGGGGATATGGGTCCTGAGAAGTCGGAGGGCGAGTTTCATATCCTTATGCCAGGGCGCCCAAGACATAGATTTGGGAGGCATAAGAACGGCCAGAGGGGAAACCGGGCGATGTTTGGTTTTTGATAACACAATCTCGGGCGCGTTGCGCTGCAGCCCCCATCATCTTCCTGTGAAGCTCGAGGGGCAACGGCGGCGTGAGCCCTGGCGTTTCAGCAGCTCTCAAAACGCCCTGGGGAAACTTCGCATATATTGTGGTTTCTGAAAAATATCCCTCGGAATGTTCCGTCTCTCTGGGTCCACGGGGCCCTTCCACTTGAACGAGACGGAGACTGCCGCATGGTCGGGGAGACGTTTCTGATCTAAGCTCTCGGGCATGCCGTGCACGAGCGCAGTGGCGTGGAGCTGGGTGGGGGTACGCCCAGGCGCAGACACCAGGACTCTGTCGATGGAGCTCAGCGTGTTGTTAGCTTTGTTGCGTTGTGTTTCCCCTTCCACCTCCGCCCCCGTAAACCACCTGAGTCTTCTATTCCACGCAGAGTCCCCTGGGATAGAAACCTGGGCTCCTTGGCCATGCCGAGCAGGGTCAGGGGCGAGAGGGCGAGGAGGTCCCGCGGAAAAATTGAAGTCACCCACCAGAAGGACCATGGACTCGAGGGGGCGCCTGGAGGCCTCAAAGAAGTCTTTCTTCAAAACCTCTTCAGTGTACTTTCGGGAGTTCGCGTTGATGTCGTGGTTCTGAATGTTCTAGTGGATGATCGAGATGCCAGACCTGCAACGAATGTCCACGCGCAGGGCCCTCCCACGGATCAACATCTGCGCTGAGACCCCAGGCGGGGAACGAAGGTGAGAGAGAAGAAAATCGGGCGCGAAGGTGATCGCGCCACTGGCGTGCTGTCGTCGGCAAAGGAAGAGTAGGCGACGAACGGCTTATGCAAGTAATATAAGAAGGGCCGTCCACCGCAGCTCGCGTGCCACGAGACTCTTGCATCGCAACTAAAGCCCCTTGCTTCAAAAGTTGACGAACATATGAGAGTTTGCGGGCACGCGCCCGCAAGACTGTGGTGAACCAGAGCACGAACGTTCCAAGTCGAATTCGACAGCGGGGTGGGACGCGGGGCACGCCCTTGCCACTCCTTGAGGATCGGGTTAAAGGCACCACTCCACCTTCTCCTGCTGCGGGACTGAGGTGAAGGAGATCGCATTCCTGATCGCGGCCAGGTCGGAGCCAAGCGTGTTGATGTTGTTAGCGCAGAACTCCAGGGCGAGTGCCGACGTCGCACTCGGGATCGTGATGCGAATAAATTGCTTCCACTCGCATGCGATGGTGCCCTGCTGCCGATCCGTGAAGAACTTGGCCGGGGGTAAAGTTGATGAAAAACCTGCCACGCCTGCTCGCCCGTGATCTCGGTACGGACCATCGCAGGCGATTTGTCCGCCGAAAGGAAGCTGTCCGTCGGGTAGCCCTGCGTGTCCACAGTCGCGAACTTCTGCCAGGAGCCGTCGGGTTGCTTGAGCGCTCCCAGGGCCTGCGCCACGCGCCTTGCAGCCAGGGTCGCAATGCCCTTGATGCGAAGCACGAATCTCTTGTCCACAGGGTCGCTCTCGACGGCGTACTGAACCTCATCCAATTTGATCTTGGCGAACCACGGCTGCAGGGCCTCCAAGAGTTGGTCCTTGCCCACAGGGGCTCGGGTCCTCGCGATGATAACAGCCACATCTGGAGCACGGTGGAAGGAGGAGTCTGGAACAGCAATCGGCTTCGGCGGCTCAGTCCGCATGACACCAAGATGGTTGCGAAGCTCGGCGATTCCATTCTCGAGTTTAGATATGCGTGCATCCTGCTGGGACTGCTTCCACTCGACCTGCCCCAAACGCTTCTCCATTTGGCGGCCCAAGGCGTTGCAGTT
This sequence comes from Prorocentrum cordatum, assembly GCA_963575745.1. Classification (NCBI taxonomy): domain Eukaryota; class Dinophyceae; order Prorocentrales; family Prorocentraceae; genus Prorocentrum; species Prorocentrum cordatum. The sequence continues at coordinate 203,571 of CAUYUJ010014616.1, forward strand.
GTTGGCCACGGATTTGGCCAGGTCGCCCGCACCATTCTGGAGCGATCCCGCTGCACGGAGGAGCTCGTCACGGGTGTTGTCCACGTAAGATCTGAGCGATGAGATGTCGTCGTCTGCCTCTGGTTGAGGGGTGCTGGGCGCTCGTCCACGAGGGGTGGCTGCCCCTCCCACCACCTCAAAGGCAAGCTCGCCGCCGGTGGGCAGAACAGGACGCTCCTGATAAGGAGAAGTGGCCATGTCCTCCAGGTTGGCGAGCATCGAGAGCGTCGCTTCCGCCGCTGCTCGGCGGCCTTCGCCGCTCCTGCTGCGGTCGTGGTCCCCTGCCATGTCTGACGCGAGTGCGGGCGAGAGATTGGCTGCAAAGGAATCGCCGGAATGTGGGCCGCCTGTCGGCCCGTGATCTTCTCGATACAGGCCTACGGATAGGCCGCAAAGCTAATCGCTGATTCTCGGGCGTCTATGGCCCTTCACAACGTTTAGCCTTGAAGCAACATGGCTGCGGAAACTCCCTCCTTCCCCCTCCTGATCCTTCTCCTCCTCCTCCTCCTCCTCCCCTCCCCCTGCCCCATCCCCCTCCTCCCTCCCCCTCCTCTTCCCCCTCCCCCCTTCCTTCGCACCTCCCTTCCCCGCCCCCGCTCTCCTCCTCCATGTCCATCCCCCTCCCTCTCTAAGATCCGTCCCACGCTTGCGGCGGAGGCACAGGGCGCTCGGACGCCTGCGCCCGGTGCGCGTGCAGCTCCGCGGCGCGTCGCTCCGCCGCCGCTTCGGAATGCTCCTCCCCGCGGGGAGGAGGAGGAGGAGGAGGAGGAGGAGGAGCAGGAGGAGGAGGAGGAGGAGGAGGAGGAGGAGGAGGAGGAAGAGGACGAGCTAGGTGCGCTCGCGTCATATGTGACCTCCTAACCCTCCTTCCCATCCCTTACCATGGCGTAGATCTCCGTGCTAGTCGCACAGTCGGATGTCGCAGCATGGCATAGCATTACATGGCATAGCATGGTGTTGAAGATCAACGCGTAGGATGACATAGCATGGCGTGGCGACGCCCCAAAGTGGGGGGGGCGCTTCTGCGGCCCCAAATCCAATGATTTTTCTGGGGGGGCATGATCTAGATGTTTGGGGCTATTTGGAAGGACCGAAAACCATGCCGTGGCATGGCACTTGAAACAATGATGCCAACGCTGCAGCGGGAGCACGATTCGGAACGAGCGGAAGCGCGGAAATGAGGTCACCGCTGCAGCGGGAGCACGATTCGGAACGAGCGGAAGCCCAAACATGAGGCAAGCGCTTCAGCGGGAACAGCAATTTGAAAAACAACCCAAGCGAATACTCTATTCCAGGGAACCCCGTGTGAACAAAAAACAACACGCGGAGGGGAACTGGACATCTTCCGAACGTCATCAGAGGAGACAGGAGAGCAGTATTCATATGGTGTAATTGTGGAGGGAGAGGAGGAGGGAATATGATGATGATGATGATAATGATGATGATGATGATGATGATGATGATGATGATGATGATGATGGAGGAGGAGGAGGAAGAGGATGAGGAAGAGGAGGAGGAGGAGGGGGACGAGGAGTAGGAGCAGGAAGAGGAGGAGAAGGAGGAGGAGGACGAGCAGGATGATAAGGAGGAGAAGGGAGAAGGAGGAGGATGAGGAGGAGAAGAGAGAAGGAGGACGATCACGAGGAGGACGACGAGGAGGGGGACGACGATGAGGAGGAGGAGGATGAGGAGGATGTTGGAGGAGGGGGATGAGTTGAGGAGAGATGATGCGGATGCGGATGAGGGGGACGAGGAGGCGGAGGAGGAGGAAGAGGAAGAGTGTGAGGATGAGGATGCAGATTAGGGGAATGCTGCTGCGGCTGGTGATGATGCTGCTGATGATGATGCTGAAGAGGATGATGATGATGATGATGATGATGATGATGATGATGCTGCTGCTGATGATGATTACGATGATGATGACGATGCTGATGCTGATGATGCTGCTGCTGATGATGATGTTGATGCTGCTGCTGCAGCTGATGCTGCTGACGATGATGAGAATGAGGGGATGAGGGAGATATGTTGCTGCTGCTGATGATTATGTTGATGGTGATGCTGATGCTGCTGATGGTGATGCTGATGCTGATGATGATGGCGATGAGGATGATGATGACGATGACGATAACGATGCTGATGCTGATGCTGATGCTGCTGCTGCTGCCGATGATGATGATGATGCTGCTGCTGATGATGATGATGCTGCTGATGATGATGATGATGATGAGGAGGACGAGGACCAGGACAACGATGATGAGGCGGATTATGATGAGGAGAAGGACAAAGGTGGACGTGGAGGAGAAGGAGGACGAGGACGAGGAGGGGGAGCAAGAGGAGGAGGAAAAGGAAGAGGAGGAGGTCGAGGAGGTGGAGAAGGAGGAGGAGGGAGGAGGAGGATGAGGAGACGGATGAGGAGGAGGAAAAGGAGGAGGAGGAGGAGGAGGAGGAGGAGGAGGAGGAGGAGGAGGAGGGAGGAGGAGGAGGAGGAGGAGGAGTAGGAGAAGGAGGGGGATGAGGAGGCGGAGGACGAGGAACAGGACACGAAGCAGGAGGAGGGGCGACAGGCATAGCACCGCAACACCACTAACGGACCCAATGCGTCCCATTGCTAGGCGACTCAGATAGGCTTGGTCGAAGTAGAATCAGCAGCAGACTTCCTACGTGGGTGCCCCTCTTGGCTGGGAGCGCTGACGCCTGGAGGCGGCCCCTCATCGAGGGATATCGAAAATGCGTCTCATGGCACCACGCCCACCCACCCAAAGACCCGGTCGGGCACTTAGCAGGCCTCCGAGAATCCGCGCTATTCGCTCGCCGACTCGCGGGCGTCGCACGGGCCACGGCTATAAGAACAACGTGATGATCATGGTTAACCGGCGAAGAACGGTATAACATATTTTTTTTCGCTGTCGGGGGCGCCTGTCCCTGGGCGGCTGGAAAGTTTATACCCTTACGGTGGCACCGTAGGGGTATAAACTTTCCAGCCGCCCAGGGACAGGCGCCCCCGACAGCGAAAAAGTTTATTTTGTACCTTTTTTTCGCTCGCTGACATGGGATCCCCCCTATAAAGCCGCATCGGTCCTCGGCCTCCCTGGGCGCCATCGACATGCCAGAGGCGCCAGGCCCCCTGTCCCGGGGACTCCGACGACGGGGGGGAGGGGAGCAAACCACGACGCCGTGGCGCAACATGGCGCTCACTACCCCGCGACATCAGGGCGGGGGGGGGATGGGGAACCAGAGGGCGACGCGCAGGAGGCGGAGGTCGAAACGCGTCGAACCGACCGAGGGCCGAGGGCGAGGACCCGAGGCGGACCCCGAGAGAATGCGCGGTATCGTGACGCAGGCCGGGCTCGCGCACCTGGATGGTGATCAGGGGGCTGGCGGCCTCGCCGTCTGCCCCGGGTCCCGCAAGACGGATGCCACTCCACGGAGGAACCGACGGTGCAGCAGGCCCCTCGCGGACTGCAGCGGTCCGAACTACAGGTCCGCCACCCCGCAGGCTGGTCCCCGAGAGAGGCAACCTATGATCAAATGTGCACACGTTCGCCCGCCGGCATCGTAGGCGAACCCGCCTCCCGTGTGAGCCCGCGCCCACGTCAGCTCCCCCAGAGCAGAAGGGACAACTTCAGCCGAACATCAATCAAATGCACTGAGGGAAATACCTCTGGCGATCATCGGCCGAAAGCGCATCGATTAAATCCAAACGAAGATCATGATCATACGGTAAGAAAGATCACTGGCGAACACTACTCGCGCCGTGGTGGTAAAGAACTCTGTCGGACGTCATTCACGCCAGGCGAAAGAACACTCTGTTGAACATCGCCTCCAGGCACAAGGACGTACATCACTGCTGCTTGCCCTCCAACGTGCCCAACAACTTCGAGCATCGCGCTCGAGAGCTCTTTTCGGTGCCGCCCCGTACGTCCTGGCCCCGCAGTTCGATTGAAAAACCTCACCACTGCCGTCGCGAAATAATGATGGTATGGACCCACCGCGACTGTGACTCGCGCCATGGCCTACTGCCACCAGCTTGCGTGTCGGACGGACCCGACGTGCTGGAACACTGGTGACCGCGGTGTCTATGTCGTTCAGCATGCTGAACTCTCTGCAATGCTTCTGCAATGGCTTGACGATCTCCGCCGTTTGAGTGCCCTGTCGAATGTCCCGCGCCAACGCCGCCCACACCTGCGCGAATGGTGCGCCCGTGGTCTCGGTGTTGCCGTCCGCCTTCCGCCGCCAGGCCTCTGGATGACAGGCCGCGCCTGCCACCTGGGGCGGCCCAAATGAATTTGCGCGCTGCGTTTGCGAGGAGCCTGACGGAGACCGCGCCAAGTAGCTCGCGAAACTCGGCGGCGCTGCTGAAGGCCAACCGCGCAAAAATGGCACAAACAACCCCGGACGCGCCGCCGTTGCTTTTCCCCTCCGGTTGCGCCTGGCCGAGCAACTCCTCGCCGGCGTGGGCTCTTGCGCTCTGGGGCCTGAGGCGTCGCCCGCGGCGGGCGCTGCCTGCGTCCATGACGGCGCGACATCCATTTGCTGGTGGAAGGGAAAACGGGCTAAGATGAGACCTAAGATGCACCTACAGCTCGGCCAAAACGCCTGCAGAGAAAGAGCACAGTCGGCAAGTTAGCGATGATGTGGTCCGAAATGCAGCTCGAGTCTAAATCCAATTCGCGTGGCGCTAACCCCTGACCATACTCCCACACAGATGACGTTGGACACCCTCAAGATGTTCAATAACCGCCAGACACACACAGCACTGGTTAGTCACCGTGACGACATTAGCTAGAGATCGAGACCCATGATGGCTAACCAGATGGTTGTGAACGGCTCGTGTGTCCGGTAGTGCCTCCCGCGTGCCTCACCAGACTCACTCACGCTCGTGCAGGAATGCATAGCCTCAACCCCCGCACCTCCCCCAATCGGAGCACCAGAAGCAGACGAGCTCCCAGGGAGAAGGAATTGGACCGACAGCGCAACAGTGCAAAATTGGTGCGCGTCATAGTTCCAAGATTCTGCAGCGCAGTCCGGGTCAGCAACCAAGTATTATAAGTAAGGACCATTCAGCCGCTCAAGTAAAGTTACCCTCCACTTCAATCATGTTGACACTGACCACGTGGAAACATGGAGGCATTCCAAAAGTCAAGACGACGGATGCGAATTTCCCGATCAGGGGGTGCGAGACGCCACCGCCCGATAACAGACTCTGAGGAACAGCTCTTGGGGTGGGCCTCTGATGTCGAATCGACAGCCTGGCCAAGCATGGCTTTCCGAGCATGCTGCGCAACAGCAGCCTGGAGCCTGTGTGCCCGTTGCGCAGTCGGGAAGAACGCCTCGACCCCATAAAGAGCCGCACTAGCTTCTTCTGAACTCAACAAGCAGCGACGCGGACGATCCGGGACGCCTCGAGGTGTCCAGAACCCACCAATATGATACCACGCTTGACGGACAACGCTCATACGGGCTTTGAACTCGTACTCGCAGGTGGTGGGGTTGCTGGACATCCGGGCTCCGAGACTCTTGGCGATCCGAACTGGCTTCCCTCCCTCCCTCCCTCCCTCCTCTCCCTCCTCCCCTCCATCCCCCCCCCCCCCCGGGAGGGAGGAGGGAGAGGGGGGGAGGAGGAGGGAGAGGAGGGGGGAGGGAGGGAGGGAGGGAGGGAGGTAAGAGAGGGAGGAGGAAGGAGGGAGGAGAGGGAGAAAAATGAGGGTGGGATAGGAGGGAGGGAGGGAGGGAGATGGGGGGAGGGAGGGAGGGAGAGAAAGGGGGGAGGGGAGGATAGGATAAGATAGGGCCGTGGGGCGCCAGTCCGTGTCAACTCTACAGACTGCAAGCTACCATCTGAGCAAGCATGCCGCAGAGAAAGGCGGCGCCTGGGTTCTCCGTGTGGAGGGCTATCATGACACGCCGCACGCGCGCTGATCGGCGCCCGAAAAGGGGCCGACACTGGCCTGGCGGCGGGCCCAGCAGGCGCGCAGCCTTGAGGCTGCCGCCCACGGCGCCGCCCCCACCTACCTGCCTGGACGGTGCCGCCCAATTCCCTTACCTGGCGGGCGAGGACGAGGGGGTGCGATGGCTGGCCCCGCTTCGGGAGCCGAAGGAAAATAGACGGGAGATGGGCGAGCAGCAGCAGCAGGAGAGGAGGAAGGAGGCTCAAGGCCAGGAGGAGCGGGGATCGCAGCAGGAAAAAGAGTGAAGGGGGTGGACGTTTCAGCCAGTCCCGAAACCCGCTGCGCAGCCGATTCGCTCAGCAAGCCTCGTCTCAGGAGCCTCTGAGCGTGGCGACTGGAACTCCAATCAGAGCACGCCCCCAAGGGAACAGAAAAACTGCTAGAACCAGGAGCCTGCTCGAAACTATCACTTGAACGAGCCTCCAGGTCAGGCGCCATTCTGGCAGGCCTAGTGGGAGAGAGCCCGCGGAGACCTCTGGTGACCCCCATTTCGGAAGCAACTCTAAGTAGCACCTGACCTGGTGTTTCTACGCCAGGGGCCCTGACTACTTCACAAGATCCTGGTGCCGCTGCCGTCGCTATTTCACTGGATCCCGAAGCCGCTGCCGTCACTATTTCGCAAGGTCCAACAGCCTCTGAGCCTCCCTCACCAGGACGCCTCGGGGGGCCCCTCCGATCGTTTTCTCCGCCCCCTGCTCCACCAACGCCTCGCGGATGGCCTTGAGAAGGACCACCCCGTCGTTCGTCGTCGTATCCAGCAGGAACTGGATCTTCACCTGCTCGTCCTGCTTGGCGTTCTTGGTCTTGAGCCTCTGCACGCGGCAGTATCGCACCATCTCGTGGAGCTCGTTCGGCGAAGCGGACTTCCTCTCCAACTTGGCCGGAAACACGGAAATGAAACCAACGATGAGACGGGAACGCCATTGTGGAAGAGCCGGAAGTGCGGACATTCAGCTAATCATGAAGCGAGACCGCCTTTCTGAAAGATCGACAACCAAACTTTTGGAAAACGCACCAACAATCACAAACGATACAGGAAAGCCAGCGCTGTAGCGGGAACACGATTTGGAACATCCGCAACAAAGTAATGAGGTCAGCGCTGCGGCGGGACTTGATTTGGAAGGACCGAGGGCCAAAACATTCAGTCAACGCTGTAGCGGGAACGCCAATCCAGAAACACCGAAAACGTTCCGATTGGAACAACCAAATCTGATTGCTCACATATGTAAAAGACAATCTGCGGAGGGGGGCAGGCCACGACCTCGGCGTCGTCGGGGGAGGGAGGAACATAGTATTTACATGGTAGAATTGTAGATGAGGGAGGGAGGGAGGGGGGGGGGGAGGGAGAGGAAGGACGGTGGGTCCCTCCGTCCCTCGAAGACCCCCGACGTCATGATTTTGTTCATTGCGTCGAACCCGACTGGTCTGGACCCATCCCCCGGGGTCGGTTCTTCATCCCGAGCCGCTTTTTGAACGCCCCGAGGCCTGCTAAAAATCCCCAAATGCCGAAAATAGAGGAACACCCTCCGTCATGATTTTTTCATGGCTCGAGAGGTTCTGGGCTCGGGCCTCTTGGGCGCCTCTTGGGGCCTCCTGGGGACCTCTACGACTGGATACCTGGTTAGTGCATGGTGGCAACCCCTGGACTATAACCTTCCCAGGTTCCGGGGGGAGGTACGCGACCCCTGGTACGAACCCGTGGCGCGTCTCTGACACGTCCACGGCATGCGACGTCCCATGGCACGTCCCCTGGCAAGGGGGCCGCTGGATTGAGATGGGGAGGGCGAAGGGAGGGAGGTGATGATGATGTTGATGCTGCTGCTGATGCTGATGATGATGATGATGCTGATGTTGATGCTGATGCTGCTGCTGATAATGATGCTGATGATGATGATGATGACGATGACGATGACGATTATGATGACAATGACAATGATGATGCTGATGCTGACGCTGATGCTGCTGATGATGCTGAGGATGATGATGGTGGCGAAATTATGATGCTGATGATGACGATGATGCTGCTGCTGATGATGATGATGATGCTGATTATGATGATGATGATGATGATGATGATGATGATGATGATGATGATGATGATGATGATGATGATGATGATGATGATGCTGATGATGATGATGATGCTGATGATGCTGATGTTGCTGATGTTGCTGATGCTGATGCTGATGCTGATGCTAATGCAGATGCTGCTACTGCTGAGGAGGAGGAGGAGGAGGAGGAGGAGGAGGTGGAGGAGGAGGCCTCCCAACGGCAAAGGGGGCCGCGGCCGGCCGCCGCCGGGCGGCCGCGGCTCCTCCCAGGCGGCCCTCAGCGCGGCCAGCGCGGCGGCGGGCGGCGGCTCTGGGGGAGGGCGCGCCGTCGGGGCCGCCTGGGCCTGCGGCCGCCGGGCGGGGCGGGCGAGTCGACACAGCCCCAGCACGGTCAGATGTCCTCCTCCGATAAGACGAAGCCGAGGCGGGGATACTTTCGCGTGGGAACAAGTCGGGGATCTCTGAGATGCGGTGGCTCTGGAGGATGTCTCGGGCGCCCGGGCCTTCTCAGAGCGTTCCGGAACGCTCTGGATCGGATTGTCAGTCGGACCTGGGCAAGAAGAACGTTCTTCAAGAGCATGAGACTGGCGAACCCCATGCGAACCCAAAGCGGTCCTCATGTCCTTACTTCAGCGCCTTGGCTGTAGAGCCCCAAGCCAGCACTAGTCGTCGTCGTCGTCGTCGTCGTCGTCGTCGTCGTCGTCGTCGTCGTCTTCGTGGGCTGGTTCGCTCTCCACCCTTGGGGCTCCCGTGCGCCCTCTCGATTGCGAGAGGGGGGCCTCCCACAGCCCCCTCTCGGTTGCAGGGGGGGCGGGGGGGGGGAATAGACCTCGACATTTAGACGCCCAGTCTGGGAACCTTAGTGGAGCCACTCGCTCCACTCGTGCGTCGATGCTGCGTCGAGCGTCCGTCGACTTGTGTCGAACTAGAATAGAATTCTAGTCGGACTTGAGTCGTCGCGTCGTGGGAAGATCGCACGGGGAGGTCTATGACCGTCCCCAGCCTCTGGGAGCCCTCGCAGGGCCCTGGGGCCGTCCGAAAAAGATTCGCGATGGGCATGGGTCGGGACTTCTAGGGCGGGGGGGGGGCGGGGAGCAAGGGGAGGAGGGAGGGGGGAGGGAAGCGGAGGGAGCGAGGGAGGAGGGCGGATCCAAGGAGCGATGGAGGAGGCGGATGGGGGGAGGGGGGCGGAGGCGGAGGGAACGAGGGGGGGGCGGGGGCGGTGGTGTACTCAGAGGAGAAGCGCCATGAGCAGGTCCAGGGCAACTCGGGCCAGATATGACCTCGCGCCTAGGCGCAGATTTCAGGACCCCCAACATGATCGCCCAAAGAGTGTTCTAAGAGAGCCAACCAGAGGCCCAGGGGATCAATGGGTTTCATGCCCCAAGATAGGCCCGAGGTGGCCCAAGATGTTACCAGACAGCCCCCAAGAGGCCCTCCGCCATGTAGGAGGAACGAACCATTCAAAGTCATGATGTGCTTGAGTGATGTTTGCCTCTGGTCTTCCCAGTATGATTCTCACACTGATTCAAGCATGCTTTTGTTCGGAGCTGGGGCGTCATGGGGACGCAAGGCAGCCCACGCACACAGTAAAGCAGCCGAAATCGCTCGAAATCCTCACATGTGGATGCAGATGCAACGACGCGGGGGTCACCCGCGCCCGGGCCCCTGGAGGGCTGTCGGGCTCGCTGAACAGCACGTGAGACGCAAACGCGATCAGAAACAAGACGACGCGGCCTGCTTACCGACCTCTCCAGGCTGTGCCCCCAACGGCTAGTTGACCGAACGTGGGCGCCTGGAGGCACCAGGTGGTACGATCAATGTGAAACAGATGCGATGGAAAAACAGAGCTGTGCAAAACGAAGACGACGACGACCACCACGACTACGACAGGGAGGGCGGAACGAGGGGAAAGCGTGCAAAGGGAGCGCAGGGGATGGATATGGTATCGAAGTGTGCCGAACAAGGAAGAGAATGCCCCGCCAGACAAGTGTCCACGTCGCCTGTAACCTGAAGAGAGGGCTGCCCAAGATGGCTCCGAGCGGGTCCCAAGCAAGTCTCAAGGGGGCTCCGAAGACTCCGAGAAGCGCCCCAGGATAGGCCCACGGGAGCCCAACAGCGGTCCAGGAACGAGGATCAATGCGTGGCATGTCCCAAGATGGTCCTAGACGATCCCAAGCTATTTCCACGAGGCGATCCTTGCCAAACCTCAACTTTTTGCCCCCGTGGGCCTCCAAGACCAATCAACTGGCTCCCCTAGCCGGCCCCCGGGAAAACTGAAGTCGGCACACCCCTCACCCACTTCGTTCCTCGTGGGCTGAAAGGAGCCGTCGGATGGCCCGTCAAGACGGCCCAGAAGAACTTCAACTCGGCACACTGCTCGCTTCCTCAAGCTCGTGCCCCTTGGACCGCCAGAGACACCCTGTCGGCCCCTCAAGACTCCTTAAGAGAACCTCAAATTGAAACACCCATCACGCATGCTGTTCCCCCTGGGCCACAAAGGGCCCTGAGCTGGCCTTCAAGATGGCTCAACACGATCTCCAATCCCACCAGCCCTCTGGGGATAGGTGGTCTAGGGAGGCTCCTCTTCCACCCTCCTTCTTCCCTTTCGGGGAAAGGTCTATATCACTGGTCACTATTGATATGCACCCCCTCTCCCCCAGGCGACCGGCAGCCAACAAGAAACAATAATGACCCCATGAGGACCCCCCCAAAACTATTCTTGTCAAGCAATACAACGTACACTTGGGGGCAACATCTGGAGACATGTTTGTGAGGCCCGTGAACATTGTATTGATTTTTGGCAGGGACATCGGGGGTGTCAACATATTGCCTGCTGTGCGCAGGGCTACGATCCCGGACAAACGCAATACAAAATGCACATCGCGGCTAAACCTGAATCATGCGCGACCATCCCACGATCCCTGTCAAGTGGTTTTTGACAGGGAGAGCGGGGGTGCTCGTATGGCCTGCTGTGCGCAGGCCCACCAGACACAATGATGGGAATTGGTCTTCGACGAGGATGGTTGGGGCCCGATGTGTGCTGTCGTGTGCACAGGCGCACCTGACACTCTCTGCACGTGCCCCGAACGTGGTGCACCTTGCGCGGCTGGAGTATGCGGCACACCTGGCGCACGCGGAGGCACGTGGCGCATCTGGCGCATCAGGCGTGCCTGGCACACTGAGAACCCCTGAGTGCAAACATTGTTTGGGGAACTAAGAACCAGATAATATATGTATATGTGCATATATATATATATATATATATATGCCGTGCCTTCCGTTTTCGCATGTGTAGCTGATGTAGGCTTTAACTACCTCGCCTCCCACACGAGCTAAACAACCTGATGCAGCAAGAGAGGTGGTCAGATTGAGGAGGGGGAGGAGCGGTAAGCTGAGCCAGAGCTGAATGGACGCTGCGCTGAATCAGCCAGAGCCTGTGCAATGTAAACAAGGAGTAGGAGGCGGAAGCGGTGGCGGAAGACCCCCCCTTCCCCCCTTTCGTCCCCCTTCCGAAACTGCCCTCCGACAACCTCAAACCTCTTGGGACGGATACCGCTGCTCCCTGGACCTCTCCCTGCAATGCGGGTGCAGACAGCACCACGAGTTTGAACCGACACGACTCGCGCCAGCAGCGCGTCAATGTGCAATACGAGGTGCGCGCAGGAAACCGGGTGCTCCCATCGCGACGGGGGCAGCAGCACCACGGCGACACGGAGCATGTCAGCACGACTGGTATTGTGACTCGGGGGTGGCGACGCTGAGCCACACATGGGAGGGATGGGGCAGGAACATCCGCCGACCCTGTCGGCGTGTGTGAGGGGTTTCTCCGTTCGAGTCGGGCTCCGTTCCCTTTTTGTTGAAGCAGGGTCGCGTCGGGTCGAGTGCGGGGAGGGAAACTCACCTTTTCCATCTCCCCGCCACCCCTGGCGCAGTGCGCGGTACGCCAGCTGGTCATCGCTCGGACGTCCATTTTCTGAGTTTTTTTTGGTTTCGTGCGTGGTTTTTTCGCCAAATGATGAAGGATGCTCCTCGATGGTCCTCGCCGAGGAAAAAACGCACACGTCCGAGCGATGCCAAGCCAGGGGCGGGGGCGGCCCGTGCACCCACCTCCCCACCAGAGGGGGGGGGTGCGAAGCCCCCGTGGACGGGACGGGGTGGGCACCGGCGGGCACCGTGAGTCTTGCAAAAAAAACCTTAGGTGTGCACTGTAGACCTACCGAAACCAACTCAACTACACCAAGTGGCTTCCACCCTGTACTCCTCCTCCTCCTCCTCCTTCTCCTCCGCTTCCTCCCCCCACTACTAGCCCTTTCGATCAGGGTCGGCGGCACCGGCCGTCAGGCCTCTCCAATACACCAAGTGGCTTCCGCCCTGTGCGACGGCATTCAACATTCGTGGAACGTTTCAAAAGCTACTCCCACTCATCTCAAGTGTGGGCCGTGATCGGGACTTGCATCTCCTGCCAGCCGTCCAGTGTCCCCGCGTAGACTTCAGCGAATTCGTGGAACTTCGGGAGGATTGCAGGACCTCGGAGAACAATACGAATGAGAGCAACGACACGGACGCTACGCGCGTGACTCCCGTGAGCGGTACGATTGCGAGCAGCAGCGCGAGTCTTACCAGCACGACTGGGACTAGCAGCGCGTCGGTGAGCATTGCTAGTGGGGCGTCGGGGGTTCTGTGCCACTTGGGGGATTGGGGCTTTGAGCCGCGCGGTGTGGGGTGGGTGGGGACGGGCGGTGCGTCCGAGGGATTCGTGATGTTTTTTGAAATGCTTCTGGGGGAACATGAGCGAAGTGTTCGACGGGGGCGTGACGCCGCGAGGTGGCGGCAGCTGCGGTGTGACTCCCCGCCTGTGGACCCCCCCGCTCCTCTTGAGTGGGTCCCTCTAGGGAGGGGTGGGAAGAATCGGGACCAGAGCAAACATAGGGCTCGGCAGCGGGCCGGGAGCACTAGCCACCACAAGCCGATGTCACCCGACCGCGCTGGAGACCACCATAAGGCTTTCACTGACGACCATGTGGGGCTGGGACGGGTGGGACAGATTTCATGAAACTTACTGGCTTCACGGGAATCAGCAGCTCCACGGCGACCAGGAGAATCGTACTGTGATCAGCACGACTTGAGCCAGGATGACGTCGTTGCGCAGCGCGGGTGCAAAAAACACCACGAATTGGAACAGGCACCACAACTGTTACCGCTGTTGCCAATACGTCTGGGGCTGGCCACGCGGCGATGGGCAATACGAGTGCGCGCAGCAGCACGGGTGTTACCATAACGACAGGGGACAGCAACACCACGGCGACATGGAGCATACCAACACGACTGGGATTGTGACTCCGGGGTGGGAATGTTGGGCCACGTGGGAGGGATGGGGATGGAACATCCGCCGACCCTGTCGGCGTGTGAGGGGTTTCTCTGTTCGAGTTGGGTTCCTTTGAAACCTGTGATCGAGAGAAGAACTTAGCAATGTGGTAATCATATCGAAGGGAAGCCCTTTCCCTTTAAACCCTTCTCGTTGGGGGGGGGAGGTCAGATACGCATCCCCCCCTGGGGGTCTCCCTGGGGGGGGGGTCCGACGGGGGTGGTGGAGGGCGGGGGGGGGGCGTCTTCCGCCTCCTCCTCATGCGGCTCCTCCTCCTCCTCCTCCTCCACCTCCTCCTCCTTCTACCTCGTCGCGGTCGGCGTCGTCGTCTTCAGGGTCGGCGGCACTGGCCGTAAGTCCTTCGCAATCACCGTTCCCCAACTCCCCACCACCCCTGGCGTAGTGCGCGCGGCACCGGGGGGCGGCCCGTCCACCCACCTCCCCACCACAGGGGGGGTGCGTAGTCCCTGTGGACGCGACGGGGTGGGCACCCGAAGGCACCGGCGGCCTTTCAAACAGCAAACGTGGGCAACGCAGGCCACCGCAACCAACGGAGGTGCACCATAACTTGGCCCTTCACCCTATATGACGCCATTCTACAATCATTGAACTTTTCAACTTGACACTTCAACCTCTCTCCAACTGTGGCGACGAGGGCCTTCCAGGAGGCCCAAGCAGGCGGAAACGAGAGAAGGTTAGCTGAACCGTTGCCTTTTCCTCCCCTGACCTCCCCCTTCCTCTCCCCATCCTCGAGGCCTCCTCGATGGGTCCGAGTAGATGGGGTCGGAGGATCGCGCCGCATCGCCCATGCATCGCCCGTTCATCGGCGACGCCGCATCGCGGGGAGAAACTCGCGCTCCGCATCGAGCCGCATCACTCCGACCGCGTTTGCTCGGACACAATCTGGGAGGGCGGGGCTCCAACGGCGCGATCACTCCGATCACTCCGTGACTGGCGATGCGGCGCGATCACTCCGACCGCATTTGCTCGGACACAATCTGGGAGGGCTTGGCTCCAACGGCCGCCCTTCGACCTCTCCCCTTCCCTCCCCCTTCCCTCCCCCTCCAACGGCCGCCACCATCCCCGTCCCTCATCCCGGTCCCTTCCCCTTCCCTCCTCCTCCAGCGACCGCCAACGGCGATCATCATCATCATCATCATCATCATCATCATCATCATCATCATCATCATCATCATCATCATCATCATCATCATCATCATCATCATCATCATCACCATTACCATCATCACCACCATCACCACCATCACCACCATCATCACCACCATCACCACCATCACCATCATCACCATCGGCATCATCAGCACCATCATCATCATCAGCAGCATCAGCATCAGCATCAGCATCAGCATCAGCATCAGCATCAGCATCATCATCATCATCACCATTGATCACCATCACCATCACCATCACCATCACCATCACTAGCATCAGCATCAGCATCAGCATCAGCATCAGCATCAGCATCAGCAGCAGCAGCATCAGCATCAGCATCAGCATCATCATCATCATCATCATCATCATCATCATCATCATCATCATCATCATCATCATCTCCATAACCAGTACCACCAGCAACACCACCAACAGCACCACCACCACCACGATCATGCTCGTCACCGCCACCACCATCGTCGGCACTGGGGGGGGGGGAACTGGGAGCCTGGTGACGCCTGGGGCGTCCGCTCCAGGCGTCGCAGGTTGTTCATGCAACAGTAAAAGGCAGGAGCAGGGCGGCGACAACAACAGAGAGACCGATCGAGGAAGCGACCGCCCTGACCTCCCTTGGCTACGCGTAAGAGTGACCCTGGATAAGGGTGACCTTTGGTGCGCGGCTGAACGGGGGACGCGGGGTGGCCAAACCCAGGCGCGCAAGCCGCTGCTACCGCTTCGCGCTCAGCGATCGGGAGACTCCAGTGGACCCGCACCATAGGCCACTCCCGCGAAAGGTCACTCTTACGTCTAATCGACTCGACCCTTCCCTCTCCCTCCATCGGCATGGGGGAAGCGGGTCCTGACGGAAACTGGTCCTGAGGGAAACGGGTGGACCCTGGAGCCTCCCTGAAGGACGAGACCTCAATCCTGGGCCCCGAGAGCCCGCAAACGGCGAAACAGCTCAGGACACGCTTCCCTCAGGCCCGTGCGCGAGTAAATGGGGGGGTGCAGCGAGGGCTGCAGAAAAGGGGCCCCCTAGGGTCCCCAACGAGGACCCTCTGGGGCCCCAGCGGGCCTCCA
Source organism: Prorocentrum cordatum (assembly GCA_963575745.1). NCBI lineage: Eukaryota > Dinophyceae > Prorocentrales > Prorocentraceae > Prorocentrum > Prorocentrum cordatum. The sequence goes on from CAUYUJ010014616.1 coordinate 219,230, forward strand.
TGGCCCGAGAAGAGCGCGCTTCTCTCCTCCCCGTCCGTCGCCCCCCCCATGAACTCGCCATCGCTCGGACTCCCATTTCCCGTGCACTTGTCGGTTCCGTGTTTTTTTTTTTTTGGGGGGGGGGGCAAAATGATCCAGGACGCTCCTCAGTCGTCCCCGCCGAAAAAGATGCACAGGTCCGAGCGATGCCAATCTCATCCACCCGCGCTCAACAACGGCCCCCGTCGGCCGCCCCCCCGTCGGCCGCCTCCGCGAGCTGGTCGCGGCGGCGGCGCAGCGCCTCCACGGTGCCGCGGAGGCCGTCGGCCAGCCCTGCGCCCCGAGGGCCGCCAGGGGGGGGGGGCGAGGAGGGGGGGGGAGAACTGCCAGGAGGGGAGGCGAGGCCACGAGGAGGGGAGGAGGCGAGGCCAGGATGAGGAGGCGAGGGGAAGGGGAGAAGAGACCAGGAGGAGGGCTGCCAGGAGGAGGGGAGGCGAGGAGGACGGGAGGCGTGCGGGAGGCGAGGACGAGGTGAGTTTTCTGCCACGTGCGCCGCGATCCTGCGCCTCCTCCTCCTCCTCCTCCTCCTTCTCCTCCTCCTCCCCAAGCGCCCCAACTTCCCTGACGGCCCCGATGGTCGCTTTGGGCGTGTCTTTTGTTGTTGTTGTTGTTGTTGTGGTTGTGGTGGTTGTGGTGGTTGTGGTTGTTGTGGTTGTTGTGGTTGTGGTTGTGGTTGTGGTTGTGGTTGTGGTTGTTGTTGTTGAACATTATTTATTCTAAAGAATAATTATTGTTGGGACCCCTGGTGCGCGGCCCCCTCGCCGCGCCTAGGCCGCAGCCACATTTTTTCATCATTTTCGTGAGGACGTCTCAGGCAAAACGTGGGTGTCCGGATCCGATTGTTTTGTTGTCCCCCGTTTTCCCTTGCAAAAAAAAAGCTAAAGTGGACATTTCTTGTTCTAACATAACCAAACTTCAAGAATCCCTTGCAACAAATAAGGTAAAGTGGACATTCGCGCGCGCAAGACGAAATCCTTCCAAAACCTTAGTGTTCGTAGCGATTTTAACATAAAAACATCAAAAAAACCAATGGTTTTTCAAAAAAAAAATGTCAAAATTTCATCCCGCGCGCTCTTGCGGATTCGTAGGAAACCCAACACTTTTTAAACATTTCTGTCAAACGGGCTTTTGCGAGCAACTTTTTCGAACTTCTGCAACAACGGTTGCGCACCTGCCAGGGCCATCATCCCTGTCAAATAATACCATGCGGGACACATTCGTTTTTTCTTCGCGCGCGCACGCCGTCGTCGTCGGCCGCGGGGCCCTGAATAGTAGCCACGGTCGTCCGCATGCCACGAAGTGAAGTGTCCGAACGTCATAGGGCGGGAAGCTGGGTGTGGGTGGTGGCGAAGAGTCGTTTGGAAATTTGGTAGAGCTTGAACCGGCCCCCCCACAAAGTGGGGGTATTGCCCGCCTCCTATGAAAACCCTGGCACTGGTGAGAACGGAGTGTCCCCACGTGCTAGTAATTGTTGTTGTTGTTGTTGTTGTTGTTGTTGTTGTTGTTGTTGTTGTTGTTGTTGTTGTTGTTTTCTCTCGGCAGTGCCCCCCCCCTCCCCTCGTTGGCAATGGGGGGTGACCCACATGGGGGATGAAAAACAGAGCCCTAAAGGGGCCCTCGTTTGGAGCCAGCTGGTGCCCAATAGGGGCCCGGTCCCTTCTGGGCCCTTTTACTCTGTCGATGATCCTCAGAACGTGTTAGCGCCAACGTGCGTCTGCCCACTGAGGCCCTTCACTACGACGAAAGCGATGTGAGGATCGACTGGCTGGGTTGAACGGGGTAAACACACATTGGGCTGACACACGCCCTGAGGATCATCGAATTTGGGTCCCCCCCCCTCCCAGACCCCCGACGTCGTGATTTTTTCACAACGTCGACCCCCAGAGGTCTGGACCCCTTCCCCGGGACCGGCTTTGCATCCTGAGTCGTTTTTTGACGGTCCCGAGGCCCGGTGAGGGCCCCCGGAGGCAGAAAATAGCGAAAAACCTCCCGTCGTGATTTTTTCACGACGCCAAGAGGTCTGGGCTTACCGCCCGCCCGACCCCACGCCTCGGCTTGGTACCCCGGCCTGCCGCGGGCTGTCCCCCTGCCCGGGCCCCGCTGGCCGTGCGTGCTCTTTCGGACCATCCGTCCCCTCTCTTCCCCCCCCCCCGCGGGGCGGATGGCAGCACTGAGAGGAAGGAAGGGGGCGCGGGAGAGAAGAGGGGGAATGGCCTAGGCACGAGTTTTAGACTGAGAGGAAGGAAGGGAGGCGAGTGGGAGAGAGGGGGGGGACTGGTGAGAGGAAGGACGGGAGGAGTGTGGGAGAGAAGAGGGGGAATGGCTTAGGCACAACCTTTCGGGTGTCCGCGCGGACTCCTGGTATCTGCGCGGGTGGATCTGCGCTGTCTGAGATCCTCTCTCCTCCTCCACCCTCCTGTTCTTTCTCCTCCTCCTGTTCCTCCTCCTCCTTCTCCACCTCCCGGGGGGGAGAGGCTGCAATCGGAGGAACAACGACGGCGTAAACATAATCTTTCGTGTGTTCGAACAGACCTTTTGTCTGCGCTGGCCCCCCCCTGGCGGCACTTCCGGCGCCGCCCGTAGTGCGTTCAACGGCCAGGAAGGGGAGCTCTGAACCGATCCAGAAAATCAGCGCAGATCTCCGACTGTTTGTAATCGTTTGTGCTTATGCAGTTCTCTCGTCTTCGAATTGAAAGGAAGAGAAGGGGATTGTGCGCGAGGGGGCGGAAAGGAAGGGGAAACTGTCAACTGGGATTGGCCTGCCTGCCTCCAGCGAAGCAGGCCCCAACAGAAGAGGGTGAAGCGCTCAGGGTACGGGCGCGCCTGTTGCGCACTCCCGTCAGCAGCTGCTGCCGCAAGGGGCAACGTGTGTAAACATGCGCTATGGGGTGGGATCCCGAACGCGTGCCAACCCACCAGCACCTCAACAAAAAGGCCAGTGTCATCCTTTCAGAAAAGAGGGGGACTGGAGGGGGTGGGAATGGGGGCAAACGGGACAGGGAAGGGAGGTACATGGGGACTCGGGAAGGGGAGAGGCGATACGTAGAGAAAGACAGAGAAAGAGACAACGAGAGGGAGAGGGGGAGAGAAAGAGAGAGAGAGAGAGAGAACAAACAAAAAAAACAAGAGGAACAACCACAAACACACACACACAGAGGACACCGACGGGGAGGAAAGAGGGAGAGGAACGCGCCCGATGATGGGTGACGCGACACTTCGCGCAAGGTGGCGGGGCCAACGACCTCGGCCCCTCAAACGCCAGGCCGTGGGCCAAATTTCCGTGCTCTCCCTCCACAAAAGCCTCCCATTTGGGGTTCGGAGTTCGGAGTGGACGGGGTCGGAAGATAGCACCGCATCGCCGGTGCATCGGCGACGTCCGCGTGGAGAGGGCTGGGCTCCACATCGAGCGGCATCGCCGATGCATCGGCGATGCAGCGCGATCCCTGGGCCCCACTCGGGCCCCATGTGGGAGGCCTAGACTGCAGGCGCACCGCCGAAACCAGCCACCGCCGTCGTTCGGAAGGCCTCCGTTGGAACCCCGCCGTCGAACATAATTGTCGGGCCTCCGCGCGACTCTGCGCAGCACGGCAGCAATGAGCCAACTGATCTTTTTCGGTCGCGGCCACGAGACGACGGTCAGGCGGCAAGAGCAAAGTCCGGGACGCGAGCTAGGCGAATTAGCTAAGACAGGCGAAAGCCGGCCGGCCCACTCAGACAGCAGCTGCGAAGCTGAGGGGGGAACCAACTGATCTGCGAAGCGGGGATTTATCCATATCCACCGCCTGTGGAGTCGCAAGGGATCGATCCCCCAGGCGGTGGTTGTGGATCAGCTCCCGCCTTGGATGATCTGGACCATGCCTCAATCAACGCACTTTTGATTCTTATAACGCCGGCAGACGCGGGCGCGAATGCAGAGCCGCCGGGCCGCGCTGGGCACTCGGCGGAACAGAGCAGAGGAGTGCGGGGGAAGGACGGCCAGCCGCAGAGAATCGGCGGACATCGGGCACGCGCGCGCGGCCCCGGGCACACGCGCCCACTTCTGTTGGAGCAAGGCGGCTTGGGACACCGGCGGCTGGCATTCGGCCCTCCGGCCCCGCCCAGGGTCCAACTGCACCAGTTTCCCGACCTGCGTCCAGCCGGGGCGACGGCCCCCCCCCCCCACACACCCGAAAGGCTCACCTTGCGCTCTTCTGAAATGTGCCGGCTGATCTGGACCAAACCTCCGGCAACGCTCACGCGCCCAGCCCCGGCCGCGCCGCTCGGGCTCGCCCGCCGCGTTGCCCGGGCTGCCGGGTGCAGTCGAAACGCGGTCGCATGAGCGTCGGTCAAGGGCGCAGGGGCGCCCCCCCGACGTCTCCGAAGGGCGTGCGCCCTCGCCGTGCGCCTCGCGAGCGCCGCCGCGGCGCGCCCTCGCCTCGCCCGCCGCGCGAGGCCGCGCGCCTCTGGTTGAGGGTGGCGTCAGGGGGGGGGGGGGCGCCCGCGATGTCTGCGCCCTCCAAAGGGAAAGGGGCATCGAATGGCGACGGGGACGGGGTTGCCCCCAGTGGGCGACGAAAAGAAGCGGGTTTTACATTTTATCGAATAAGCGAAGATGCCCAGCGGCAGAGAGGGGCGGCGAATCGGTAACGCAGCTCGCGCTCGATCTGCCAGGGCGCTGAGTTAATCGGGCGGCCCAGGGCACTGCACCGCCCGAGCCCCCGCGGCCTCGCGCCAATCCGCCTCGCGCCCGCCGGCCCGCACCGCGGGCAGCGGCGGCGTGGCCGCCGCCCGCGGCCGTAACGCGGCGGCCCAGCCCGCGCGCGGTAACGCCGCCAACCGCGGCCAGGTGGGCGCAGACGCCCCGCGACGCACGCAGGTCATCCAGCCGGGGCCTTGGGCGGCGGCGTGGGACGGCGCGGCGCGGCGGGCCCTGCAGCACCCGCCGCGCGCGTTGCCGGGCTGCCCTGGTGCTGCAGCAGCTGCGAGCGGGAAGACCTGCGGTAACGCGCCTGGCTGCGCGCCGAGCACGCCCCGCCGGCCGCGGCGGCCTGCGGGCCCAATGCGCCACGCCAGCGTTCCTGTGTTTCACCCCCAGGGCGGCCAGCTCCACCTCTGCCAGCAGCCGCTGCGCGACGCCCAGCGCGCAATTGTCCGGCCCAACGACCAGGGCGGGCGGCGGGAACCGCGCGCGCGCGGCTTGGCCCGTAGCTGCCGCGCTGCCGAGCGGTCTTCGTCAGCCAAGACTCGAGCCAGGGCGCTGGCCGCGTCGAGGTGCCCATTGATCCATCGCACGACGAGGGTCCCTTTCTGGCAGTTGGGCGCCAACAACTCCCAGAGACCTCGGCGCGCGCCCAGAAGCGCTGGGTTTGCCCCCGCCTAGAGCGCCGCGACCCCGTTGCTGACGAATCAGGAGTCGGTGATCACCTTCACGGGCCCCGCAGCAGCGACGCTCAGCACATGCTGGGCTGCCGTCAGCTCCGCTCTCGGCGCCGTCAACCAGGTCGGTGAAATCACGCGTGCCGTTGGGGTCGTCGAGCCGCGAGCCCTGGCCTGCCCGGGCCGGAAGGGTTTGTCGGCCGCTCAAAGGCGCCGCCTGGGCACGCGCGGCGCCGCGGCGGGCGCTGCCGCGGGTCGCGCGAAGCGGCGGGCAGCGGCGGGGGCGCCCTCGGCCGGTGCGCGGCGGACTGGGCTCTCCGGGGCGGCGCCCGCGCCCGCGGCTCCCCGCGGCAAGGCCGCGTGAAGGCCTTCCAGGCAAAACCCGGCGCCGCGCAAAGCATCCGCTCGCGCATCATGCCAGGGCGCACGCAGCAACGACCGGAGCTCCAAGTCCTCGTCTGCAGTTGTTTTCAGTGTTCCGTGTTTTTGGGGTTCTTTGTACACTATTTTTGTATAAATATGTTTACGCAGGTACTTGTCTGTACACATGTATGTACGTATGCATGTACGTATGTATGAAGGACTGTTTGTATGTTTGTCTGTCTGTCTGTCTGTCTGTCTGTCTGTGTCTGTCGGTCTGTCTGTCTGTCTCTGTCTGTCTGTCTGTGTGTATGTATGTATGTATGTATGTATGTATGTATGTATATATACATGTATGTACGTACGTACGTATGTATATTTGTATATGTATGCATGTATGTGTCTGTATGTATGTGTGTATGTGTGTATGTATGTACGTATGTGTGTATGTATGTATGCATGCATGCATATATGTATGTATGTATGTATGTATGTATGTATGTATGTATGTATGTATGTGTGCGTGCATGTATGTATCTATGGTTGTATGTATGTATGTATGCATGCATGTATGTATGTATGTATGTATGTATATATGTGTGTGTATGTATGCATATATGTTTATGTATGTATGTATGCATACATGTATATATGTGTGTATGTATATATGTATGTATGCATGCATGCATATATGTATGTATGTATGTATGTATGTATGTTTATGTATATATGTATGCATGTATGTATGTATATATGTATGCATATGTGTATACATATACGTACACCCGACTCACTTCTATAGCGCTCACTTCTATAGTGCTCACTTTGAAATTGTGGTCCGGAAGGGGCCGCACATGCAGGCACATGCCGCACAGTCGCATGCACATGCCCATGCAAATATACAAAAGCCTCAACAGCATTGCCGCACATGCGCGCACATGCCACACCGTCCGACGCACAGTCGAATGCACGGTCAAGCAAAACTCTGAAAGCATAGACGCACATGCCCGCACATGCCGCAGAGATGTCGCAGGCGATAGTGGCCTGACCACCTGAGCTCGGGGCATTTCGCAACCCAGAGTTCCGAGGATGTCTCAGGCAAGCGTGGCAGGATCACCATGGGGCAGGGCATCTTGGAAACCAGAGTGGCGAGGATGTCGCTGGTCAAGGTGACCAGACGACCATGGGGCAGGACACCTCCGAGGTCTGAGTTGTGAGGATGTCTCAAGCGAAAGTGGCCTGACCACCATGGGGCAGGAGATCTCTGAGGTCAGAGTTGCGAGGATGTCTCTGGGGAGAGTGGTCTGACCACCTCAGCCCAGGGCATCTCGGAGCCCAGAGTTGCGAGGATGTCTCAGGCAGGACTGGCCTGACCACCTGCTCAGGGCATCTCAGAACCCAGAGTTGCGAGGGTCTCAGGCGAAAAAGGCCGAGACACTATGGAGCAGGGCATCATTGAGGTCAGAGTTGCGAGGATGTCTCAGGCAAAAGTGGCCTGAACAGCTCAACTCAGGGCATCTCGGGCGAGGATGTCTAAAGCGAAAGTGGTCGAACCACCTCAACTCAGGGCGTCTCGGAACCCAGAGTTCCGAGGATGTCTCAGGCGAAAGGGGCCGAGACACTATCGAGCAGGGCATCATTGAGATCAGGGTTGCGAGGATGTCTCAGGCGACAGTGGCTGACCACCTCAGCTCGGGGCATATCGGAATCGAGACTTGCGAGGATGTCTCAGGCGACCGTGGCCTGACCAGCATGGGGCAGGAGATCTCTGAGGTCAGAGTTGCGAGGATGTCTCATGCGAAAGTGGTCTAACCACCTCAGCTCAGGGCGTCTCGAAACCCAGAGTCCCGAGGATGTCTCAAGCGAAAGTGGCCGGGCCACCATGGGGCAGGGCATCTCCGAGACCAGAGTTGCGAGGATGTCTCAGGCGAAGGTGGCCAGATCACTTCATGTCAAAGCACGTCGGCCTCCAAATTGCCGACGACGTCTCACGCGGAACTGGCCAGACGCGAACGCGCCGGCGTCCGGAGACGAACGCCGGCCCCGGCATTCTTGCACGTCCCGCACATGCACTGCACAGGTACGCACAGTATTCGCACAGGCCGAGCTCGCCAGTGGCCGAGCCAGGCCAGCGATTCCGAGATTCCCTGAGCTCGGGCCGTCAAGCCACTTTCGCCTGAGACAGCCTCGCAACTCTCACCTCCTCCTCCTCCTCCTCCTCCTCCTCCTCCTCCTCCTTCTCCTCTGGCCGAGCCGAACAGGCAGGCTGGCCAGTGGCCGGGGGCGCCCGCCTCCTCCGCTTCCCCCCCTCCCCCCCCCTCCACCTCCCCCCCCCCCATCCCTGCTTCTCCGGCCGAGCTGAGAAGGCGCGCGGGAGTATTTTCTTAGGCGGGCGCGCCACCGCCAGCTCACGAACCGGGCGAATAACCGCCCCCGCCAGCAGCGGGCGAGTCTAAACGCACAACAAACTCTTTCAGGAAACCCTGGCACGCCCCAGGTTAGCTCTGCGAAGGCCAGGAGGCATTGGAGGCACAGGGGTCCCAGACAGCTCCTAGGGCATGAGCGTGCATGTGCATTGGGATGTGCACGCATGTGCGCCCGCGCGCTTCGCCGCATGTGCGTGCATGTGCGGGCCCGCGCGGCCTCCCGAAGAGAGGTTGCACAGGCATGTGCGTGCATGTGCCGATGACAGATCTGCGATTCTCGAACACCTCCCGCATGTGCAGGCATGTGCGCGCATGTGCGTCGGACTGTGCGTGCATGTGCGTATGATGGATACATCAAAACACAGCGCACATGCCCCCGCACATGCCCGGGCACGACGTGCACAGTAGGAAGTCCATCCAAGAAGGACCGCACAGGCCTGGCACATGACTGGCACATGCCGCGCACATGCGCGCACATGACAGCGCAAAAACGGCCGCACATACACCCACCCAGGGGTATAGATGTGAGTGCGGTGTATGTGTGTGCATGTATGCACGTATGTATGCATGTGTGCATGTATGTATGTGTGTATGCATGTATTACATTTTATATAACAAAACCGTCGGGGAACTCGGGGGGCTTCGACGTCCAGGGGCCACGCGCCCATGATGACCGCGATGACCCCCGCGCCAGGTGGGAGCAGGAACGCGGGCTGGCAAGCTAGCGAGAGGACAAGCCACCGCCAAGAATTCCTTTGGTGCTGTGCCCACATCAGGCGCGCCACCTTGTGACTCCGAGCAAGCACCGGAAGCCTGGCCTCGAAGTGCTGGGCAGGGTTTTCCGCGGCACTCAGGCGGAAGAAAGAATGCATGCTAAGAAAAGCTTCGCGTAGCACGGCAGCAGGGGCCTTGGTCTGGCCCCATTCCATGAAACAGGAGGTAGGAGGATAGCCAAGGCAAGCCCTCAGGATGCCTCGGGGTCCATGCGCCCATCCATCTGGAGAAGAGTTGACGAGTTTCGGGGCCCAAGAGAAGGAACACAAACCACAAATTGTAACGTTCCGCCCCAGAAGCCCCCAAGAGGCCCCAATAGACACCCAAGAGGCCCCAAAAGGCTGCAAGAAACCCCCAAGAGACCCAACAGCGATCCCACGAGGCTCCGAAACTGCCCCCAAAAGAAAGCTGAGATGCAACAAAGAATCTGGAGACTCATCTGAACCCTTCCTGCCGTGCTCGGAAAAGTACCCCGACAACAAACGAAGCAAACATTCATGCGTCGCTCAATTGGGGTCGGCGGCAGAGGCGGTAGCCTTTAGATCCGGCCGCTCCCGCCCTGCGGGTTGGGCCGTGCGAGACCTCTCTGACAAAGTGTTCGGCACTATCTTTCCCCTTCCTTCGCCAGTGGCTGGTCAAAGCCCTCCTGAAAGTCCCTCCGAGGGGGCCCCACTCTGCCGGCGGACCCCCCCTCCCTGAACAGTTCCGGCGCCCGGGGGCGATTCAAGAGCGCCCTAAAACGGGCCAAGAGAGCTCCAAGACGGCCCAAGCGAGCCTCCAGACGGTTCCAGATCGCTCCAAAACGCCTAAGATGGCCTCCAGACGGCCCAAGACGCCTCCAAGACGGCCCAAGAGGGCTCCAAGAGCACCCCCAAGACAGCCCCGAGAAGCAAAAATCATTGATTTTTCAGTGGTTTTTGGAGGATTTACACGTTCACGCCATTTCGGCTTACCCACGCTCCACGACGGCCCAAGAGGCCCCCCAGATCGCCCCAGGACGGCCCAACAGGCCTCCAAGACGGCCCCAAGACGGCCCAAGAGGGCCCCAAGACCGCCCAAGAGGCCCCCGGGACGGCCCAAGAGGGGTCCCAGGATGGCCCCAAGAGGAGGCCCAGAAGGGACACCCGAATGAACATGTCGAGCTTTCGGCTCGAGAGGCCCCCAGGAGACCCTAAGAGGCCCCCTGGAGGCCCCCAACAAACCCCAAGAGAGCCCCAAGAGGCCCCAAGAGGGCCTCAAGAGGTCTCCAAGAAGCCCCTGGGACGCCCCCAAGAGGCCCCTAAACTGCCCCGCAGAAGCCTCCGAGAGCCCTCTCGAGAGACCCCAGGAAGCGTCCATGAGGACTCCGTCCGACCCAAAACCCAAGCACGGTGGCGGGATGGGGCGACGGCTATTTGATAGCTGGCATACGCGCCGCGTCACGACTTTCGATGCTGCGCACCTCTTCGAAAAACTCCCATGGAGCGGCCGGTGATGCGCCGCCGGCGTCCTCGATCCGGCCGCTCCCGCCCTGCGGGTTGGGCCGTGCGAGACCTCTCTGACACAGTGTCTGGCACAGTCTTTGCCCCCTTCTCCAGTGCCTGGTCAAAAACCTCCTGAAAGTCCCTCCGAGGGGGCCCCACTCTGCCGCCGGCCCCACTCTGCCGGCGGCCCCCTTCAAGGTCTCAAACGGCCCGGGGACGACCCAAGGGCGCCCCAAGCCGGTCCAAGAGAGTCCCGAGCAGTCCAAGAGAGCCTCCAGACGGTTCCAGATCGCTCCAAGACGCCCAAGATGGCCTCCAGACGGCCCAAGACGCCTCCAAGACGGCCCAAGAGGGCTCCAAGAGCACCCCCAAGACAGCGACGAGAAGCAAAAATCATTGATTGTTCAATGGTTTTTGAAGGATTTACACGTTCACGCCATTTCGGCTTACCCACGCTCCACGACGGCCCAAGAGGCCCCCAAGATCGCCCCAGGACGGCCCAACAGGCCCCCAAGACGGCCCCAAGACGGCCCAAGAGGGCCCCCAGACCGCCCAAGAGGCCCCCGGGACGGCCCAAGAGGGGCCCCAGGATGGCCCCAAGAGGAGGCCCAGAAGGGGAACCCGAATGAACATTTCGAGCTTTCGGCTCAAGAGGCCCCCAGGAGGCCCTAAGAGGCCCCCTGGAGGCCCCCAACAAACCCCAAGAGAGCCCCAAGAGGCCCCAAGAGGGCCCCAAGAGGTCTCCAAGAAGCCCCTGGGACGCCACCAAGAGGCCCCTGGAGCGTCACGACGTTCGATGCTGCGCACCACTTCGACAAACTCCCAGGGAGCGGCCGGTGATGCGCCGCCGGCGTCCTCGATGAGAGGAGGAGGGGGAGGCGGAGGAGGAGGAGGAGGAGTGGAGGAGGAGGGAGGAGGAGGGAGGAGGAGAGGAGGAGGAGGAGGAGGAGGAGGAGGACGAGGGAGACGAGGGAGGATGACGAGGAGGAGGAGGAGGAGGAGGAGGAGGAGGAGGAGGGGAGGAGGAAGGAGAGGAGGAGGAAGGGGAACCGGGGGGCGGGTGAGAACGGGGAGGAGGAGAAGGGGGAAAAAAGGAGGAGGAGGAGGAGGGGGAGGTGGAGGAGGGAAAAGGTGATGATGAGGAGGAGGCGGAGGGGGGGAAGGAGGAGGGGCCCCATCCCGTCCAGAGCTCGCGCGGCGGAACTCCTCCAAGTCGCGCTCGAAGCGCGCCCGCAACCGCTCGTGGGGCTGGGGCGCCGCGCCGCCAGGGCAGCCCCTGCCGATGGCGCGGCACTATTTGCAATTTCGCTGGTCATAGCGATATGTTGTACGGTGAAGAACCTTTGGACGCCCGAAATGGGTACGATGCCCAGCAACAACTGTTGCTCAACACCCACAGCGGCCCGTGTTGGGCAGGCGGCCTTCACTCTCAAATGGAAAGCCCACAACAGGACCGACAACAACTCCTGTTCAAAATGGGATAAGACTGATGTCAATCTTCGTCCTCATTCTTCCCGTACCCAGTTCGGTCGTAGTAGTACCACTACTCCTCAGATGAATATCCAGGGTTTGGCAGCCGGTGGAGCACCAGTGATGGCTTGGCCATGGATCTGACCGACGCCCTTATCACATAAGGGGGGCCTCCAGGGTCTGAAACGTCCTGGGCACACTCCTCAGGAAACGCCCCCACACTAACTCTTTACATTAGACAGCGTTGCCTGCCCAATCTTCTTGTCGCTGTGCAACTTCCAGCGTGGGCCCCAACCAACGACTGAAACCACGCGTGCGCCGAACGCGCGCTATGGTTCTAGATGAGCTAATGTGCAACGGAACCTTCATTGGGAATGCCATTGATGACCTAACTTGACATAGCACCGCGGACACATACCTTTACACACTATGACCGCGACGAGAGTGTCAAAGCTGCTCGCAGAGCATACTGGGCGCTTGAAACAACGCTACGACGGTAACCAGTTGGAGCCCTCGAGCCTGTTGTGAATGCCTGCTCCACCGTCGCGGGGCCCTCTCGGCGGTGGACAAACCTCCCTTTAGTAGACCTCCCCTTAGTGAAAACGACCTGGGACCGAAACCGACGGACCTGGACCCGCAAAAATGACGGCCGCGACGCCCTCTCGCGAACCGAAAACGGCCAATTCCTTAATCGACGTGTCAGAGTAGGAGGTCTGTCCATCCCCGACCCTCTTAGGGCCTCTTGAGCACCTTGGGACTCTCCTGGGGCCCTCCTGGGGCCGTGGGTCTCCGAGGGACGCTCCCGCATCGGCGCGGCGCGTATCTGCCCTTCGCCCACTGTGGGGGAGCCGCGCGAACGGGCGACTCGTCGCCCGAGCCCAAGGCCCGTGCGCGTGCTGCTTGGAAGTGGCGCTGCCTCGCGGGCGCGTCGCAAGGTGCCCTTGCCGAGTCGCATGGGAGCGACAGCGGCAGCGGTGCAGGGCGAGAGCGGGCGGAATCCCGACCACATGTTGCGCAGCCTGTGATAGGGAAAGCAGCGCTGTCAGCGCGGCGCGTGCCTCGCCTTCGCCAGGGCTGGGCCTAGATGTGTGCTTTGGCAGTTCCAGATTCGGTTCGATGTTCGTTCTGCTCTGCCTGTTCTCCTGTGCCTCCCTGCCGCAACGAACAGCAAAACACAACCAAAGGCCAGCAGCGGGCGTTTTGCCGCTCCCGCCCCCGGAACGACCCTTCGTTGTCTCGTCGGCAAGACGTCGGAGGCGGGGCCGCGCGCGAGCGCCTTCCGATCGCTCGGTGGTGGCGCGCTCCGATCCGAATATCAAGCTGAGCTACGTTTGATCACAGTGTGTGTGTGTGTGGCGGGTGGATGGGGGACGGGCGGGGCCCTCTGGCTGGCTCGACCTGGCCAACTTGACTCTCGCTCCCTCTCTCTCACTCTCAATCTCGCTTTCGCTCTCTCTCTCTCTCTCTCTTTCGTTTCTCTCTCTCTCTCTCTCTTTCTCGCTCTTCCTTCCCCCCCACGCGTTGCCCCCCCAAGAGTTTCCACAACAGCTGGGGGAACACATAGTCCAGTAGCATGTGCAAATGGTGGCCCAATGTTTCTGGGCAAATGTTGGCCAAACGGCGAGGAGCGGCGATGGTTCATCGCAGGCGTCTTCGATCATACAGAAGACACAGATGCGGACCAATGGCTGGAACGGCCTGGGGCGAATCCACTGGCAAGAGGGGGGCAATGTTTGATCTTCGATTGTTCGCGGCGATTGCTGTAAGCTTCGGTTTCTGTATACGGCCCTCGGCATGCATCGGCCTGTGCGTAACACGCACGACGAATCAGAGCTGACATCTGCAACGTCAAGTACACCAATCAAAGATACAACCGCACGTGAAAAGAAATCACCGACTTTCCAACTGATGGAAAGAGATCCCTGTCAGCGCTATAAAAAAAGGTTGACCGAGCCATGTCTGTATCCCAAGGCTGCCTGGACATTGATTTTGGCGTGCATTCGCAGAGCCGAGCATCTGGATGGACGCGTGGGCAATCAAAAGGAGGACGCGAAACTGTCAACACTGCTGAACATTGTGCAGATTCAGTGCGGCAGCTGCAGGGCATGGCTGTGTAAGCTTCGATCTCTGCATGCAAATCACCTACACAAGCCAACCTCCTCGAAACATGCACGACCATAGCTGACTTCGATTGCGCCAACTGAGACGGGATGATGATACAGCCATGGAGAAAAATATGCCACGCGCTGAATCTTCGGTGGCAACTCATGGAGCTTCCCATACCATCTTGTCGGCTTTGGCGAATCGACGCTGGTCGAAGCTACATCGACGCTAATCGATGCAGACTCGACGCTAATCGATGCTGAACCGCTATCTCCTCCACTCCCAAACGCTGCTCGACGCAACGAAGGAATTGCGAAAGTACACTACACTTCCATGATTTGCGACCGCACGAATTGCACAGACCCGACTCCCCCCACCCGCCGGCATTTGGGGGGCCACATGCGAACCCTACCCCTGCCCCCCCCCCGTTTCTGAGGTGGAGGGTGGGGTTCACTTCGCTCGGGAGCTCCCGAGCGAAGCGAACCCCCTCCCCTTCAGAAACCGTGCGGGGTAGGGGTAGGCTTCGGATGTGGTCCCCTATCCCTAGGGGGACGAACAGCCACATAAACATGAAAACTCGGAGGTCCGCGCGGAGTTCTCGGATCGGCGCTGAGGCCCCCTGGCGGCGCCTCTGGCGCCGCCCCTGGCGCGCTCCGAGCGCCAGAGGGGAGGGGGCCCCGCGCCGTGCCGAGCAGTCCTCGCGGACCTCCGAGATGAGATGCTCATGCCATTGCTTGTCTCCCCACTCCACCCGTCGCCCCCGCTTGCTCGGGAGCGGCCAAGAAGGGGGTGTCCAAGAGGGGGGGGGGGCAAATCATGACCGGCGGCATGTGCGCGGCCCAGCGGGGGGGCCAGGGACGTAATGAAACAAGAAGAGGCGCCATGAAATCTGGGGAAATATCATGGCCCCCGCCATGATATCCACCCCCCCCTAGTCATCACCCCCCTCTCTTCCGCCCCCGACTTGCGAGAGATCAGATCCTGCCGTGGAGGGCACACCACGCCGCGTTCGGCAGCGGGGAAAAGGCACCTCTCCGTGCCGACCGCGCCGGCTCCTGGCCCGTCGAGCTCCAAGGCAGGCGTGTGCTGCCCGAGAGCGGGGCCCGAGCGCTCTGCGCGTGCTGCGTTGGGCATTGACGCCGTGGACCGGGGGCTCAAACCCCCGATCCAGGAGATCCACACGGACGTCGCGGTAACCGGGATCGTTCCTGCCGTGCCCCCGCCGCCAATCTCTGCGTCGGTACAGTCGGGGCGTTGACATCTCGGGTCTGCGATTGAATATCGGCAAGACCTACTGGGTGCCGCTCCGGACGGGGGACCCCGAGAGCGCGCGGCAGGATGTCACGGCGCGAGCGCCTTCCTGGGGCGGGATCCGGTTCGCTCACAGGGCCAAGTACTTGGGTTTCGTGTTGGGGCCGGCACGCGCAGAGCACGGGTGGGAACCAGCGTGCGCGAAGTTCAAGGCGCGCGCGCAGGAATGGGGCCGCTCTGGAGGCGGGATGTGCGCCAACACGTTAGCCTACTCGGTGTATGCGTTCTCCACGCTGGGCTTCCTGGCGCAACTGGATGCACCGCCGTCGTGGTGGGCGAAACTCGAGGCCGAGGCGATGCAGTCGCTGTACCCTGGCCCCTACCGGTGGGCGCCGCCGGCTGCCGTTCACGGTCTGCCGCTACTGGGCTTCCCCGCTTCAGTCCCGGACTTGCACGCAGTATCTCTCGCGGCGAAGTACAGGGTCTGCCAGTGGGAGGCGGCGTCGGAAGGCGGCCTCCGGGTCGCAGAACGGGCCGCGAGACTCCGCCACGTGCGGCTCTACGCCACGCAGTCGCTCGAGCGCTTGGGCACATGGGCACCCTGGTACAAGCAGGCGTTCCTTCTCCAGCTGGACGCCGCCAGACAGCATTTCGAAGGACGCGGGCTGACGCCCGCGCGCATCGCCTTGGAGACCAGAGCCGGGAACGCGGGTCGTATACGCCGGCTTTGGCAGCGCGCCTGCGTGCGCTTGATCGCCCCTGACCGCTCTCTCGAGCTGCGTGCGTTCCTGCGCGTGCGGCTCTCGAGGTGGGCGTGCGGCCTCCCAGAGGACGTCATGCTGGACCGCGTCATGTCCGCTTTCCCCGCGGTGGCTCGGCTGTGCCCCCCGCGGGCGCTGGCTGCCTGCATCAGGACCCTGTGGAACGGCTGGGCCACGGGCCGCCGGTTCCAGAGGCGCGCCAGTTGTTTTTTTGGATGCACTGCGGGGGATGATTCTATCGAGCATTATGCAGACTGCCCGCATGTGTCCGCAGCCGTGTACCGCGAGCTGGGGCTCGCGCGTCTGGATGCCCCAGAATTGCGACTGGCAGGTTTCATGTTGATGGCCCCGCCGTGCTCCGAGGCGACCGCGCCGGAGCTGCGCCGCCGAGCTCTGGCAACGTGCGGCGTGTATCTCACGCACTGCTGGGCCCGCCACGCAGCCTCCAGCGGGGCACTCGCGTGCCGCAGTGCGCTCAGGCTCAAGCTTCGAGAGCTCGCTGGAGGATCGTAATCCCCTTCCCCTCCGTCCTCTTCCCTTCCTCCGTCCTTCCTTCTCTCCCTCCCCCCTCGTTTGACTCTCCGGCCAGTGCGTGCCTGCTGGATGGAGCGCCGCGCGTGCATGAGCCACGAGGCTCGGCGAGGCAGACCCTTCCTCTCCTCTCCGTCCTCCGTCCTCCGTCCTCCTTCCCTCCCTCCTCCCCTCCTCGTTTGAATCTCCGGCCAGTGCGTCCAGGCCGGCTGGATGGAGCACCGCGCGTGCATGAGCCACGAGGCTCGGCGAGGCAGACCCCTCCTCTCCTCTCCTCCGTCCTCCGTCCTCCTTCCCTCCCTCCTCCCCTCCTCGTTTGAATCTCCGGCCAGCGCGTCCAGGCCAGCTGGATGGTGTGCCGCGAGTGCCTGAGCCACGAGGCTCGGCGAGGCAGACCCCTCCTCTCCTCTCTGTCCTCCGTCCTCCTTCCCCCCCTCCTCCCCTCCTCGTTTGAATCTCCGGCCAGTGCGTCCAGGCCGGATGGATGGAGCGCCGCGCGTGCCTGAGCCACGAGGCTCGGCGAGGCAGACCCCTCCTCTCCTCTCCTCTCCGTCCTCGCCTCTCTCTCCCCCCTCCTCTCCCGGGGTCGTGGCACGGAGTGCGCCGGGATGGCCACTCCCAGTGGGTACAATTGGCGCTTGCGCCGGCTGCACGTGGGGGCTGGCCACTGATGTGCCGCCCGGTCTCGTTGGCCGCTCTCTCCAGGGAGCCGCTGCTAGCTCGCGCTGCCTTAGCTGGCTTGCCGCCACCACATGGCATGGCCGTGTGGGCATCCTGCAGCTGTTGGGCTGGCTCGCGCCTGTCTGCCGACAGCTTTTCTTTCTATCTTTTTCCGCTATCTTCTAGTTGCCATCGGGATGCAACTCTCTGCCTTGCCAGTTCTATTCCATTGGGACGGTCCTGTAATTGAATGGCTGTGGAGCTTGATGATTGGTCCTCTGCCCTGAGAAGGACCTGAGTCTCCCGCAATCGCTTTGGAATTTCATCCACCATCAGCCGGTATTATGTCTACTCTTCTCCCTTTGGGTTTGTGTACTCGCTTATGCCAGGGGTTTCAGACAGAGCCCATCGGGTTTGGTAGTGTTGCATTTTGCGAGGCGCTGGCCCACTGTGGTCTGGACTCTAGAGTTTCTGACCTCTGCGAGTGAGTTTAACTTGCCTTCTCGACCAGGCGTGCACTGGCCAGTTCATTGCATTTGCTCGCGATCTTGGCTTGTCTGTCCGCCTTCGTCCCCTCAGCTTTCCTCCTTCTCCTCCAAAATATCGCGCTGGGAAAACAAAAAACAGTCGGGGTGTTGACCTAAGGAACCCTGAATAAGGAACGAGGCCCCTGTTTTTCCATAAGTCAAACTTCGATTTCCGATCGAAGACATAAGGAACACCCGAGGCAAGCTGCGAAACACTTAAGGAACGCGGAGCCCCTCCCCAACGAAAAGGGTTCCTTCTGCAGGGCCCCGACTGTAGATCGGGGGCTCAAAATCCAGACCCAAAGGATCCACACGGACGTCGCGGTAACCGGAATCGTTCCTGCCGTGCCCCCGCCGCCAATCTCTGCGTCGCTGGCTTGGCCGATCTCCATGGAATGGCTGCCTTTTTGCATCGCCGCCCACCGTGTTTCACCTTGCCCAACCTTCGCATTTGAGTCATGTCCGTGTGGAGCCCCGTGGGAGGATCAGCGAGGGAGGATGATGAGTCCACCGTCGACGAGCCAGCTTCGCGATTGGTGCGGGGGTGAATCCATCGTGCTACAACGGCCCTGGGCCATACGCACATGGAGTATGGAGGAAAACCTCCCCGTCGTCAGCTCAATAGAACAATGACTGGAACATCGCGTTTAAACAAGCTGCAGCACCGAGCTTAGGGGACCACGCAGCAGAGGAAGAGGAGGGAGAGGGGCGTAGGATTTTTAACACTAACCTACCCTCAAGTTCCCGCATCGTGGATGTGGAACAGGGAAAGGGGCGGAGGACTTTTCCCGGACACCCCCCTCCTCCTCTTCCTAGTCCTCCTCGTCCTCGTCCTTGTCCCCGTCCCCGTCCCCGTCCGCGTCCTCGTCCTCGTCCTCGTCCTCGTCCTCGTATTCGTCCTCGCCCTATTCCTCGTCCTCGTCCTCGTCCTCGTCCTCGTCCTCCTCCTCCTTCTCCTCCTCCTCCTCCTCCTCCTCCTCCTCTTGATCAATAAACAATAACCTCCCCTCAAATGTTGTTCCCAACCATCCTGTGGTGTTGGGTCCTCGTTTCGAAGAGACGGTCCCCGCGTTCCTTCTCCTTCTCCTCCTCCTTCTCCTCGCCCTCCTCCCTCCAGGGTTCGCATGCCTCCCCACCACCCATTTCGGCACACCCTCAAACGTTTCGTGGCCCCATAGGGAGCTCCACCGAAGGCCCCAGTGGCTGCGTTCGCATGCCTCCCCACCACCCATTTCGGCACACCCCTCACACGTTTCGTGGCCCCATAGGGAGCTCCACCGAAGGCCCCAGTGGCTGCGTTCGCATGCCTCCCCACCACCCAGTTTCGTGGCCCCATAGGGAGCTCCACCGAAGGCCCCAGTGGCTGCGTTCGCATGCCTCCCCACCACCCATTTCGGCACACCCCTCACACGTTTCGTGGCCCCATAGGGAGCTCCACCGAAGGCCCCAGTGGCTGCGTTCGCATGCCTCCCCACCACCCATTTCGGCACACCCCTCACACGTTTCGTGGCCCCATAGGGAGCTCCACCGAAGGCCCCAGTGGCAGGGTTCGCATGCCTCCCCACGCATGCCTCCCCACCACCATTTCGGCACACCCCTCACACGTTTCGTGGCCCCATAGGGAGCTCCACCGAAGGCCCCAGTGGCTGCGTTCGCATGCCTCCCCACCACCCATTTCGGCACACCCCTCACACGTTTCGTGGCCCCATAGGGAGCTCCACCGAAGGCCCCAGTGGCTGGGTTCGCATGCCTCCCCACCACCCATTTCGGCACACCCCTCACACGTTTCGTGGCCCCATAGGGAGCTCCACCGAAGGCCCCAGTGGCTGCGTTCGCATGCCTCCCCACCACCCATTTCGGCACACCCCTCACACGTTTCGTGGCCCCATAGGGAGCTCCACCGAAGGCCCCAGTGGCTGCGTTCGCATGCCTCCCCACCACCCATTTCGGCACACCCCTCACTCCACCGTTCACACGTTTCGTGGCCCCATAGGGAGCTCCACCGAAGGCCCCAGTGGCTGCGTTCGCATGCCTCCCCACCACCCATTTCGGCACACCCCTCACACGTTTCGTGGCCCCATAGGGAGCTCCACCGAAGGCCCCAGTGGCTGCGTTCGCATGCCTCCCCACACCCATTTCGGCACACCCCTCACACGTTTCGTGGCCCCATAGGGAGCTCCACCGAAGGCCCCAGTGGCTGCGTTCGCATGCCTCCCCACACCCATTTCGGCACACCCCTCACACGTTTCGTGGCCCCATAGGGAGCTCCACCGAAGGCCCCAGTGGCTGCGTTCGCATGCCTCCCCACACCCATTTCGGCACACCCCTCACACGTTTCGTGGCCCCACAGGGAGCTCCACCGAAGGCCCCAGTGGCTGCCACCCCCACACGTTTCGTGGCCCCAGGAGCTCCACCGAAGGCCCCAGTGGCAACGTTCGCATGCCGCCCCCACACCCATTTCGGCACACCCCTCAAACGGTTCGTGGCCCCATAGGGAGATCCACCGAAGACGGTACTCACACCAGCATTACTCACAACTGCGTATGGTTGGGTCCTTCGGCAGGCTATTTTTTTATGGGGGGCCATGCCCATTTTTGTATGTTGCTTTTGTTTTCGGGTGTGGTGGGGGGCAACGCCTCCGCCCACTTTGGAACAACGCTATTTGTGGACTCCCCCCCTAAACAAGCACTAGATTCGAGGGGTCCCCTATGGGGCCACAAGACGCTATACTGGGCGTGCGGGGCGCATGCGGACGGTAGGACTGGGACCTTCGGTGGGGCTCCCTATGGGGCCGCGAAGCGCTGTACTGGATGGCTGAAACGCAGGGAGAAGGGGGAGGAGGGCCACGAATCGCTGTACTGGGTGTGCGGGACGCATGCGGACGGTAGCGCTGGGACCTTCGGTGGAGCTCCCTACGGGGCCACGAAGCGCTGTACTGGGTGGGCGAAACGCAGGGAGGAGGGGGAGGAGGGCCACGAATCGACGCATGCGGACGGTAGCGCTGGGACCTTCGGTGGAGCTCTTTATGGGGCCACGAATCGCTGTACTGGGTGTGCGGGACGCATGCGGACGGTAGCACTGGGACCTTCGGTGGGGCTCCCTATGGGGCCACGAAGCGCTGTACTGGGTGTGCGGGACGCATGCGGAGGTGTTTGCGGGACGCATGCGGACGGTAGCACTGGGACCTTCGGTGGAGCTGCCTATGGGGCCACGAAGCGCTGTACTTGGTGTGCGGGACGCATGCGGACGGTAGCACTGGGACCTTCGGTGGGGCTCCCTATGGGGCCACGAAGCGCTGTACTGGGTGGACGAAACCAAGGGAGGACGGGGAGGTGTGCGGGACGCATGCGGAGGTGTGTGCGGGACGCATGCGGACGGTAGCGCTGGGACCTTCGGTGGAGCTCTTTATGGGGCCACGAATCGCTGTACTGGGTGTGCGGGACGCATGCGGACGGTAGCACTGGGACCTTCGGTGGGGCTCCCTATGGGGCCACGAAACGTTGTACTGGGTGGGGAGGGGAGGAGGGCCACGAAACGCTGTACTGGGTGTGCGGGACGCATGCGGACGGTGGAGAGGAGGAGGGGGCAGAGGAGGAGAGGAGAACGCGGTGACCGTCTCTTCAAAACGAGGACCCAACACCACAGGACGGCTGGGAAAAACATTATCTGACGATTTTTGCGGGGGGTCCGGGGGACACCCGCCCCTTTTCACACAAACCCCAAGGCAGGCTTTGCCGGAGATGCGGGGGGAACCAACATGGACCCCCAAAAACACCTTCCCCGCGAGGGCGTTTCGGGAGGGTCTGGCGGGAGAAACCCGTCCAACCCTCCGGAGCCCATGTCTGAAGGAGGTTCGGGGGAAGGTTTGGGCCCGGGGGAGAACCTCCCCCAACCTTCCAAAAACCTCCCGGGGGGGACATTACATCCGAAAGGAAAGCTCTACTGAGGGAGTGCCCCAATCAAAACCTCGCCGGAAACCAATGTTTGGGGAGATCTGGGGGGAACAAAAATACCTTCCGCATCCAGAAACCTCCCTGAGGAATGTTTTGGATGACGTTTGGGTTATAACCCTCCTGACCCCCCCGAAACAAACATTATCCCAGTGCGACCCTACTACCTAGGAGTTGGAACCCCTAGGAAAGCAGCATTAGTAGTAACAGTAAAGCTAAGCTAAAGCTAAGCTGAAGGTAAGCTAAAGCAAAGCTAAAGCTAAGCTGGAGCTAAGCTGAAGCTAAGCTGAAGCTAAGATAAAGCTAATTTAAAGCTAAGCTAAAGCTAAGCTAACGCTAAACTAAAGCTAAGCTAAAGCTAAGCTAAATCTAAGCTAAATCTAAGCTAACGCTAAGCTACAGCTAAGCTAAAGCTAAGCTAAAGCTAAGCTAAAGCTAAGCTAAAGCTAAGCTACAGCTAAAGCTAAAGCTAAAACTCCCAAGGGACTGGGGGAACCGCTCCCAGTGGACTGGGGGACCGCCCGGGGCGAGTTGCACTGCCCGGCCCCTTTAAGAAAGAGAGTAAGAAGCCTCTAGGCAGAGCCTAGGTAGGGAACAAACCTGAGGGGGGGGGGTTTGGAAGGGTCTGGGAGGAAAGAAAAACCCGCGCCCCACTGAAACAGGTTTTTAAACCAGAGAAAGGTTTTAGGGGGGGTCTTGGGGGGAAGCCTTCCTAACCACTCCCAGAAATCATCCTGGTGAACGGTTTGGGGGGTCTTGGGGGGAAACCACCCGAACATTCCCCAACCAGTCCCCAGAACAATTCTTTTATGGTTTTATGGGGAACGCTCCACTAACTGAGGGTTTTTAAGTGGTCCAGGGGGAAGGGCCGCCCACCTGAGGTCGAAATGGATGGGGTCGAAAGACGGCGCCGCTTCGCCGATACAAATCGAACGGTATTGCCGACGCATCGGCGATGCGGCGCGATCCACCGACCCCGTCTACTCGGACCCCATCTGGGCGGCCTGGACTCCAACAGTCATCAGGACGGGTGCGACCCATAGACTGGCTTCTGGGAAAGGGACTCCGTTAATTTACTACATCAGTACACCGACTAATCCCACCAGCCCTCTGGGCGTCGGTGGTTTAGAGCGTTTCCTCTTCCACCCCTCCTTCTTCCCCTTCGGGGAGGGGTTTACCCCTCCCCCTACCCCTTCCCCGCTGACCTGGACAAGGGGTTCCGCGGCGCGTTGGAGCGCCCAAGATGGCCCAAGACGGCTCCAAGAGGGCCTCAGGGAGCCCAATATACCCTCCAAGATGGCTCAAGATAGCGCAAGATGCCTCAAGATGGTCCCCATGATGTTCCAAGACGTTCCAAGAACTCTCCAAGACGGTTCCAAGTGCCCACAAGAGCATCATTAGGATGCATCCAAAAGGCCAACATGCTTCAACACCCTAGGGCAAATCAATGTTTTTGGTGTTCTCTTTTTTTCGCTTGCGATGCACATCCGAGGCGTCAAGATGGCTCCAAGATGGCTCAAGATAGCTCCCAGAAAAGGGCCAAATAAAGTCCCATGGCGGCGCCAAGAGCGCCGAAGAGCGCTCCAAGAGCGGTCCCAGAGCGGTACAGGAGACGATTTTTGGAGTTCCTGGGGGGGGCTCTAATTAAAGAGCCCTACTTCCTTGACCGATGTCCTCCAAGATTGCCCCAAGAGCGCCCCAGCAGGGCCTTCAAGGGCGCCCAGACGGGCCCAAGAGGAGCCCACGCCTCCCAAAATAGCTTCCCAAGAAGTCCACCAGCCCTCTGGGCGTCGGTGGTTTAGAACGTTTCCTCTTCCACCCCTCCTTCTTCCCCTTCGGGAAGGGGTTTACCCCTCCCCCTGCCCCCTCCCCACTGACCTGGACAGGGGGGGCCGCGATCGGTCAGAGCGTCCAAAACGGCCTCGGCGAGGAAGCCAAAATCATTGATTTTACAATGGTTTGGGCCCCATTTTGGCCTTCTGAGGGGGGGGGCTGAAATTTAGGACCCCCCCTTCTTTTATCGATTTCCTCCACGATGGCCGCAAGAGGCCCCAAGGATGCCCCAAGAGGCCGCAGGATGGCCCCAAGATGGCCCCAAGCCAAGAGGCCCCCCAAGAGGCCCCCAGGAAGCCCCCAAGAGACCCCCAAGAGGCCCCAAGAGACCCCCCAGAGACACCCAAGGTGCTCCCGGAGGCCCCAAGATGGCCCCAAGAGGCCCCGAGAGGCCCCCAGGAGGCCCCAAAGAGGATTCCGAACGGCCCACGGAGGCCCTCCCGAGGCACCCAAGACGCCGAAAAGCCCCTCAGGACGACCCTCTACTCGCCTGGGCGTCGTTTCTGGACGTTTTTTTTTTTTTTTTTGTTTTTTTTGTTTTGTTTTGTTTTTTTGTGTTGTTTTACGGCCGCAGGCGGAAGCGCCAGCGGCGGGAGGTCGCGGGCGGGCCGCGGCCGCGACTAAATTACCTAACGCGCGCGGGGCCGCGGATCAGGCGGCTCACGACAGCGTCCAGGGCGGCGGAGCCGATGCAATCCAGGAGCCAGAGACAGCCCCTGAACGGGCATGCAGCGGTGCGTCCAACGGGCCTGAGGTAAGCACCGAGGAGACCAAGCGCAGCCAACATGGCGCGAGAGGCGTTCCCAAAGTCCAGGTCCGAACGAGAGGAACGTTCCCGAGGACGTAGATCCAAAGCCTGACGGGTAGCGCAGACCGACTGGAGACGTAAGTCCAGCGGGATCCCGACGGCGGCAACGAGCCGCGACGCCAGAACGGCATCCAAAGTGTGGAGCATGTTGCCAAGAGTTCCACACCGAGATGCTTCAGCCCAGACCCAGCGGGTGGAAGGGCGCCCTAGTGCACGCTACACGGTCGAAACGCGGCGTGTGCACATCATAGTGTCTCAGTGCTGTCCAGAACGAGTCGGAGAGCACACGAGGGCGGAACCGCGAATACCCAGGCACGTCCCTCAAAACCACTGATCCAGGGTCACGGCGGAGAGCCGTCCAGCATGGAGAGTTCCCGAGGACACCGATCCAGGGAGCCTGACGGGTACCACAGACTGACTGGGGACAAGTCCAGTGGAAAAAGCTGACGGCGAACCGAGTCGCGACGCAAGAAGCGCATCCAGGGTGTGGAGCATGATGACAATCCGCTGGTGGGGATACGCGAAGCGTCTAGAATTCTGCACAACGGCCGGCAGGACCTGCACAACGGCCTGTCCAATGCTCCTCCTCCTCCTCCTCCTCCTCCTCCTCCTCCTCTGACGAGGGCCAGTCCCCAGCGGCATTGGCCACGTTCATCGGCCCGTCGGCCGGACCAGGCCGTCTCTCAGCAGTGCGCGGTGATCAGGCCGTCTCTCAACGGTGCGCTGGCCACTGGGGGCCCCGCCGCGAACTCCCCTGCGTGACGAACGGGCAACACACAAACACACACACACGCACACACACGCAAACGTACACATACACACAACCACATACGCACGCATCCACACACATCCGCACACACACACACACCCACACGCGCACGCACGCACGCACGCACGCGCGCGCACGCACGCACGCACGCATCACACACACGGACTCACACGCGCACACACACACATACACAAAAACACACACACATACACCCGCACACATCCGCACACACCCACGCACGCGCGCACGCACGCACGCGCACGCACGCGCACGCACGCACGCAGGCAGCACGCACACACGCACGCACACACGCACGCACGCACGCACGCACGCACGCACGCACACACGCACGCACGCACGCACGTACGCACCCACACGCACGCCCCCCCCCCCCACACACACACGCGCGCACACACATCCGCACACACACACACACCCGCACACACACGCAAACACACACAGACACAGACACAGACACAGACAAACACACATACACACAAAAACACACACAGACACAAACACACACACACAAACACACACACAGACACAAACACACACACACAGACACACAGACACACAGCCACACAGACACACCGACACACCGACACACAGACACACAGACACACAGACACACAGACACACACACACACGCTAACACACACGCTAACACACACGCACACACACACACACACGCACACACACACGCGCACACGCACACACACACACACACGCACACACACACCTACACACAACCACAACCACACACACACACACCCGGACGCGTCCGTGCACACACACACCCACACCCACACGCACCCGTTCACGTACACGCACACGCACGCGCACGAACGCACGCACGCACGCACGCACACACGCACACACGCACACATAAACACACACACTCACACACTCACACGCGCGCACACACACCCATGCACACACACACACACTCACGCACGCACGCACGCACGCACGCAAACACACACACACACACCCACACCCACACATACCCACACACACACACGCAAACACACACAGACACAAACACAGACACAGACACAGACACAGACACAAACACACACACACTCAATACCTGCGTGTTGTCGGGAGGGAGGGGTCCCCGCTCGAACTGGAGCGTTCTCAGGGTCCAACGACCTGCACTCATACTTATAGCCAGCCCTCCTCCCAGCGACACCCTTACAGTTCGGGAGCGGCCGCAAGAAACCGTCGCAAGAAACCCAACCCTGGAAACACGCGCGCGATGTCCACCTGAGGGGTAGCCTGGAGCACCATGAACGCATCAGCTTCTTCAACGGCCGCGGGAAGTCGCCGCGCAGCGCGCGGAGCCAAGAAACTCGGGGTACCCTGACGAACAGAAGATGGTTTCTTGATGCGCGCCCCCACTGTATGGGTATGGATATGTGTATGTGTGTGTGTATGTGTCTGTGTGTATGTGTGTGTATGTGTGTATGTGTATGTGTGTGTGTGTGAATGTGTCAATGTTGTTCGTTCGTCCCTGCGGGCGGGCCACCCGGGCCTTGGCCTCTCAGGCGCCAGACGAGCGCGGGAGCCTTGAGGGGCAACCACAAGGGGGGACTGGCATACGGGGGATGCATCGACCTGGAATCGAAAATACATCGCCGATAGATCGGCGATAGGCCTCCGATAGTGAATCCGAACCTTCCTGGGCAGGTTGGGGCTATCGGGCCCCTGTCGTCGAACAATGGGCGATTGGGGGTCGATGCATCCACCCCTATTCCTATCCCCCCCCTATCGTTGCCCCTGAAGCCTGCTACCCCTCGCCGACATCGACCTCCCGGCGCAGCCAGGGCGGGCCCCGCCAGGCGCCTCCCCTCGCGGGCGCGTGGGCGGGGCCGTCTGACTCAGGCCGAAGGGGCTCGCCGTCGAAGTCGCCGAGGCTGGCTGGGCCTGCCGTCGCCGAGAGGGGGGCCGCTCGTCCTCGCGGTCGGTCGCGCTGGTCCGCTGGAGCCTGGTGCCCGCCTCGCCAGGACTCGGGGACCGCTCGGAGAGGTCGGAGGTCGACTCCGTGTCGCTCGTCTGGCCGCTCGTTGCCTTGCTGGCGGCGGGCTCCATCTTGGGCAGCTCGGGCGCCGTGAACGCCTCGGCCACGCGCCGGCCCGACGTGCCGTTGCCGGGGCGGGGCCCGGAGATCCCCAGGACGAGCCTCTGCAGCTCGGGGAGGTCGTCGAGAGTCCACGGAGCCAGGGGCTCAGGAAGCTTGAGCCCCGCGGGCCTGCGGACCCCGAGGGGGCCGAGGGCGTCCAAGCGCGGCAGGGCGTCCCCACGGCCGGCGGACGGCCTGCCCAGAGCGGCGCGCTGGAGCGCCCTTGCCGCCGCGCAGGGGTCCCCGCGAGGGATCGAAGGCTGCCTCGGCCTCGGCGCGGCCGTCGGGCTGGTCACCTCCACCCACGCCAGCGCCGGCCTTGGTCTCCTGAGCTGCTCGCCGATGGCCGGGAGCCTGAGGCGCGCGGGGCTCGCCATCTTTTGGAGCTCTCGGGGGGCGGGGGTCTTCTTATGCAGCGCAGGGTGCTTTGCCCCCTCAAGCTCGAGCCAAAACGTCTGCAATGCAAAGGAGGGGCATCGGTAGTCACGTGGCAGGGCGCGGGCTGGGGCCTCACTCCACAATCCTCCTGTCACAACCCGAAGATCGCAATGGCAAGGACGGCACTGGAGCTGCACTGGGAGCCAGGGGCGGACAAGGTACTCCCATATCATTTCCGGTGCCCTAGGGACCCCCCACGAAAAAAAACTTTCGGGCTGCGAACGCATGACGTTCTGGGGCCCCTGCTGAACCAAAGAAACCCCCAGAAAACAGCCCTCGGGCCGAGAAGATGAATTGTTTGGAACAACGCCGACCCAAAACCGTCTCTATAAATAATACTCTCCAGATCCTCATGACTTCCCCACGGAACCCCACTCACAAGCAAGTCGATTAATCTCGCCTCCCACAGCACGCCTCCGTGTCGCATGCTGTCGCTGCTAAGAATAGCGGGCGTGGTTGTGAGCTGCGGGGCACTATCTCCAAATTGACCAACAATAGTGTATCAACCTCGCGTTTTTTTGTATACGGCTTAATGCTCCAACACTTCTTGGCATCTGGCCCTCAAGTGCGCAAGAATTCGAGGGCATCGCGCCATCTGTGCAACGACCGAACCTCTAATGCCAATAAGTGTATGCAACGGCTGAAGGCCCGAGGGTATTCTGTTTTGAAAACCGGTATCTTCCTTGAGTGGCCAGCATTTCCTGTAGAAATCTCCGATACTGAAAAGGTCCTCGAATAAGTTCTGGCGCCAACTCAGCCGTGGCTCCGCGGTATTGGGCTCCCTTGGAGATGCTAGGTTTTGCGCTGAAATCGGAAGGCCTTGAAGCCCAGCGGGGGATCCCAAGGACCTGCGTCTGAGCGTGGTTCAGTGTGATCCCTCGTTTGCTATGAATCAATGTCGAAGTGTACTGATTTGCGCAACATGCGTCACTTCGCATGTCGGACCTCCTGTGAAGCTTGCTCAGCCCTGCCCTCCTCGTGCCTGCCAGATGGGATCAACACATAACCTGAGCAGGGTCAGAAAAAAGCATCCTCGCCACACATGGGTGAATGCTCCTGCAAAACGAATGCGCGATGTGGGCCCTGGCCGCAAACCGATCATCCCGCCAGGCCACTGCCGCTGGAAGCTATCCTCCGATAACTCTGCTTTTTCAGTGCAGACCACCCAGCTACCGCTGCAGAGTTTTGAACTGAGAAACAAGCCTCGCCTGGATCTGCTGGTGGGTACGGGAACGTCTTCACGAGCACCATGGTTAACTCCTCTAGCACTAGGTCGGACATGTCCTCCTACAGGCGGAGTCTGGGTGAGAAATAAGCACATAGAAAACATAGTCCCAGACTATTGTTGGACTAGGTTTGACTTTGCCTCCTGTAAATGACATGGACTTAACTCTGACGCCCTTCGTGGTGGGCCGTGTTCTGCGGCGCCTCCCCGCTTCGCGAGGCTATGTGTCGGATCCTCTCCCTTGCTGCCCGTGCGAACGCCGTGGGAGAGGCACGAGACTTCAGAAACTCCTCCTCCGAGTCCTTCTCGCTCCTTGCCCCGCGCCCCTCTCCCTCGCTGCTGCTCTAGAAGGAAAACCACGCGGCATTCACTTAAACTGTTGGAGGTCCGCGCGGATTTCTTGGATCTGGGGCGGCGCTGGAGGCGCTGCCAAGGGGCCCCGGCGCGGATCCAAGTAATCCGCGCGGACCGTCGCAAATTTATGTTTGTGCCGTTGGTTGCTCTTCTCGATGCTCCCTGCCCCTGCCTCTTCTGGTGCCCTGCTCCGGCCCCCCGCTATTCGGTGCATGTGCGCCTCTGGCCAACAGCAGGGCAGAGCGACCGGAGTTCACGTCCACGAAGCCCGGCGGCAAGCAGGCCTCCTCCTCCTCCTCCTCCTCCTCCTCGAAGCTCGACTCTGCTGACTGCTCGGGCTCGTAGGAGCCTGGAGCCCTCGTCCTCCTCCTCCTTCTCCACCTTCTCCTCCTCCTTCACCATCTCCACCATCTCCACCTCCTCCTCCTCCTCCTCCTGGTCTCCGCTTCGCGTCCTTCAAGGTGGTGCCGCAACCCCCTGCAAAACCAGGCGCGTCGTCACTGCGTCCAGATGCCCGCGGCGCTCGCACCCTGTCGGTCCCGGAATCGCGGTGCGGATCGGGGCACCGCCACTGCACTGACACGGCCCGCGCTTCCTTCTTGTATCGACATCAGCGTGGTGGCGGACCGCGTCGGGCTTCATCCACTCCGAAACTTCTGCGCATGCGCCAATCGCCATTGTCTGAGTGACAAGATGGCATCGCCTGCCGCGTCTCCCTTCTCCGTGTCCTGAGCCCAAAGATGGCAAGGTTCCGCCCGACTGGACACAGGAGAGGAGCTGGCTACATATTCACAGAGCCGTGGATGTCACTCTGGGCTTCCAGGCGGTCAGCATGCGCCTGGCCACAATCTCCTTGACCGCCTCCGCATTCAAAGAAACCTTGACAAGCTGCCGATGACCAGGAGTTCCAAGAGGACGAGGGTGAAGGTGAGAAGGAGTCGGTGAAGACGATCAGAAGGAAACTGATAGCAGAGAGGCGGGGAGAAGAAACACGATGGCGATGATGAAGGGGGAGTGCGAAGAAGAAGGTGATGATGATGCTGAACTTCTCTCCTCAACCTTCTCCTTCTCCTCCGCCGCCGAGGGCAAAGCTGCCATCTGGCCGCTGCACAGCAACAGCCCAGCCTGCTGGCGTCGGCCGTCCGCAATGCTGCGGCGGGCGTCCTCAGGTTCGCGAAGTTCGTGCCGGCGCGGCCAAGCTCCCTGTGCACCGCGACGACCTCCTGGAATCTACCCTTCCATCACTCTTGCCCTATGGGTACCTCCTCCTCCTCCTCGCTTGACCACAGGACGTGTTGGTGGGACAGGCCAGGCGTTTCGCGTGAGACTTCCTGTCTGCGTTGATGACCCCAGAGCATGACGCTTCCAATAGTTACACGCGTGGAGGGGGTGTGTCTCCAACATGAGTTGCTCGCGCTGGCGCTATGTACATCCGACTTGAAAGTTTCAAACAACTCTACGGATGTAGGGGGTGGTTTTCAACATGTGGCTCTCCCCTTGAAATCTTCCACATCCGCCGACCCAGTCGGCGTGTGTGAGACGCTGTCGTCGTCTTTGTCGTCGTCGCCAGTCCCAAGGGAATCTAGAAAGGAACGTAATAAAGAGACGTCGTAGGTGGTTACAGGTCGTAGGTGGTTAGACGTCGTAGGTGGTTAGAGGTCGTAGGTGGTTAGGGGTCGTAGGAACATAAAACAAAAAACGTCGTAGGTGGTTAACGCGGTTCCCTCCCCCTTTTCCCCTTCCTCACGGGCGGGGGGTTTGGGTGGGGGCCCGGGTCAGACTACCGCCCCCCCGTGGGGGCCTGGCGGCCGGAAGACTTTCTTGCTTCGCCCGCTTTGTGTCATCCGCTTCTGTCTCGCACGCTTCCGTGCCATTTGTTTCTGTGTCGCCCGCGTTTGTTTCGCCCGATGTTGTTTTTTGCCCGCCCTGCGTTTCATTCGCTTGTGTTTTCGCCCGCCTTTTGTTTTATCAGCTTGAAACCTGAGAAGTTCAAGCCCGGTAAAATAGAACCGGATGAACTTAAACGGGCGAATTCAACCCAGACGAATTTAAATCGGTGCGCGTGACCAACGTGAAACGCACCTACGCTGCCGAATCATTGATGTGGTTGGCTTTGGTACAATGCCTACCGCGATACAGCAGGTGTGGCACATGGGCACCACAAGGGGGATCGATCCGCCGGAGGTCATGACTTTGCGAGATTCGGGCCAACTGTGGTGGCGGTGTTTCAAGCGGTTTCGTTATGCTGCCTTCCTAGACTTTTCTCCTTTGGCATCTCTCCAGAAGGAGGGCGACAACGAGCAGGGAGGAGGAGGGAGGAAGAGAAGGCGTACGAGAAGGAGATCCGTAACCATTTTGGCTCAAACCATTTTGGCTCAAGGCCATTTGGCGCAAGGCAACTGGCCAAGACAACCTTCCAATGATCCTCGGACCACCAGGTTGCATCGATCAGCCGTGCTTGAAAACATTTGGGCCTCGCTCCCACATCTATGGGTAGCCGCAATGTGTCCAAAAGAAAAGGCAAAAGCAAAGGCCAGAATCTCACCAGTTCGTGCATTTGTTCCAGCTATCAGCATACTCTTCCATGGTACACTGTATGTTATGTATGTGACATGCCCCAATCAGCAGCCTACTGCACCCCCGTCCACCTGCCCTTCGTCCCCCCGCCCCCACCCCCGCCGCAGGGAGGGAAGGGAAAGGAAGGATCGGGAACGCCAACTCCCAGCAGAGCTCGAAGTTCGGCAAGGGTGGAGGTGCATGGTATGGCGTGTGATGAGGACCGGCAGGAGTACCAGCAGGAGGAACGGGTCGCGGCCGAGGACAAGGTGGAGGAAACAGCAGAGGAGGAGTTGCAGCAAAAAGCGAAGGCAGTCGAAAGGGTCCAGGACCAGGAAAGATACCCACAATTACCCTCCATGAACTCCACCAGGTTCATCAAACAACTAAGCTGAACGAAGCGACATTCCAGAAGAGCTTGTCTCGCAGGGGGGAGAGTTATAGCGAGCAACCCAAGCGCAGAAATGGGAGCACGCCTCTCCCATGAAGTACCTCCAGCAGCAGGAGCAACTCATCGCCAAGCAAGAAAAACAATACGCCAAGATCTAGCAGGACTCGGAACATTTTGGAACATTCATGGCAGCGCTCTCGGATCATCAGTCCAGCCTGGCCTTCCAGGGAGAAGACTTGGAAAACTAGCCAGGAACGTACCCAACCTTTTGTACACATGAGGCGACTATACATCGGACAGCTCAATACAAAAGCGAGCACTGACGGCTCCGCCGTGCCCTTGAACGATTCGCCAAAGAACGTCGGGCCAGAGTCACATGTTCACATCTGCGGCGTCGCTCTTAAGAACCAGGAGGGAGCAGCGCCGCTGGAACCCACAACGTCGCAACCCAGCCCTCCATGAATGGCGAGGTCTCATGGTGGTCCCCGTGGGACATCCCTCCGCTGGACCTCCCAGGAGCCCACGAAAATGGTGGCAGTTTCGCACATCGCAGCCCCCCAGCAAACGGCGGTGTCTCATGGTGATTTGCGTAAATCGCCCCTCTGCTGGACCTCCCAGAAGCCAACGAACGTGGCGACAGTTTCGCAGATCGCAGCCCCCCAAGGACGGCGAAGTCTCATGGTGGTCTCCGTGGGACCCCCTCCGCTGGACCTCTGAGAAGCCCACGAAAATGGTGACAATTTTGCAGATCGCAGCCCCCCAGATAATGGATGCTGATCTGCGTAAATCGCCCCTCCGCTGGACATCCCAGGAGCCAACGTAAGTGGCGACAATTTCGCAGATCGCAGACCCCAAGGGAACGGCGAGGTCTCACGGTGATCTGCGTAAGACGCACCTCCGCTGGACCTCCCAGGAGCCGACGAACGTGGCGACATTTCCGCAGATCGCTGCCCCCCCAAAGACGGCGAGGTCTCATTCCCGTTAGACACCCCTCAGCTGGACTCCGAGGAGCCCATGAAAGTGGGGACAATTTTGCAAATCGCAGCCCCCCAGGGTCGGCGAGGTCTCATGGTGGTCCCCGTGGGACCCCCCCCCGCTGAACTCCGTGGAGCCAACGAACGTGGCGACGCTTTTGCAGATCGCAGCCCCCCAGGGACGGCGCGGTCTCATGGTGGTTCCCATGGGACACCACCCCGCTGGACCTCCCAGAAGCCGGCGAAAGTGGCGACAATTTCGCAGATCGCAGCCCCCCAGGGACGGCGACGTCTCATGGTTGCCCCCATGAGAAACCCCTCCGCTGGGCCTCCCAGGAGTCCACGAAAGTGGCGCCAATGTCGCAGATCGCAGCCCTCAAAAGAACGGCGAGGTCTCACGGTGGTCCCCGTGGCACACACCTCCGCTGGACCTCCGAGGAGCCAACGCCCGTGGCAACAGTCCCGCAGATCGCAGCCTTCCAGGGACGGCGAGGTCTCATGGTGGTCCCCGTGGGACACCTCTCCGCTGGACCTCCCAGGAGCCCACGAAAGTGGCGACATGTTCGCAGATCGCAGCCCCCCAGGGACGGCGACGTCTCATGGTGTTACCCTTTTTAGCCCCCCGCTGAACTCCGAGGCGCCAACGAACGTGGCTACGCCTTCACAGATCGCGGCCCCCCAAGGACGGCGAGGTCTCATGGTGGTCCCCGTGGGACACCCCTTCGCTGGACTGGACCTCCCAGAAGAAAACGAACGTGGCGACAATTTCGCAGATCGCCCCCCCCAAGGGCGGCGAGGTCTCCCACTTTGGTTCTGCCTGCTTATTATTCTTCCGTTGTTGCTTCGCCTGCTTGTGATCCAGGCGAAGTACATCAAAATGCTTCTCAACTGGGTGAATTCAAACCGAATGAATCCAAACCGGGCAAATTCATACTGGATGAATTCAAACTTGGCGAATTACAACCGGACGAACTTAAACTGGGCGGGTTACGACCAAATCATTTCAAACCTGGCACATTAGAACAACATGAATTCAAACTGGGCGAAAACAATCCGTACACGCTTGAAACAAGTGAGTCCACACCGGATTAATTTTAACCAGGCGCATGAAAACGGGATGCGTATACACCGGGCGAACTAACACCGCACGTAATCCAGAGAATTAGTTTGATAGGACGGACGAACAAACAGACGAATTAGAACAAGACAATTCTAAACCGCGCGATTTGAAACATGATATTTAAGCGGACGAAATAAAACGGGATGGATTTACACTCGGGCGAACGTAGACTGGATAAATGTACACCTGGCCGATTTCGCACCAAATGCAATTAAACGGATGAAACTGAACTAAAAAGGTTAATCTAGGCAGAATCCGACTCAAGCGGCCCTCCCTCCTCCCTCCTTCCTCCTCCCTCCTCCCTCCTCCCTCCGCCCTCCTCCCTCCTCCTCCTCCTCCTCGTCCTCCTCCTCCTCCTCCTCCTCCTCCTCTTCCTCCTCCTCCTCCTCGTCCTCCTCGTCCTCCTCGTCCTCCTCCTCCTCCTCCTCTTCCTCCTCCTCCTCCTCCTTCTCCTCCCTCCTCAGCCCGCCCCATGTCCCGAGCTTGTGGCGGGATCAGCAACTCGTGGTCGTCTTTGTCGTCGTGGTCGTCGCCGAGGTTGTCGTCGCCGTCCTTCTGGGTCGGCGGCTCCGGCCTTGAGGCAATCAACATGTTGCACGTACGGAGAGGAGCTGGGATTTAAAATGTGGCCCTCGACTCAATGCCGCGCATTTTCATTCGCTGAAACACTTCCAACAGGTCGGATGACCCAGCCTCGAATGCGGGCATACGACGCTGGCGAAGAGGAGGAGAAAGAGGATGAGGAGGAGGAGCAAGAGGACGCGGATGATAACGAAGAGGCTGCAGGCCGATAAAAGGACGCCAAGCGCCGACCTCCGACCTCCCGATGGTTTCGAGGCACGGGCAGCCCGACCTCTCGACCACTTCGCCGGGACCCGCAGCGGAGGCCTGCGGGCCCATAGGGGGAGCGCCCGAGCTACAGACCCCCGCCTGGGGCAGGGGCAGCAGCAGGAGGAGGGGGAGGAGGAGGAGGAGGAGGAGGAGGAGGAGGAGGAGGAGGAGGAGGAGGAGGAGGAGGAGGAGGAGGAGGAGGGGGAGGAGGAGGAGGGGCAGCAGCCCTGCAGCGAAGAGCCAGAGAAAGCCGTGTGCCACAGAAACCTCCTGCTCGCCCCTGCCCCGCGGGCCCCCGGGCGGCGGTCCTCGTGCCGCTGGGCCTCCGACGCGGCAGCGGCCGCCAGCTCCTCCAGGTCCTGGGCGCAGGCGGCGAGAGCTGCCAACTCTGGGGCCCTCGCCGTTCTCTTCCTCGTGCCCTCCCCTTCCGCCTCCTCCTCCTCCTCCTCCTCCTCCTCCTCCTCCTCCTCCTCCTCCTCCTCTCCCTCTTCCTCCGTCTCCTCCTCCGTCTCCTCCTCCAACTCCTCCTTCTGCTCTTCCTCCTTTTCCATCTCCTCTTCTTCCTCCTCCTCCTCGTCCTCCCTCCTGATCCTCCTCGTGCTCCCTCCATCCTCCTTCTCACCATCTCCATATGTATGCTCCTCCTCTCTTCCTCCTCTCTCCTCTTCCTCCATGCTCTCTCCTCCTCCTCCTCCTCCTCCTCCTCCTCCTCCTCCTCCCCTCCTCCTCCTCCTCCCCCCCCTCCTCCTCCTCTTCCTCCTCCTCCTCCTCCTCCTCCTCCATACTCCCTCCTGCCCCCTCCCACCTCCTGCTACTGCTGCTGCTGCTTCTGCTGCTGCTGCTTCTGCTGCTGCTGCTGCTGCTTCTCCTCCTCCTCCTCCTCCTCCCCTCCCTCTCCCTCCCCCCCGCTTCTGCTGCTGCTGCTGCTGCTGCTGCTCCTCCTCCAACTCGTACTCCTCTCCCTCCTCTCTCCCCTCCCCATCCCTCCCGCTGCTGCCCCCGGGTGCGGGGGCCCCTGCGCAAGAGAGATGGCTGCCGCGCGTCCCAGGAGCAGACGTCCATGTCCTCGCCCGCCCGCTCGCCCACCCACTGCCCCTCCAGCACTGGATGCCGGCGGTAGGCCGTCGACGCCCATCTAGCAGAGACTCCACTGACGGGTACTGTTGCCAGCGACCTGGCAGACGCAACCCTCCCCACTACTGCTAGTGTTGCAGTGCCCGAAATAGGTCCTAAAGTGGTTATTTTTGGTGGCGTTCAAACATACATACCAGTTTAGCGAGTAGACTGTCAACCTTGGTCACCGCTGGGAGACACGTAGAGTTCCCTCTGGCCCGCCAGATCCTGCAGCTCGAGATCAGGGTGGCTCGAGATCAGAACACCCAACCAACTGGACACAACTCAGGCAACGACGTAGCAATCGTGTTTGAATCCTGCCCCTGCGGAATTGCCGGTGCGAGTCATTCGTTAGGCCATTGCTTTCAGTCACACTTGCCCCGCTTGCAGCCATCAACCCAGACTTCTGCACACCGACCATCTCGAACTCCTGGCGCGCTTCTAACTCCGCCCGAAACTCACGGCACGCGCCGCCTTCTTCCCTTCCACCTGGACGCAACCCACCACTGCTTGAGCGACGCCGTGCCGCAGAGGCTCGAGGGCGGTTTGACTCAGGCCTGGTTCTGCCGCGGCTGCTTGTCTCGGCGGTGAGCCAGGGGGGGAAATAAGAAGGCCTTCTCAGAAGGCTCCGAAGTCCCCGCGCCCTCTGAAACAAATAATAAAATGTCCCCGAAGACACAAGACGAGGCCTTCTGAGAAGCCCCGTGGCCTTCTGAGAGGGCCTTCTCCTTCGATCACTTCCCCCCCTGGGCGCGCCGAATGTCGGTCAAAATTCGTCCCTGGAGCACTCCCGTGTCCATCCGACGCGATTTATCACCCTGGCTCGAGTTTCGGGGGCCCTGGGCCCCGAAAACAGTCCCCAGAGGCCGCAAACGAGGAAGCACTGCCTCAAACCTCGAGCCTCGAAGTTCGACCCTCGAAGTTCCCCCCTCTTTCTCACTTCCCCCGGGGCCCGTGCCGCTTGTCGGCACCAAGCGTAGCCTTGCCCATCAGGATCTGCCCGTGGTCACTGCGCGCTTGGCCCAGGCCGCCCTCGAGCCGATGGGGGGCCAGTCTCGCGCGCTGCCGAGGGCGCCGCCTCCAGGTCTTTTTCGCCTCTGCCCTCGCCCAGCCAGCATCTCGTCGGCGGCGAGCGCGGGGGGGACTTGAGACGGAGAAGACCTCCTCGGAAGGCGGCGGGTCTGAGAAGTTCTCTACTCTACATGCTCGGGGAATGCTTTAACAAATTTCTCAGAAGGACGGGGGACTTCTGATCTCCCGGGGGGAGTGAAAAAGGCATTGTGGGCCCTGGAAACGGCAAGGCCGTTTCTTCACCGTTTCCGAAAAAATGTCCCTTGCAAATGGGAACGGCAAAAAAAACGGCGACCGGAAACGGCAAACAACGGCTCCAGGATTAGAACCGGAGCCGGAACCGGTCAAAAAACGGCGACGGAACCGGTAACAAAAACGGCGTCGGAACCGGCAACAAAAACGGCAGAACGGAACCGGTAAAAAAACGGCCCTGTCGTTTCCAGGGCCCACTACGTGAAAGGGGTAGGACAGCAGAGGGCACGGTAGAAGCAGCTCACGCAGCTGGCTTTCCTGGCGAACTCCTGGCGCTGGGAGGCGCCCGTGTGTCGAGGACCGGGCCCACCGGCGGGGCGGAAACCGGCTGCACGCAGCCGAGTTCGTAACCCGCCCGTTCCCAGATGATCCCCCCGATTCGTTCGGCCCGAATCTCAGGCTCTCACGCAAGGTACTCCAGATTTCGTAATACAGGGAGGGGGTCTGGACCCTCCAAGACAAGCCATTTCAGACCCCCCCCGTGGGAGAACCCTCCAAAACATCGTCCCCAGACCCCCCCAGGCCTTCCAAGATAGCTTGGAAAAGACCCTCCCCCGAAAAGAGACCCCCCTCCCTTTATTACGAAATCTGGAGTATGCTCCATCCAGCGCTCGACCACGGCGGAGCCGCTACTGAAACTCTCCTGGAGAACGGTCAACCCGTAGAATAAGGACGCGCGACAATGATGCAAGGGCCTGGGGAGGCAATGACGTTTTGCGAGCAGGACGCGGCCAGCGAAAGCGGCCAAGGATGGGCCGAAGGGGAAGGATGCAAGGGTAACCTTGGAAGGTCGCTCATCCTTCCTACGCGGGCTGGCTGTATTGAGGCTTCACCTGGAGAAACTCGGACCAAGACAAATCGAGGATCTCTGAAATCCAACGGTTCTGGCCGTTGCGAAGCTCTGAGACACCTAGGAACGCTCCGAGATGCCCAGGAGCGGCTCATCCTGATCCCGGCCCGATGGAGGCCCAAATCGATCTTGGATCACTCTCACGATTGGAGGCCTGGAAATCCCACCAGCCCTCTGGGCGTCGGTGGCTTAGAGCGTTTCCTCTTCCACCCCTCCTTCTTCCCCTTCGGGGAGGGGTTTACCCCTCCCCCTACCCCCTCCCCACTGACCTGGACAGAGGGGGGCCGCGGGTACTTAGAGCGTCCAAGACGGCCCGACACGGCTCCAAGGGGGCCTCAGGGAACTCAAGATGACCTCCAAGATGGCTCAAGATAGCGCAAGATGCCTCAATATGGTCCCCATGATATTCCAAGACGCTCCAATAACTCCCCAAGACGGTTCCAAGTGCCCACAAGAGCATCATTAGGATGCATCCAAGAGGCCAACATGCTTCAAAACCCGGGGGAAAAAAAACAATGTGTTTGGTGTTCTCCCTTTTTCGCTTGCGATGCACATCCGACGCGTCAAGATGGCTCCAAAATGGCTCAAGATAGCTCCAAGAGGGGCCCGAGAGAACCTCAGGATGGCTCCAAGAGCGGCCGCAAGCGCTCCAAGAGCGATCCAAGAGGGGTCCAGGAAACGATTTTTGGAGCTCCTGGGGGGTGGGGGCTGTAACTAGGGAGCCCCACTTCCTTGGCCGATGTCCTCCAAAATTGCCCCAAGAGCGCCCCATTTTTGGCCTCCTGAAGGGGGCAAAGATGGCCCCAAGAAGCGCCCAGGAGGCTCCCAAAGGCCCCAACATGGCCCCCAGAGGCCCCAAGAGGCCCCCAGGAGGCCCCAAAGAGGATCCCGAACGGCCCACAGAGGCCCCCCCGAGGCACCCAAGACGCCGAACAGCCCCTCAGAACGACCTTCTACTTTTTTTACGACGACATGGGAGCGGTTACGGATGAAACTGATTTCGCAGGTGGGTGTGTCCACGTGTGGCGGGTGCGACCACACCAGCAACGCCGAAGCCCTGACTGGTACCGCCGTACCCGCATTATAGTTAAATACATTCCTTGCTCGTCGCTGCAGTGCCGAACTGCCTCTTGCCTGCTATGCTAGGCCTGTCGCTGCAACGGTGCAGCACGCGTGGTGCGGGCTGGCATGCGCTGTGCGTTGGAATTCCCTGAGAGGCGGCCCAGGGAGGAAACCCAGCATCTGACCCGAGCCGGAGACTTACAGACAAGCTGTTCGGGTGGAATGTGGCAACTAAAGAAGGTCCTGCTATGGCGGGTGACGAAAGAGGGGGGGGGGGATTCCCCTCATCTCCTCCTCGGGGATAGCAGCAATGAGGGTGAGTGAATAGGAGTCTAGCTACGGCTCTGTGCGAGGGGGCATCGGAAAAGACCTCGTGGAGCACATCAGGAGAATAAAATTTCGGCCGCCTCCTCATCAGCGGCTAGATCGTGGGTGCGTGCCTCAGGATCAGCACTATCTGAAGGAAGGTCGCCTGACATCTGATGTGTGAGGTCGGTCTCGGGAACTACTGCAGGCGTCGCTGCAGGAAGTGTGCCGCCAGGCACGACTCGGATCATCCTGTCATTCGTCGGAAATGGTCCAGCCATGTCGATATCTCCTCCTCCAGCCAGCCCGCTGGGGCTGGGCCCAGGTGGTGCTTCGCGATCCCTTCTGATCGTAGGCCAGCGAGCAGGAGGCCTCGTCCCTGCCAGTCCTTGGCGCCGAGGATCAGCTTGGCGATGCTCGGGTCGTGCGTCTTGTCGATGCGCAGGAAGGCGACTTCGGTCTGGAGGGTCTCTACGTCGATCAGTGGCTCGAGCTGAGGGTCCTCTGGCTGGCATTTCTCGAGGTACTCTTCGATCTCTTTGCGGACTCGGCCTCCCGCTTCGCATGTCAGTAGCCCTTCCAACATGGCGAGCGCGAGTGCGGGGGTCGGTGGGCCCAACATCTTGAGCGCCTCGGTGTCCTTGTTGGCGCGGTAATGTTGACCCGCGTCTTGAAGCCCTCGAGTTCCGTCGAGATATGGGAGACCGTCGGGTGGTTGATTGGTAGCGTCCATGTGTCGGCCACCGTGCACATGATCATCCGTATTTTTTGAGTGTTCTGAAGTGTGAGTGCCATCAGCGAGGTGAGCAGCATCTGCATGTTCTTGTCTTTGTTCGTCCTCTGCTTGTCGGTGTGCTGTCCTCGGTGGGCTCGTCGTCCGCCTCTGCGTCGAGCACGGCGAGGCTCGTTCTGTGGCTCCTCCACGTCCATGTCGTCGTCCTCCTGGTCCGCTGCCGGCGTCGGTTGGCCCTTGCTGCCCTTGGCCCCCTCGACCTTGCGTCGGCGCTGGGGTGGTTCGTCGGTCTTGGAGTCGTTGCCAGAGGTGCCAGACTTGGTCGAGGACGGTAGCGGGCCTCTCCACGGGGCACGTGCTCCGCGTCGCGGTGCTTTGGGTTGAGCTGGTATGTTCGGCGCCGCTGCTGGTGGCGTGCTGCTGTCCGCTGCTGAGGCCATCAGGTGGAGCTGGCGTCGGGCTGCGGGCTGGTTCTGCTGGTCGTAGTGGTCGCGGTAGTGTCGGGGTGGACGTCGAGGCTGTGGTAGTCGCACTGCTAGTGTCGTGCGTAGGTGGTGGTCGTCGGAGTTGCGGCCGTCGAGCTCGTGAAGTAGTCGGTGCTGTGGCTGAAGCTCGAGTATGTATGCCCAGCTGAAGCGTCGCTGCCTGTCGAATCTCTTGACGAAGCAGAGCGGTGTCGGATGGTCGCCACAGTGGGGCGGCGAGGAATCGCTTAGGCACTGTCGGTCCGCGCGGGTGTGCCTCCCTCGCCGAGCGAGGCAATGTCTTGAGCCAAGGGCCACGCGGTGACGGAGGGATGTGCGTGCGGAGGTGGGATCGGAGCTCGTCGATGTCGTGATATTCTCGCTGACAATCGATGTTGGGGCTGATGTGTTCGAGCGGACATCGTGTGGCAGTAGTGGGCTGCCACGTGTGCGTGTGGAGGGTGCGATCGATGAAGCGTCGCCCTTCGATCCAGGACCGTCGGTGATGGGTCTGGCAATACTTGATAGAACCATACACGTTATCACAAACCAGACATTTGTTGTCGAGAGTGATCGTAGATAGGATGGTGGGGGCTCCGTGTCCTGGAAGTGCTGCTGGTGCTTGATGTGCAACGAGTGCAGAGAACGTGCGGAAGGCCTTGATGCAGCCCTCGATGTTGCAGACGAACGGGCTCGGATCCTCGGGGTCGCTGCCGGGGTCTCCCAGAGGGGTCTCGGGTGGCAAGAAGT
The DNA here is from genome assembly GCA_963575745.1 of Prorocentrum cordatum. Taxonomy (NCBI): domain Eukaryota; class Dinophyceae; order Prorocentrales; family Prorocentraceae; genus Prorocentrum; species Prorocentrum cordatum. The sequence continues at coordinate 260,925 of CAUYUJ010014616.1, forward strand.
GGTGACCTGGTGGGGCCCAAGACTGCGAGACGCACGCCTGCCGAAGGTAGCTGACATCGATCTGCTGGAATGCCTCCTGGATCTCGGGGTCCCTGAAAAACTTCCGAATGTCGTCGTTAATGTCCCAGAGGCCACGGAGGTCGTCGCTGATGGGGGCTGCAAAGGCACTGAGGAGGTCCTCGCGGAGCTGGCGGGCCCAGGGATGTACTTTGGGATCCGTGTTAGGAGCGCCTGATTCCGTAAGGGTGTTGGCGGAGGTAGGAAGGCCTTGCGAAGCATATCGATCTTCAATCTGGCATCGTCCAAAGAACCCTGAGAGAAATTGCTCGTGATGTTCGACCTCTCTGCTGATGCTCTGCCACCATTTCAAACGACGAACGCATAGCTCAAGAGACGTGGGGGCGATTCCCCAGACTGTGAACAGCTCAAGGGTGGTAAAGGAGTGGTGCTGGCCGTCGCTATCAATACAATATGCGTCACCCATGAGCATGCACCGAAGTTTTTTTTGCGAGGCTCGCATCGATCCGAGCCGTCTCAGCGCGGGCGAGGACAAGCGCTTCCAGGCCTGTCCATGCACGGCCCGCGACATTCGCGATGAAGACGATGCGTTTGCAGCGTCTTGGTGTGGCTGAGGTCAAAACATGAGTGGGCCGTGCCCAGCCCATGTTACAGGCTCGAACCCGTTCCTCCACCTCGCGAGTGTTGTAGCCGTCGACATGGATGTAGGAGCCGAGGTGGATGAGGTTGGTCATGCAGGTGCCGCTGAGTTGTCGTTCGGCCTGCTTGGTGGCGTTGCTGGTGGCAAGTCGTACCAATGTCTCCTGCTTGTGCGCGTTCTGTGCATATCCGCCGTGTCGGAGCTTGGCGTTCATGATAGAGACGTCGATGCAATCTATCGCTAGGGCCTGTCGGAGTGTGCCGTCGGGAACTATAATCACACGTGCGATGTCGTCGATGAAGGCGCCCATGTCGATGCGATGGGCGTTGCCTGTGATGGGGTCGGTGCAGGTGAGGCCGTCCCCAATGACGGCGGTGAGCTCTGCGTCCCAGTCGATGATGAGTGGATAGAAGGATTCCATGAAGAGCTCGGGCTCGTTGCTGTCGCCCATGCGGCCTCCACTGCATGGGTGGGGCCCGATGGTGTCGTCGTTGGCGTCGATGCGCATGGTGGCGCGGAGTCGATGTTGCGTGAGCATGTCCTCGAAGTGGGGGTCGTCAGTGCGTACCCGGTGAGCTGCCAGTAGTCGGTCAGTGTCGCCTGTGCCGAAAGCGTTGCGCATGTCGTAGCTCTTCGCAAGGTGTGGGATGTGCGCACTGCGTAGCTTGAAGGTCGTGATGCGCGTGAGCGTCATGAGGCCTTCTCGTCGTCGAGCACGGATGCCACCATAGGCCCATGGTGGCGGGGTGTAAGTGCTGCCAAAATCAACCAATCCGCTGCGGAGATAGAGCCGCCAGAAAGGACAGGGGACGTGCAGCATTCGTAGGCGGTTGTTGAGGTCGTGGACTGGATCTCCGCATGGATGCTTGCCTTCCTTGCCAATAGCTACGGTCTGGCTGGTGTAGGATTGGACTGGTAGGGTTTCTGAATCGCGGACGTGTTGAAGCAAGTGAGTGAGCATGGTGCGTGTGGCGTGGGCGTGGTCGTCGTCGAGAGTGAGCTGGCGTTGGTCAGGGCGTCGTGCTGGAGTGGTGGAGTCGTCGTGTGTCGTGTCGTGTCCGGGTCCATGTCGGAGCTGGTCATGGTTGGGATAATCGGTGGGGGCACGTCCAAGTCCACTGCGTGGGGGTCCTGGTTTGCTGAGGTAAGTCGGGAATAGCATCATAGTGGTGAGTTCGGTGGGCCATGACCAGACAGGAGAGTATTTGCGATGCTTGTTCGTCCAGAGTCGTGTGGCCATGGCGTCGAGGTCCTGTGCGGCAGCGAGGAGGGCGTCCAGCGTGGGGTCCACGCGGTACTCGCCGAGGATGTGAATGTCGTTCTCGGGGCGCTGGTGGAGCTCCTGGGCGGCGGCGTCTCCCGAGACATAAATGCTGAGGTGCGTGGGTGTCGCCGCGAGGCCGCCGTCGGTGGCGGGCTTGCCGAGGGCGGCGCGGTAGTGGTCGGCTGCGGGTCGTGCGCTCGGGAACGCCAAGTAGTTGCGTTTCTTGGGGCCAGCCTCAGTGCCTGCACGGAGTCTGCTGAATTCGGCGACACGTGCGAGGTCGCGGTGGTGGTAAGCGTCAGTGATTTGTTCGTCAAGAAAGTGATGCCACCATGCCCGTTTCCATTGTGCGTGTTCACGGAGTCGGCGAGAAATGAGCTTGAGGTGGGCGTCGTCGACCGCGATGCCTTTGTCACGTAGTTGCGCGCGTTGGCGAAGGAGGTCTTGTCGTGTACGTTGAGCGTCTTTGAGCCAGGCTAGATGACCTCCGTGGCGGGAGTTGTGCGGGATCGCGGCTTGCTGGGCCAGGTATGCGACGTAAGCGGCGTGTCGGTCGGGGAGCTGGTCGTGTTGGAGCACTCGGAGGGCATGGGCGTGTGGAGTGAGCTGCTGGTGTAGGTCGTGTAGGAAGTCGGCGCGTCGGTATCCCGTCTGCAGTCCTGCTGCTAGTAGGGCCCAGTCCCAGCGTGGAGCATGGTCTGTGGAAGATGACGTCGGGCAGGTAAGTTGGACGTGGATGAACATTGGACT
>CAUYUJ010014616.1:268596-341096 GCA_963575745.1 Prorocentrum cordatum
GGGCTCTTCTCAAGAGCTTCACATATATAATTGCCAGGTCTATGGCCGCGCCAGGATCTTGGCACTCGCATTCCCGTCTTTGAGCATCGTGTCGAAAATGGATTTGGCATCGACAAAATTGACCTGCTCCTCACGAGAGCCCAAAGGGCAGCCACGGCGAAACACGGTAGTAAAGGGGGCCGAAGACCGATGCTGACCGCGAACACTCACGTCCTGGAAGGCCACATCCCGGTAAAGGATCTGCAGACACTCCACCTCCGCGATCACCGCGGAATATGCCTGGGTCTCGCCAGCTAACGTGGAAGGGGCCTCCCGGCGCAGTTTCGAGCGTCGCCATCGTAGGATGGGCGCTCGAACCGAATGGTCGTCGACAACATTGCGGTCGCAGACGAGCACCATCCATGCGCCCTGAGCGGGATCCTTTGGCGCCCCCCCCTTCTGACAACTGCTCGAGGGCGCCCGCCCCACCAACGTCCGAACACGACGCAAAAACAATCTGCTCTGGGCCAAGCATCCATGTAACTAGCCCCCAGGATGCTGACGCTCGAAGGTGGCGGACCAGTTTATGTGCTATAATTGCGTCGCCCGAGGTCGCCACCTTCAGCCTGCTAGCTAGCGCGCTGGCAGCTCCGGCCGCCTCGGGCCGCGCTTCGCGACCCAAACAATTGAACTTGAACAGAAGAGAACGTAATTCCGGAAACTCGTGGGGTTCCAGCGGGTTGTTGTTTCTGGCCAGGCGTCCTCTGGCCACCGACAGGGGCCCCATTTCCTCGAGTATGTACTTTTCCATGTCAATCGTGGCCCTCTGGAGCCCATGGTGATGCGACGGCTGGCAAAGTCGACCAGGCTCTCCTGAAGGTCTCGGTGCTTGCCGAATTTGAATCTCGTTTCTAAAACATATCGGATCCAGGTCCTGGGCGCTGCCGACGCACTCCCGATGGAGAAGTCACCGACTTCCTATAGCATCGCTCTGTGGATTCGGCCACGATCACCGCATTCTATCCACCAACATGGTTCCAACAATGACCGTGCAGATCCATGCTGTTCGAAGAAAGACGCCACCAGTTTGCGCCAGGCCATTGGCGCGTCATCCACACCGCTCAGGAATGTCGATCGCCTCGCGCAGTTCGAAATGCATCTCTGCCTGGGATCCAGACGTGGTTGTCGGCCAGCAGACCGACATTCAGCGCCGCCTGCAGAAACGCCGTAATGCGCGACGTCTGCGTCGTGGGAGCGTAGACCGAAATGGACCTCCAGTCCGGATCCACAAGCGCGCCCTCCATCGGCTTCCACCGCCAGACCATGCTGCTGGCGATGACTCGATCGGGCTGCGCCCGCCGAGCCGCCCCCGCCTTGGCCGCAGAAATTGCCTTCGCCGCTCCCTTGCCTAACGTGGACTTCCACTCCGCGGCATCTGGGCAGAAGCCTTGAGAGGCACTTCTCCGCCTCTGTGCGGCGAAGGTGCCGCTGTCTCTCGCCGCGGCCCCCGCCCAGCTCTGCTGCCCCTCGCGCTCCTTGGAGCTTCCAGCCCGGGCATGGATGGCGCCGCCGCCTACCGGGAGGAGGTGCAAATCCTCGATCCTCTCCTCTTCCCCGTCCTGCCTGCGTCCTGCAAGCGCCTCCCGACATGGGGGGCGAAAACGGCCCGGGCGAGGCCATGGCCTCGAGTTCCCGCGCCAGGTTGCGCGCGGAGCGACGAAGGATGCCGCCCGTCGAGGGTCGGTCGCCTCCGGAGGCGGCTGGGGGGCCTGGGCGAGGGGGGCCGGCAGGAGGAACAGGAAAAGCAGGATCGGGCCCGGGAGGGTCGGGTGGCCCATCCACCCGCGGTCTCTTGAACACTGGGAATTTGTCGCTGGCTCTCGGACGGCCCGCCGTGGGACCGGCCGCGGGCGGCCGGAAGCGCAGCGGAACGTCGGCGGCCCAAGGTCGAGGGGCCTCGCGGTCGACCCTAAACCCCTCCGCTAGGGAGGAAAGGGAAAGGGGGCAGGAGGAAACGAGACAGGAGGACTGGCTTCCAGGGGCGGGCCGCGAGCGCTCCGAACAGCCTGGGGGTCCGAGGGGGGTTGCTCGGATGTCTGCCGAGGTCCGGAGGGTGCGCCGTCGCTCTCGACCGGGGGGGGCGTCGTCCGAAGGGGCCCGCGCGCCCTCTGAACCCGCCCGAGCATCTGCGTGATCCAGCCTCGGATTCGGATCGTCTTCTTCGGGCCCCGGGGCCGGCCCTTAGCCCAAGAGGGCCCGCGGCAGGGGTGACGGGGGGGCCAGACTGTCCGACATGGGGGGTTCTCCCTCGGCGGGGGCGGCCGCGCGAAACCTGGGAACCAATGGGGGCTCTGTCCAAGTCCTGACTGGCGGCTTGGTCCCAGGCGTCCTCTGGGGGAAGCCTTTCGCGTTGGACGTCCACCGCGGTGGCCCGTCGAGTAGTAGAAACCTGACGGAGCAGCTCTTGCCGCTGAGGGGTACTGGCCAGTTGGAGACCGAATTCCTCGTCCGTGCTCGCAAGCCTCGCATGCTCAACCGATCACTTTCACAAACGAGCCCGCGTGGCTACTCGCGGGGTGCCCCCCATCGGCCATCGCAACCACGCGCGGGCCGGTCCAACCGTATCTTCTCCGCCCTAGCGTGTCGGCCTGGGATGAGGCGCGGGGCACGTGGCGCTAGACGTAAACCCACTGGCCAGGGGTGAACGCTCGGAGGGCCGGCGTTCGGGCCCTCGAAGCAAAGGCTAATCATCTCGCGAGCAGTCGCCTCCATGGCTAGACGCCTCGCTGAAGCGCGGACAGTTTGCGCCCTCAAAAACTCAGCTCCGGCCCCATCTTGCGGCAGCCTTGGATTTTCGCAGAAGATCAGTGGAGCTGCGAAAACCCTGCCCGGTACCAGAATCGATTCTGATGGGCGGTTAGCTCGTGAACAAGCGCGTCCAGCTCTTCCAAATCGGCGGGGGCCCCGGGGCCTGAATCCTGCTCGAGCTCGAGGCGATCTTCGATCCGCCCGCCATGCCTCTCGCAACGGCCATTCTGCTAGGGGGGGGGGATCCAGGTCGCAGACATAGCGATTAATTTCCAAACCCGTGGCGAAACAGACCCCGGACTCGGATCCTCCGTCGGAGAGAGTTGGAAGTGCGGGGCCCTCATAGTCAGATCCAGCAAGTCACAAATCCGGCCCAGACGGTCACAGCACGAGCGTCGGCTATCCTCGCGTAAACCTGCAGGTTTGAACCATGGCCAACCACGTTGGTAAACGGGGCAGACGATCCCTGAAACTCTAGATAGAACAGATCGATGGCGACGATGCGGTTGAATCTGAAGGTCCTGGGAAGGGCCAGCTGGACATGAACTCCCGAACGCCGTTGCGCCTCACATTCGGAACACCTGAAGGAGCGGCATACCCACCTTACTAGCTCTCCAGATGAGCCTTCACCCGCCCAGCACGCAGGACTCGACCGAATTCCCTGTTGCCTGCGCGCCTCACGTTAAAATGTAAATTTAAAAGTAGCCTCTGTTCATTATCGCCTGGCTCTGGGTCTCCAGACTTCGCGCCTGGAAAGGGTGCCTGGGACCTATGGTCGGGTCTCTTGATCGTCGCCGCTGTGTCCGCTCATGTCTTCCTCCCGGGCTTCCGCGATGGTCGGCAGGCGATCTGCCTCCGCCTCTTCCTCGGGCAGGGTCTGGTCGTCGAGCTCCGCCCGCGCGGGCCAGGCCTTGCTGGGGGCCCCACCCCGTTGCTCGGCTATGGCCCTCGCGGCAATCTTGACAAACGCAGTGGGCATGGGGGTGATTGGACAGTGGCCCCTCTGGCTTCTTGTTCAACCCGCGAGAGTCAACCTGTAGGTCGAAGGTGCACGTGTCCACCCTTAGCTTCCTGACTCCGGGCCGGGACGCCAACGGTCGCGCCGCCTCAATTTCCCAGAAACTCGCGTAATGGGGGGTGATCAAAAACGGACTGCCGGCCATGGGCGCGTTGACGCAGCGCTACTCCCATGCGAAAGGAAAAGTCCCGGACGGAGGCCTTCCGTCACTTCCTGGTGCAACTGCTTGGGGCCCCGCCGGTGCTTGCCAAGCCTGTTGGTTGCTGAAAAGACTTGGCGCTCTGAGCTCAGCCGCGTCGCCCCAGGTCGATCGCGATCGATCTGGTCCCGCACCTCTACAACGCCGCCAGGATTTGACGAGTGCCAAATCGTCGGCCGATCGACGCTGGCATCTTCCCCTACAGTGGGCCCTTGCCCCTGAACCTCCGGGGCGATGCGGGGCGGAAAGAAGATCTCGAGAAGGGCCGTCTTGGCCCGACCGCGGGAAACGCGCGAGGCGGAGAAATCTCCGCTGACCTCGTTCTGACCGCGCGCCCCTCTCGAGACAGTTTCTCGCTCCAACGCCTCGCCGCGGACTGGGCCCAGGCGGCGCCGCGGTCGTCGTTGAACCGATCTCCGCTCAGCCAGAAAGCCTCCAGGCCCCTGAGGTCCTGAGCGCCGACCAGAGTCGAGGCGGATCCGTCGGCGGCGTCGAGCGCGCGACTCCTGGGGGGCAGGCCCTCGGCAAGAGACAACCCCGACGCCGAACGCGCTGGCCTGGGGGGCGGACGCCCCGCCCGCCATACCACCTGGCGTAGGCTTAGGGCCGGGGAGATTTTGAGGAGAGGTCGAGAGAGAGGCATCAGCATCGATGGATTCGGCCTCGGCGCGGCACGCGCGCCCCGAAACGCTGGCCATCAGTTCCGGCCCAGAAGTCCTGACTCGGGATCCTTGCCCGGCCTTGCCGACGGTCGCCTCGCTGATCAGATGCTGCTCAGATCATCACCGCTGATCCTCCACGACCTTCCACGACGCGCCCTGATCTCCCGGCCCCGTTGACGGTGTAGCCGTCGTCGTAGTCTGGATCATCGCGTCGGCCCCGTCGGCGAATGCTGCTGGCTGTTGAACGGGCAGATAGGTCCATGTGCCGCTGTTGCTGCCAGTGCTCGCCATCATCTGCTGATTCACATAGCCCGCCAGGGCCGTCACCGACGTCTCGTTTTCACCGTCATGCCCGCCAGCTGGTCCAGCGCATTGCCCATGCTCGTCATCTCGATGCGCATCGTAATCATCTGGTCGGCCAGGGAGTCCATCGGGTCGCCGAATTGCACGGGGGGCCCCATTGTCCGGCGAATGTGAGACGACTCCTCGATGAATCTGCATGAGGCCCCCCCCGACCTGCATGCTGCCGCCTACCTGCGCTGACGTGATCAGCTCGAGCACGCGGTGGACTGTGTCCTGCGCGTGCCCGATGGCCAGCAAGCCGTCCGGGGTGCCCTGAAGCTATCACCGCGGCGCCTGCATCATCGCCTGCAGCCTATAGTGGCGATGGTCAACGCCGCGCCGTCGTGGAAGCGGCCGTCCGGCCGAAGCATCTCCACGGTCTGCTGCGCCAGAGCTCGCATGGGGCCGAATGCCTCGGCATTCCTTTAGTTCTACCACGCAATGCTCTTAATAACCCCAGCATGTTCGAATGGCAAAGCAACGTTCTTAGAACATAAACGATGTGATAAAACAAGACCATCCGAGCCAGAAGTGTTCTAATACAATTTCGTGGAAACCGCACTCGGTTTAAGAAGACTGTTTGGTCGGGCCACTGCTAGAAAAGAGGCTGCCGCCGCTTGGAGAGGCGAGCCAAGACGCTTCGCCATTGTTTGACAAGCGGCTGCCCGCCTGGCTGCCTGGGCGGTCGAACTCGCGCGGCTCGTTCCGGTCGTTGTTGCCTCTCGCCTTTGGGGGCCCAGCGAAGCCGTTCGCCGCGACTCGTGCAACTGCTGCCTCAGCCGCGCTGGTTCCCGCGGCGCCTGATCGTGTCCTCGGAAAGCGGACGCGACGAGACTGGGGCGAACGGAGGCGGCTTGACCGGGGCCTCTCGGTCCGCGGCTGGCTGCGTGGCCCACTAGGACGGTGGAGTGACTCGCGGTTTGGGCTTGGGAGGAGGACCTGTCGGCAGAAGCGGCGGCGGCCCAGTCGGCGATCCGTCGGGCCCGAGGGCGGGCATCCCCGTCGCCCCGGCCGCTACAGCCTGAATCGTGAGAGCCATAGACCCGCAACTGTCGTCGCCCCTGCCGTCGGGGGACCCTCGGGTGTCCATGGCAGTGGCCGCCTGGGTCGGAGCGGTAGCCTCGTCGGGGCCTCCACCCGCTTGGACAGCTGCCGCTGCTTGCTTCGCCGCCTCGGCCAGGTTGGCCAGCGTCCGAGACCGATGCTGACGGAGGAACTCGGCCATCTCGTCCGCCGCTTTCGGCTGGGTCCTCTCCTTCTTCGGTCCGCACAGCACCTGCGTCACTAGGAGCGTCGCTCAAGAAATCTGCGTGATCGCCCGCGTTGTCGCAGCGAGCGCGGGTAGGACTGCGCCCCCTGTCTCAGGCTGGGTAGTCTGGGAATCGTGAACGGCTGCGAACTCTTGAGCCTAAACGTGCTACGGAAAGTAAGACGCCCTGGCTGTTCCTGGCCTGGTTCGCCCGCCATCTTGCTGCCTTAGCTGGACTCCGAGGTCCAGTGCCGCGCTGATCACGTGGGCGGGGCCGCCGATCCCGCGGGCTCCCCAAGAGGTTGGATATTCCTGAGGACCCTCGACGTACTGCATGCCTAGCTCGGCCGATGCTGCTGACTCTCAGTTGAATGCCTGCCCGCCAGATCACTGCCTGCCTCTGGGCCCACACGGCCCCAGGTAGCCTTCGAGGCCAAGAACGTGGCCTCGTGCTTGATCTCGTGCTCGGCCTCCTTCCAGGTGGACAGGGCCTCCGGGGTGGCTGCCTTCTCCCCGGGGAGGTCCGTGGCGCCGACGAAGGTGCGCGCCGACATCCCCTGGCGGGGCCCGCCTTCGCGTCCAGGGGCGCTGGGTCACTCGCGGCCCCAGTGGCCCTTCTGGTGACTGAGCTTGCACTTGATCGATCGTGAGGCGCGGTCTCCTGGGGCCTCGGTCGCCACTTCGCCCGGCGGGTTGACCTCGACCTCGAACGGGCCGTCGGTCGCCATGGGGCCGCGGCGGTGGCCGCAGGCGGGCAGCTTGGCGGTCCCGTCAGCTGTCGCGCTGTTGGCCAATGGAGGCCGCCCTTCCAGCAGTAGCCGCTGGTAGGGCGTTTCCTTGCGCAGCCGAGACCCATTTCACCGTCGCCTGTCACTGTTGACATTGGCTCGCATCGGTTCTTGCCTTGTCTTGACCTCCTCCCCATCCTCTCCCCCTCCTCCTTTCTCCCCCTCCTCCTCCTTCTCCTCCTCTTCCTCCTCCTTCTCCTCCTCCTCACCCTCCTCTTTATCCCCCCTCCTCCTCCTCCTCCTCCTCCTCCTCCTCCTCCTTCTCCTCCTCCTCCTCCTCCTCCTCTTCCTTGTCCCCCTCCTCTCCCCCTCCCTCTCCCCTCTCATCCGTTCCGCCTGACTCCCCTGCACCTCCACCTTCATCTCCTGCCCCTCCAGCTCACCCTCTCCGCTCGCCTCCACCCAAATATGATGACTCTGCTGAACGACGCGGTCGACCACAAGATCGGCGGTCCCTGGGTCGGAGTGGGCCAGCCGGGAGGCTGCACCAGCTCTGTCGGGCTCGCCTCGAGTGCATCTGCACGCCGCGCCTACGCGCCCCATGGAGCATGGCACACCCTCCACCATTCGCTGCCCGCCTTTCCAACCCCCACCCCTGTTTAGGGGCAGCGCTAAGGGGCGACTGGAATCGGCGATACATCGACGATTGATCGGCGATAGGCCCCCGATAGCGAAGCCGCACCTTTCTTGGCGGGATGGGCTATCAGGCCCCTTTCCGCGATGCATGGGCGATTGGAGATCGATGCATTCATCCCCCCTGAGCCCGCTCCCTCCCCCCCATGCGTTGCCACTGACCTTGCCATCGTCGCTCGGACGCCCATTCCGCGCGCACTGTTTGACTTCGTGCGTGACTGTGTTTCCTGCGATGGTCCGAGATGCTCCAACGCGGTGCACATGCTCTGGCGATGGCCTCGCCGATCACATGCACACGCCCGAGCGATGCCAAGGCCACCTTGGAGGCGGCTGGGGGGTCTGACCAGGGTTGGGGCCCGAGGAAATTGGCCAAGAGCGGGGTCCATCTGCTGCAGCTTGTGACTACCTACCAGACCACCCCTAACCCAACCCGAAGACCCGAATTTCGGGTTGGGGGGGGTAAGGCTTCCACATGTGTTTTTTCAATGTTTCCCGACCCCCCCCCACTGGAAATCGAGGGTAAATCTGAGCCTTCGGGTTGGGTTGGGGTGGTTTGGTGGGTGGTGAGCCTGGATCCGTTCTTGACGGCGCCCTGAGACCGAGGAAGGCAGCAAGAGCCTTCGCGAGCCCAACACCTCGAGCCTGCCCCCTCCTCCTGGTCGCCGGAGCCGTTGCTTGGCTTGGGGTCGACGGCATCGAGGGTTGAGGCGGTGGAGGATCGAGGAGGAGGAGGAGGAGGAGGAGGAGGAGGAGGAGGAGGAGGAGGAGGAGGAGGAGCAGCAAGTCCCAGGGTGGGACCGGATGACGCGACAGGGCATTGAACAAGCCGTCCTAGACGTCATTCTGATCATCAATTCTGGGCGCGTGGCTGTTGATGTCAGCGTCGCCGAGGCACCTTCTGCCGACAACGCCACAGCGCGGGCACGGGCGCGGGCCGACGGGGCAGCGGCGCGCGAGCGCGAGCAGGAGAAGCACCGCCGTTACCCAGGGCCAGGCCTGGTTGCGGCCGCGCTGGAAACTGGCGGCTGGATGGGCCGCGAGTTCCGGGCGTTCCTGCGGGCGCAAGCGCCCACGGACGCGCGGCGCGCTGCCAGCCTGGCAGATGTCCGCCAGCGGCTGTCCGCCAGATGCGCGCTGCAGCGGGGCGTGGCCGCCATGCTGCTGGGCAGCGCGGGGGCCCAGCCGCGGCCGTGGCGGACGTCCTGCCCGGCCCTGGCGACGGGCGCAATGAGGCGTCGACGCCGCATCTAGTTTACTACTTAGTAACCTCTTCTCCCTCTTTCCCCTCCTCCGCCTCCGCCTCCGTCCTTCTCCTCCTTCGCCTCGCTCCTCCGTGGTCGTTTTGGCTGCTCTTCCCTCCGTAGTCGTTTTGGCTGCCAGTGCCGCCCCTGTGCCTTTTCACTCGCTTCTCTCCCTCCCTCCCCTCTCCTCTCCTGCTCCTTGCCTCCGGCGGAGGTGCGCGGCGCCTAACGGTGTGGTTCGGTGGCGCACGCCACACGGCCGCGGCCCCGTCTCCTCCGTCTCCCGGTCCCTCCTGGCTCCCTCTCCCCCTCCCCTCTGCCTCGCCGCTGCTGCTTTTTAGGGGTGGGCCCTGTCGCCGGCGCCCGGGTGGAGTGGCGCCCTCCACCCCGGGTGCTGAGAAACATTCCGGATGGGCACACCCCTTCCTTGTTCGAGCGTTTGCTTCTGCTGCCTCTCGCCCGCGTGTCTCGCTCGGGGCCCTTCCTGTCCCTCGTGGGTGCTGCTTCAGGCTTGTTCCCAAGATCTGGCGGGGCCCCGGATAAGAGCTGCGTCGGCTGCGCACGGCGAAGCTTTTTCTGGGCCGGCTTCAACACGGGGCCGGCCCGCGGTGGCGTGAAGGACGTGGACAGGGTCGCTGCAGGCAGCCCCTGCAGAGCCGCCGGGTCCGCCATGGCCGCGGGCGGCGAAGAGGAGGAGGAGGAGGAGGAGGAGGAGGAGGAGGAGGAGGAGGAGGGCAAAATGAAGGAGGAGGAGGGGGAGGAGGAGGAGGGAGGAGGAGGAGGAGGAGGAGGAGGGTCGGGGAAAATGAGGGAGGATCGAGCAGGACGAGGCGGAGGAGGAGGGTCGAGGAGAATCAAAATGGGGCAGGAGCATCGGCGCACATCGAGGGGGAGCCTCGCGGGGGCGGGGGCCTCCCCCTCTCCGCCCCACGCTGCGACGGAGCGGCCCCGCCCCTCTCTCCCGAGCAGCTCCCCCGGCGGGCGCCTCGAGGGCGCTGGAGCGCTGGCGCGCCGCCTCCACCCTCTCGGCCCAGGCGGCGTTCGCCTCGAAGTCCTCCTCCTCCTGCCTCCTCCTCGATCCTCCTCCTCGATCCTCCTCCTCCTCCTCCTCCTCCTCCTCCTCCTCCTTCTCCTCCTCGAATTCCTCTTCCACCCTCTCGGTCCAGGCGGCGTTCGCCTCCTCCTCCGCCTCCTCCTCCTCCTCCTCCTGCCTCCTTCTTCTCCTGCGCCTCCACCGTGTCCTCCTCACGTTCCGCCTCCTCTCAGAGGAACAAGAGACTGCATACACATACACTTCCGCAGCTGCGCGCGGATTTTCGGATCGGCGCTGGATCCCCCTCCCAAGCGCGCGGAGCGCGCCAGGGGCGGCGCCGGAAGCGCCGCATGGGGGGGCCCAACGCAAATTTCAGAAATCCGCGAGGGACGCCGAACATTTATGTGTATGCCGGTTGTTCTTCCTCGATCCTCCTGGACTTGCCATCGCTCGGACGCCGGCCGGCAGGCAGCTTACATTGTTTGATTGCGTAGCGTGTTGTGCACAATGCGCAGCACTTCATATACATCTATCCATATAGAACGACTACATATACATGGAATCAGGCTGAGTTTTTACGCGCAGCGGTGAACCGTTGTACACAACAAGAGTTACACACTACACGGTTTATATCACATGCATGATACATGCATACACATTTACATGCGTGTGCGTGTATATCCATGTGCATGGACATATATATGTATATACACATGTGTGTATACATGTATATACATATGTTTGTGTGTGTCTATGTGCACGGGTGGCCCACGCTCATGCGCATGTGGGCGCACGGGCGCACCGTCGCAAACAGGAATGCACAGCGACACTTCGTACTCCCTTGTTTTTGAACACGAGCAAATTAAAACAACTTTACAGCAACATGCACTAACACCCAAAGCACAAACACGAAGCCACTAATTCACGCACCAACGCAATAAGCTAACAACGGACACGGTGCATTTTATACAAGGACAGGGGGGAAAGACATAGTAGGACGCAGCACGTACCGCGACAACTTTCAGAACACAAACGAAATCAACAACCACTGCACTGCTACACTCGTATGTAATACGTAACATGGTCCCAAAATTCTGCGCAAAACCACTGGGGTACTATGTACGATGAACTGGTGGGGTACGGCGTACTGTACCACTGTGTAACCGTGTGCCCGGGCACCGGGACACTACGGATCAGGGTGCCAGGGGCGAATGGGCCCTGTGGGCTGCCCGTCATTTGCCTCGCGCTGCGTGGGGGGATACGTTGCAATTGAAGGAAGCACTTCCCTCCCAAAACCGCCAAGAATGCGAGCACCGACGGTTGCCGACGTTCGCATCGACGCGTCAGGCGAGGACCCAACAACGTTGACAACTCACTTGGGCAAAACCATCGTTTTTCTCAAATCACCCAGGCGAAATCAACGACTACGACATCATCGGAAACGGATATGAGCCTCTCTCCACGATTTGGCCAGAGCGCGGCTTCCCACTCTGTGTCGCGCAACACGATCACACACACAACGAAAAACTCGACGCGCCAACACAACAAACAAATCGTCGAGACAAACCACCAGTGCAACATCGAGACGTACCCAAACAATCTTGTTTTGCGTGGTGCAACAAGGGATGTTCGTCTCAACTATGGTTCTGGGAAATGCGGATGGCCAAAATAACCGCAAGCGCTGTGGGTTGTTAGACCCCCCCATTCGTCGGAAACTAATTACCTGCCCGGCGACCTTATTAACGGACCAAGGCCCCGCAAATTGTGGAACATTTGTTTTCTACGCGGTGCCCGCCGCGCAACAACGACGACGACTAGGACTGCGCTTGCGAATAAATCCCCGATGTGACTAGGGCATCGACTGCGACTACGACTACGAGTATTTCGCAAACCCGACTACTATCATGACTACGAGACTACGACTGTGACTACGACAACGACTACGACGGCTACCACTACAGTGCGGGCGCAGCCGCAAGGAACCCTCGCAAGAAACCCAACCCTGAGAACCCGTGCGCCAGGTGCACCTGAGGGGAAACCTGGAGCGCCCTGAATGCAGCAGCCCCCCCAACGCCTTGGGGAAGTCACCGCGCAGCGCGAGGGACGGAGAAACCCGGGATACCGTGACGAAAAGCAGATGGTTTCTTGATGCGCGCTCCCACGCCCCCCATCCTAGATCCGCAGCTCGATCCTCACAGAACCCACACACGTAAGCTCTGTAGCCCAAGGAGGACAATCCATTCGCCGGGGAAAATAAATGCCCTCAACATCATCCAGCATGACAAACCATACTGGGTAACTAATCGGCAGGCCTCGTCGCGGGCGGCGAAGCTGAACACGTGGGTGTACATGCGTCGCGCAGAATGCAAAAACGCGTGCAAAAGAGAACGACGGAATAAAGGACGATATTGTGAGCAACTCCTCCGTCGAAGAATGTGTCGATCTATATTGCAGTTCTCTTGCAAACGCACTCAAAACTCCTCTGTCGCGCAGGGCAGGCAGCCCCGGAAGGCATCACTCGGCGGGGAAACCCCCAACATCATCCAGCGCGGTGAACATTTGTGGGAAACCCATCGGTGGCCCGTGACGCTGGCACTGGCGACGAAGATGTAAATGTAGATTGTAAATGTATCAGCAGATTGTCGTCGCTTCAGGGGGCCCGCTCGGGCCGTCGTCCACGACCTCGACGACGGCACCGCCCTCAGCGCCACCTTGGGCCTCAGCGCCAAGCTTATGCTGACGCGGCGTCGCGGGCCTTCCTCAAAGCTAAGATTGGTCTGGGGGCCCAAGAGAGCCTCAAAGCCCCAGTTGCGAAAGAAGGGCTGACGAAAGGTAGGGGGATGAGAGGGAGCTCGCGAAGACCAAGGGTTTCGTGAAGAATCGGCCGTCTGTCGCGCCCCCCCGCTCCCCGCCTGTTCTGTCCTGCCTTCCCTCGTCTTGCCCCTCGTCCTCCTCCTCCTCCTCCCCCTCCTCCTCCTCCTCCTCCTCCTATTCCTCCTCATCCTCCTCGTTTTCCTTCCCTCATCCTTCTTCGTCTCCTCCTCCTCCTTCTTCGTCTCCTCCTCCTCATGAGACGAGGAGGAACAGGATGAGAACGAGGAGGAGAAGCAGGAGGGGGAGGAGGAGAAGGAGGAGGGGGGGAGGAGGAAGATGAGGAGGAGGAAGAAGAGAGGGGGGGGGGCGAATGTGATCCTCCGCTGAGAAAAACAGGAGGGACAGGGGGGGGTCAACACGTAAGGACTTCATGAGATAGCTGGTGCCCTGTGCGTAAGTGTACAAGAACACCTACCTGTGCTGGCTGATTTCAACTGCTCCTACACCTTGCCCTGAGACTCTCCCGCGCACCCTGCAGGATGATGAGAGATCACCGAGAGATTTCGGACAGTCGGGTCATAACTCGGGTCCCAAACTTCTGTTCGGGACGACTCGCGCACCGCAGGAACAATCTCGGCAAAACGCAGCTGCTGGAGAGCATCTCCTCGAGGCTGGAAAACCGTCGAGCCGGTCTAAAAATCTCAGACCGCAATCCGAAGCAGCACTCACGGGAACACTCGCGCCCCCCGATGACAGCGACGCGGAAGCTGCGCTCTGCGGTTTCTTCCCCCGAGCTGCTTCCCCTGTCGGATCCGAGCGCCTCACGACAACGGCAGCTCGAGGTCGCTCCCTGGACCCCTCCCGGGATCCAAGCGCACCAGATTCCCTGAGCTGCGCCAAGCCGCGGCGACGAGGTCCCGCCCCCGAAGGCCAGGTACCGCTGCCTCACCTCGCCCGCCTCTGAAAAACAGGTGCGGCAAGTCCGTGTCGTGACGACCCCGGCGTTGGCTCCTGGCACAACTTGCACCGCTCAACCTCGAGGGATTGGCGTCCTTCCGATCAACCGATCGTTCCACTTTGGCCGACGCTGAGCCACTGGCAGCGCTCAACTGTGAACGCCCGTGGTTGGGTCGCCGCCGCATCGGCACGACGCGAACCTGCCGTAGCCAACGAGCGCAACCCCCTTGTATAGAGGCCTCCTAGATGGGGTCCGAGTAGATGAGGTCGGAGGATTGCACCGCATCGCCGATGCATCGCCGATGCATCGGCTATGCATGGGCGACGTCGGCGATGCATCGGCGACACTGGTGTGGAGAAAATTGGTTTCCACATCGAGCCGCATCGTCAATGCATCGGCGATGCAGCGTGGTCCACCGATATCATCTACTCGGATCCCATCTGGGAAGGCTGGACTGTAGTAGCAAAAGAAAAAGCCATACACATAAACTGTTGGCGCTCCGCGCGGAGCGCGCCAAAGGCGGCGCCGGAGGCGCCACCGGGGGGCCCCGCGCGGATCCAAGAAATCCGCGCGGAGCGCCAAAAGTTTCTGTTTATGGCGTTTTTTCTCCTTCGGTATAGGGCAACTGCCGTTGCCTCAACTCGCCCTCCTCTTACCTGAGCTGCTTCCTTCGGGAAGGCAGAACTGGGTTCAGTGGGACCTGGTTTAGTGATGTGCACTGGGGGACGCCCCCCCCTCCCCGTCCCACTAACCGGAACTGCCGTCGCCCGAAAAACACCAGCTACGGCAGACCTGGTTTAATGATTCTGGCCGATTCAGGGGCTCGGGGGCTCTAGCTGGCTATACCCGCTCCCTGGGTGCGCGGGCGGCTCGCCGCGACAACAGCGCGCGCCTCCTCGCCGGCCGCGCCGGTCAGGTCTGCCCGGAGCTCCTGAGCAGCGTCTGATGGCCATGTTCCCCACCAGGTGGGGATGTATGATCCAAGGCTCTGGCTCCCCCCTGCCCCCCAATGCTGATGGGATCGTCCCCCCCCACCACCCCCCGCACCCTGGATGGGTACGTATGCCGGTGAGCCTCGCGGAAGCCAGGCGAATAGGATCGCCTCCCCCCCTTCCGTGGTCGTGGCCCTGTGGGCGTGGCGTGATGGTGGGTGCCCGTGCCCCCCCTCTGGTGGTGTGGGCTGGTTCGTCGTAGTCGTCGTCGTCGTCGTCGTCGTCTTCGTCCTCGTCCTCGTCCTCGTCCTCGTCCTCGTCCTCGTCGTCGTCATCGTCATCGTCGTCGTCGTCGTCGTCGTCGTCGTCGTCGTCGTCGTCGTCGTCGTCCCCCCACTCCCATCTGTGGGGGGGCTCTGAACCCTCGACTGTGGATCATATGATCAAGTAGCGGCGTAAACATGAACGTGCGGAGGTCCGCGCTGATTTCTTGGATCGGCGCTGGGCCCGCCGCCCGGCGCGCGGAGTGCGCCAGGGGCGGCGGCAAAGGCGCCGCCGGGGCCCCCATGGAGCCGATCCACAAAAAGTCCGCGCGGGCCGTCGAAAGCGCGGGTTTGCGAGACTTGCTGCTCCTCGGGTGATACTAGGGAGCGATGTCTGACGCTGCTGGTAGGGGGGCGGGGAGGTTCTGGACCCCCCGCTCCCTGGGGTCCAACCCTTCTCCGAAAACCTGGGGTGGCAAGGGGGGTTCTGGACCTCCCTCTTCCTCCCCCCGTCTAGGAGGAGTGGGGGAGGGAAAAGACGGGTCTCCCAGAAAATTAACCAGGGAGTCCACGACCCACCCCTTTTCCCCTCTCCCCCCGACGCCGCTGCCCGCAGACGACGACGACGACGACGGCGACGACGAGGACGAGGACGAAGACAAGGAGAGGACGACGAAACCGACGACGACAAAGACGTCGCCAGCAAACGACGCCGACGTCGCTGCTGGCAAACGACGGCGCTGACGACGACGAAGACGACAACCACGACGTTGACGGCGACGACGCCGACGCCGACGGCACTCGAGCCCTAGTGGGATGCAATTCCAGCTGGATCGTCCCGCCGCAGAAGCTACTATAGCTGGATCTACGAGTCCAGTAAAGCCTGATCCAACCCTAGTGGGATTATACAACATGGCATTAAGGCTTGTGGATCGTACCCTGGTCGGATTTGATCAAAATTGGATCCAGCCGTCGTAGGACTTGCGACGCTCTTTTAGAGCAGGACGCAGCGTATTAGTGTTCTACAGAAGTGGTAACCGAACCCTCGTATGATTCTACCAGAGCTGGATCCAAACCTCATCACGCCAGCCCTCTAGGGCGTAAGTGGTTTAGGGCGCTTCTTCTTCCAACCACCTTTCTTCCCCTTCGGGGAGGGGCTTACCCCTCCCCCTACCCCTCCCTCTGGACCTGGACGGAGCGTTCCGCAGGTCGCTGGAGCGTCCAAGATGGCATCGGTGAAGTCGCCAAAACACATGGTCTGGTAACATGTTGGCCTCCAGGGGGGACAGCGCAAATTGGTCGACCTCCTCCAAAATAGCTCGAAGATAGGGCCCGAGGATCCCACGGGTGCCCCAAGACGGCCCCAAAAGACTCCCTGACGTCGGCCTCTCTAGACATGGGAGGGGGGGGCGTTCCGAAGGGGAGGGGGCTTCGAGCTAACCCTCCCCCCTTCCTGTGGTGTGGGGGGGTCGAACAGCGGAAAGCGCCTCTCGCCTTGTGAATTGCAGGGGGGGGGGGGTCGCACCGGGGGAGGCCCGCACCATCTGCAGGGGAAGGAGGTTGAACTGGGGTGGGCGCAAGGATGACAACGATGACAACGAAGACGACGGCGACGATGACGGCAGCGGCGACGACGACGACGACGGACAACAGACGGCTAAACAGGCAACGTAAGCATTACAATACAGACAAACAATCAGCCAGCGCAGATCCCGAATAGATCAGAATGCTGGCATGACGTGGACTATGTGGACGGGCGTAGGTTGGACTGGGGTGGACTCTACTCCACTCTACTCAACTCGACTCTATTCTATGACACTACTCTACCGCCCACCCTACCCTTCTCTAGTATACTCAACTCTACTCTACCCTACCCTACTCTACACTTTCTAACCCACGTCTGCTCTATTCAAATCAACTCTACTATGATCCTGTTCGTACTCTGCTCAACTTCTACTCTACTCGTATTCCATCTCTACTCGAATCTACTAGGTTCTAGTCGACTCGGCTCAGTCTCATTTGTACTAACCGTATCATACTCTATGATCGACCCTACTCTGCTCTAACTCTAACTCTAACGCTAACTCTGACACTGACTTTAACTCAACTCGTACTCTACTCTACTTTACTCAATCTCTTCCTGGTCCTATTCTACTCGACTCTCCTCTCCTCAACTACTTTGCTCTACAACCTATCCTTCTCTTTTCTGGTCTAGTCTACTCGACCCTACTCTACTCTACCCTGTTGCGAGGCGGCCGTAGCTGCTGCATGCAGACCATAGGCTCGTACTCCGTCGTCGTCGTCGCCGCCGGCGTCGTCGTCAACGTCGTCGTCGTTGTCGTCGTCATCGTCATCGTCAACGGCGTGTTCACCTTCGGCTTTGTCGTTGGCCATGGACGAAGTGTGAAAGGAGCTGGTTCGACCCCATCCCCTATGCAGTTCTCGCGGGGAGAGGGCCCCCCGCCAGGTTCGACCCCCTCCTCCGTCTTAAGACTGGACCCCCCCTTGGCTCGAACCTCCAAGGGTTCGAACCCCATCCTCTTCCAAGCGTCCACAGAACGTGGTGTTTCTAATTTAGAAACCCCCCTTCGTTTGATCGATCTCTTCCTAGATGCCCCCCAGTAGCTCCCAAGGGTGCCCAAAGGCGGCCACAAGAGGTGCTGAGCATGCCCCCGAAGGTCCCTCAAGAGCTCCCAGATGCCCCCCGAAAGGCTTCCCAAAGGCCCCCCAGACGCCCCAAGAAGCCTCGGCTAAAAGGCCACTAACTGGTGTGACTTAGGTTTTGGCCACATGTTGGCCTGCTGGGGGGGAAACCGTAATCAAGGATTCCCCCTCTTTTGATCGATCCCTTCCAAGATGGCCCTCGAAGCTCCCAAGGAGGCGCCAAGAGGTGCCCAGGAGGCCCTGAGGAAACCTCCAAGAAACTCCCAAAATACTCCCAAGAGGCCCAAACGCCCTCCCAAACGCACCCACGACGCTTCAAAAGGCCCCCATAACTCCCAAATTACCTTCAAAACGCCTCAAATATGGTGAACTACCACTTCCAAGAAGGCCAGGCACGAGCTACGAACCGCGCACACACGAGCCCTGGAAACGCTGGCAGCACGAACCCCAGACGCCCGAACAACCACCCACCGAAACCAAACAAACTCCACCCGCGGAAACCAAAAGGCAACATTTGAAACCCTAAAAACAAACCTGATTCTCCTTATTATCCGTTTCGTTTTTTTCGCTTAACCATCATCACTGAAATCATAATAATATTCGCCATCGTTCGATTTCATCACCAACATCACCACCACCATGTTCATCATCACCACCGTCGTCATCACCACCCGCATCATTATCAACATCATAAAAGCCGTCAGTACCGTCGCCCTGCGGCCATCCACATCACCAGCCACCTCATCATCACCAACGTGATCATCGTCGTACACATTACCATCATCATCGCTATCACCATCGTCGCCACCGGCATCATCACCATCATCGTCAGCACCATCATCGTCGCGCCGTCATCCTCCTCGCCATTCTCATCATCACTATCATCACCCCTCCCTCGATCTCCACATCCTGCTCATCCTCCCTCTGCCTCGCCACGCGCGGATAAATTATCCTCGCGAAGGACCGTCTGCAAACGCGAATGCCGCTGGGCAGGTGGGGCGAAGGAAAGGACCTCGAGGTGGAATGCCGTACCGTACGGGTGTGACAAAAGGGGCGGGGAGGCCGCATGCGACCTGCGCTGCGCAACCGAAGCACTCGGTGGTTCTGGATGGCGATGGATTGTGAATCTGGTGATGGTGATGGCGATGATTTTAATGATTGCGGCGATGACGGCGATGCTGATGGCGATGCTGCTGCTGACGATGATGATGACAATGCTGGTGATGATGCTTCTTTCCGGCGCAACGGTGGGAGGACAAGACAGTAATGTCATTCTACTGGCGAAGCTTTTGACGACAAAACGAAATTCAAAAAAATGCTTAAACGCCAAATGATCGGTACAGCGTTGGACGAATCGCGGCTGACCGAACGCGAGAACGCGAGCGCCCGCGCGATGCTCCTTGCTGCAAACTGATGCCCCGATTAGGACCACGATAACAGCGTTTGGCGCGAAAGGGCGCGGACCGAATTGCCTACCAATCGCGACGTTGCGATCAGGAACCGCCGCGCCAATGACAGCGGCAGCGGTGATAATCGAATAAACACCTTGGAGCAAGTGGCACTGCCACAGCGACATCAAAGGCGCCCTTGCGTTCAATAAGACATTGAAGGTCGCGCAACCACGCGCGAGCCCCATGCGACACTACAGCGCGCAACAGCACGATGAGCGGAGAAGTAGACAAGCAAGCGCGACGTGCGTGCCGGCGCGCGCTAACCTACAACCGTGGGCTCGCGCGTGCGCGCGCGCATGTTCGAGGGCGGTGGCATCGCCAGAAGTCGCGGCGCGATGGCAACTGGTTCTGCAAATTTGCAGGTCGCCAGGCGCACTTCTAAAAATTCTCAGGGACGCAAAACCATAATGAAAACCGCGCTGCGCATCCAAAGCGACGCGATCACGCGAGACGTACTTTCGCGTGAGACACCAGGGAGGCATCGGCAACGTGGCGGCGGGCAGGAACGCATTAAATTGTGTTGCCGTGTTTGTGCACCCGGGCCCCCCCGCGAACTTTTGCGACCAGTGCGGGTTCACGAAACAGAAGAGCTTCCACTGCGCCAGGCATGGTGGAATGGCCCCTGCTACTAGTCTGGCGCGCGAGTGGGCCAGGCAGGGCACTTATATTTGCGCAGCGTGGGCCGACCATGATTGCCAGGAAGATTATGCATTCACGCAGGAGGATATCGATGGGCTCGGACAGGGCCCGAAATTCTTGGATACCTTTATGCTTTCGCCGGACCCGCCGATCTGCAAGGATCCATGCTGGATCGTGGTCCACGTGGCGGCGCCGCCTCATGTGGGCGCATCCCCCCCCCGTTTCGCGGCCCCACATGGAGGTCCACCGAAGGCCCCAATGGCATGGCTCCATGGCGGTGCCGCCCATGTGGGCGCACCCCTCGCGCGGTTCGTGGCCCCGCATGGAGCCCCACTGACGGCCCTGCTGGCAGGGTCTACATGGCGGCTGCGCCCCATTTGGGCGCACCCCTCGCTCGGTTCGCGGCCCCGCATGGAGCCCCACCGGAGGCCCTAGTGGCGCGGTCCACATGGCGGCGCCGCCCCATCTTGGCGCACCCCCCGCGCATTCGTGGCCCCGCATGGTACCCGCAGCTGCGTGTGGTTGGGTATTTCGCCAGGGTTATTTTAGTCCAGGTTTTAATCGGCCTTTGCGAGGCCCCGTGGGCGACCGCGAGGGACTCTTTGAGTTTCTTGACATGCGTGGCCGCCCGCCTCTCGGCGCGAAGGAGTTGAGACGCGTCGCGTGCTTGCTGCGTCACGCGCGGGGCGGACTTCATGAGCACTGCGCCCACAGAGCATCCTGCGCACGCTTGTGACGCTGGCATCGAGGCTACAGATTGGAGACCAGAGGTGCCGCGATCACTTCGGCGCCCGCTGTGCGTGGATCCGTCGGGACACGTACTCTACAAGCAAATGCCTTTCTCATTTCGTCATCATCTGCTCTTGCCGCCCCCCTCGCATCCCCCCCGCGCTGTTCTTGCCTTGCCCTGGTTCGCGTTCCTTCTCGTTCTCCTTCTGCGTTGCGTGCGTGCGCCCTTGCTGCCATTCGACCCGTCTGCCCCCCTGTATCCACGCGCTGCGGGCGGCGCCCGGCCGACAAAAAAAAACGATTGCCCGACGAAGTTGACTGACAAGAAACCGAACCGCCCGACAAACATAACAACCCCGACAAAAAATCGGCCCGACAAAATGGGCCGACAAAAAAAAAGAGGTGGCCCGACAGCCGCGACAAAAAAATCTGACCGACCCAAGAAAGTGTCGCGACAAAATCGTTCCTGGCTTTCGCTGCGGGGCGGATTCATTGTAATTTCACAGTTAGGATGCACCCCCCCTGGACCCCGCGGCAATTTTGTCCGACGGTCCGGGTGGGCATTTTGTCGGTCAGTTTGGTTGGGCGGTTTGTCGAAGCAGTCTGGTGCGTCCACGAGGTCGCGCCGCGTTCGCCGGGCGATTCGCGGCCCTAACGGGAGCGCAGTAGCACCACGCGGCGAGGGGGGGAGGGACATGGCGGCGCGGTGGGGGAGGAAGAGGAGGAGGGGGGAGATTGGCAGGAGGAGGAGGAAAACGATAAGGAGGAGGAAGAGGGCGAGGGGACATGGTGGCGGGCATCCCCGACTTCAGCTTGCCTGGCCCAACCCTTCGGGGGGGGGGCGTCGGTCGGCCAGGGCGAACGCGTGGAGCTCGTTCCCAGGAGATTCGAAGGCCCGATGCCTGTGGCAAGCCGCTATGCCTGCAGGGGAGAGGGGGATGGGGGGCTTTCGTGCGGCAAGGGCCTTCAGGCGGCACTCGTGGGAGTTCGCGGAGAGGGCCCTGCTGCGCAAATGCCGCTATGCCCGCCCCGCTATCCGATGCCCTCCCGCCGCCCTTCGCAGGCCTTTCAGGCGTCGGCGCAGGTTTCGCCTTTTTTTTGTGCGAGGGGATTTCCAAGATGCCTTGGGTGCTTTCGTGCAAAACTTGCAAGGCATTGTGGGCGTTCTCGGCGGCGTCATGGGCCTTCAGGCGGCACTCGTGGGAGCCTCGCAGGGGCGTCGCGGAGAAATTTGGGCCCTGCCGGGGACAAGTTGGGGCTGCTGGTTGACACTATGTCTCGCGGTTTTCCCTCATATTCCAACCCTCCCCCCTTATCACCCTTCCTTCCTCCTCCCTACCAACTCGTCCACCCTCCCCCCTGCCCCATCCCTCCCCTTTTCCCTGGCTTTTCCCCTCCCTGGCCCTCCTTCCCCCTTTCCCACATCTTCCCCTCCCCCTCCCACCTCGCCCTACTAACTCGCCCCCCCTTCTTCCTGCCCCGTCGTTTCTCTTCCCCTCTCCCTTCCTCGTCGTCGTCCTCCTCCTTCTCCCCTCTTCTCCCTTTTTTCCGGTTCCTGCCCCTCCCTGTGTAATTTCTCTGTTTCGGCGCGCCCAACGCATCGCTCCGCGGCCCCATAGAGCTCCGCCGGAGGCGCCAGTGGCAGGGTCCACATTGCGACGCCGCTCCATTTGAGCGCGCACCATCGCACGGCGTGCAGCCCCAGAAGGATCTCCACCGCAGGCCTCAGCGGCAGGGTCCGCCATCTGGACAGCCAGAGGGGAACTCGAACGCGGCGCGCCGCAGCGCGCTTCGAAACGATGTTGGGCACAATGGCATTTTTACCGCAACGCCGAGAATTGGTTAGCCGCCCCGCGCGGGTGATGCCGAACGCGTGCGTGTGCTACCGCATGTGCGCCGCCGGAGCTAAGTTTCCGACTTCGGTCGTGAATGGTAGCGCGGGCGCGTGTCGGGCGCCCGCGACGTGTCACGTAGGCCCGCGCGTTGGGCGCCCACGCATCATGTCGGAAACATGTCATCCTACCGCTCTCGCGTAGTGCAGCGCTTTCGTTGCAGCGCGGTTCGCCGAGGGCGCTGGTGCGTCGCCAGAAGCGACAGCCAGGTTCCTTTGGCAGGAGGACTGGTGGGGAGGGGTGGAGTGGGAGGTGCGCGCGAATGAGGGGGGGAGGGGCAATGCGGCGAGGAGGAGGGGGGCGAGGCGGAAGGCGCGGGTGAAACGGGGAAAGGGAGGGGGAGGGAAATTGAGGGTGGTTCAGGGGAGCCAGGGGCGCTCAGGGCCCCTCTTGGGGCCCTCTCGGAGCCGCCCTGGGGCTCTCTACGAGCCTCGGAAGGCGCCGGAATGGTTCCAAGATAACCCCAAGAGAGCCCCAAGAGAGCCCTGAGAGGGGCCCTGAGGCGCGCGGACTGCGACCTGCATGCGGTCCGCGCACTAGTACGAGCGATTGAGTCTAAAAGGGCAAGGCGCGGCACGTGCGTCATGAAAACGCGGCGCGCGGCATAAATAATTACGAGGAGGAAACTCGCGCGCTTCGCGTGCGTCCGTCGACCGAAATTGCTAAATCAGGGCGATGGCGCGGTGGCGACCGCGTTTGCCTCCACCCATCAATAATGAAAAAAATGCAAAACAAATTTGTCGAGGCCCTTGTTTTGTTCCTCGGCGGGAGAGGGACCCGAGAAAAGTTGGTAAACGATGACCCCGTGAGCCCATATGCCGTGAAAGTCTGCAACAGTTGAACGCGTCCAGCGCGCGAGTTCCTGCCGATGAAAGAGCAGCGAGCGAGCGGGCGAGCGCGGAATACGTCCCGTAGGACGGCGCACTAGGAGAACGACAGGGGGCTCCAGTGCGCCGAGACTCATATTCCGACATACACGCGCTTGAGAATTACCCAGGGTCGTTTCACCAATGGAGCTGCTCTGGGTCGTGCACAACGTTGGACATGTGCCCGTTGTCCGCAATGTTTTGTGATACTGGTTATCTGGACGTGTAGGAAATAACGAGACAGCCTAACATGAACAGGTGTTCGTGATCGCCTATCCCGATCTCCTGGCGGATCGGATGCACTGGTGCCTCTGCATCACTTCGGGGGTGAATTGCAGACCGCAAAACGCGACGACCATATCGGGCTCCAATCCGAACCATGCTGGGGCAAAGCCCTGTTTCGTCGGAGTCCAGTGCGTTTTCATCTTCGCGTGAAGGCGCAACGTGATGTGATGTGCGTTGGCGGCCTTTCGCGATGAATGTGCACCGCGCGCTTCTCGCAGTCGCTGCTCGCGCCACTCTGCGGGCTCCCACTTCCCAAACTGCACCTCAGAAGGCGTATCCTCTGTAATGGAAACAACACAGAACTGTCCACTTCGTGTTCAACAGGTCGATTGTCGTAGCCGTACTGCGGCACTGGAAGACTGTCAGATGTCTGCGTTTCCTGCAAGCTGCAGCTGGCCGCAACCTCGGCCGGGCCCTTCGCCAAACTGCTAGACAGCACATCAGAAGTGTACTAGGTATGTGCGTGATTGTTTGTGCACGCGAGGTACCCAACATTCGCAGGGATGTCGTATGCAACGTGTTCCATGGCATGCTGTGCAGACGTGATACGCTGCTCGAACAGGTCGAACTTGAATGCCAATCCAGACCACGGAACTGGAGAAACAAACGCACACGAATCGAAGTGGCTGTCTGAATACGTCGCTGAACACTGTGATGGTGCTGGGGCTCCCAATAAAGACTTCAGGGGTTCACTGGGAACGAATGCTGTCTGACTGCTTTACGCTGCAGCCAGCGCGTGCGTTTCTGCTGCTTCGATAAACATGTATTTCCCTTCCGGCGCTCTCGGTTGCACAACGTGGGCGTCTCAAGGCGGGGCCGGCCCATCGGGAGAGAAATGTGGATCCAGACTGAGCGTGTCTTGAGCCAACACGCTTTTAACCAGAGGGGTTTCGCTCTCGACCCGCAGACGAAAAAAAGTCTTGAGCCAACAACTTGAGCCAAAGTGGCTAGGGGGCAGAAGGGGGAGGAACGATCCACGTCTGAGCCAGCGACCACACCCGACGAAGCCTTCACAACCCCCGTGGCCGAGGAGGGGTCGGGTCGGGGCGGCGGTCCTAGCGCGTCGAGGGTGTCTTGGAGGGGGTGGGCCGTCCTGGGGCTTCCCTCTGAAGGCAGTCTCGGAAACCACTTGGGGCTCTCTTGGGATACTCTGGGGGCCCTCTTGGGCCGTGTTGGGGCCCCCTGGGGCCGCCTGGGGGCCCTCTTGGGGCGCCATGCAGCCCTCTTGGGGGCCTCCTGGGCAATCTTGGGCCGTCTGACGTCCGAACAGGCGGCAATCTAACACGCCTTCCAACTATCCAAGGACGACCGATGTTTTGGGCATCCTCCAAATCGAATTGGGGCCCTGTTGGGCCCTCTCATTGCCCTCTTGTGCCCTCTTGGGGCCCCGCTGAACCGTCTTGGAGGGCGTATTGAAGGCTTTGGCCGTCTTGGGGCTTTCCTTGGGGCCTATTGGGCCCTCTTGGGCGCCACTTGGGGCCTTCTTCACTTGGGGCTCTGTTGGGAGCCCCTGTGGGGCCCTGCTGGGCCGTCTGGGTACCCTTACTTGGGTCGTCTCGGATGGCTTTGGCCGTCTTGGGGCTTTCCTTGGGGTCTCTTCGGGCCCTCTTGGGGGCCACTTTGGGCCCACGTGGGGCTCTCTTTGGAACCTATTGGGGCTCTCTTTGGACCTCTCTTGGGGCCCTCGGGGGCCGTTTGGGACGTCTCTTGGGGCGCCATGGGGCCCTCTTGGGGGCCTCTAGGGCAATATTGGGCTATCAGGATATCTGTGGGGCCTGCAGGGCCGCTCCAGGCCGAAACAGCGAGATCTCTTGTTTCACATACGTAGCACCCCGCCGATGCGGATAAGAGCGAGGGGCGGTGGGGACGTCGGCAGTCTGCGAGACTCTGGAGAAGCCCGCTGCAGGCGCCACAGTTTCACACAGTTTTCAACGAACCCGCCGCAAGCGCCGATGTTTCCCAAACAATGAGGATCGGTCGCGGGTGGGCCGCGGGTGGGTCGCGAGGTGGGCCGCGGGTGTGCAGCAAATGGGTCACGGGTGGGTCGCGGGTGGCTGGCGGATGGGTCGCGGGGTGGGTCGCGGGGTGTGTCGCGGGTGGGTCAAGGGTGGGTCGCGGGTGGATCGCGGGGTGGGTCGCTGGGTGGGTCGCGGGGTGGGTTTTGGGGTGGGTCGCGCGGTAGGTCGCGGGCGGGTCGCGGGGGAGACGACGACAACAAACAACGAACAACAAACAACAGACAACAAACAACAACACCAACAACACCAACAACACCAACAACAACACCACCAACACCAACAACACCAACACCACCGACCACAACAACAACAACCACCAACAACAATGTCAACAACAATTACATCAACTATAACAGCAACACCAACAGCACCAACAACAATAATAACACTAACAACAACATCAACAACACCAACAGCACCACCAATAACACAAACAACACCAACGACAACAACAACGCAACAAACATAATCCTCACCACGGATTCTCACTTCAGCAACGCATCAAAGGACAATGAATTACCGATCGGCCCCCTAACTCTGACAACGAGCCCGCCACAGGCGCCGATTTTTCGTCGAAGCAATGTAGATCGGTCGCGGGTGGGTCGCGGAATGGGTCGCGGGTGGGTCGCAAGTGGGTCGCGGGTGGGTCGCGGAAGGCTCGCGGGGTGGGTCGCAGGTTGGGTCGCAAGTTGGGTCGCGGGGTGGGTTGCGGGTGGGTCACGGGTGGGTCGCGGGTTGGTCGCGGGGTGGGTCGCGAGGTGGGTCGCGGGTTGGGTCGCGGGTGGGTCGCGGGATGGGTCGCGGGGTGGGTCGCGGGGTGGGCCGCGGGGTGGGTCGCGGGGTGAGTCGCGGGTGGGTCGCGGGGGGGCGACGACAACAAACAACGAACAACAAACAACAGACAACGACAACGACAACGACAACGACAACGACAACAACAACAACAAAAACAACAACAACAACACCAACAACAACAGCATCAACAACGACAACCGCAACAACAACAACACCAACAACAACAACACCAACAACACCAACACCACCACCAACTACAACAACAAAACCAACACCAACAACACCAACAACACCAACAACATCAACAACAACAAGCATAATCCTCACCACGGATTTCCACTTCAGCCACGCACGCAGGGACAATGCATGACAGTTCAGCCCCCTCACTCTGACAAAAGACGAAGGACAATCCATTTGTTTCGCCCCGAGTCCCTCTCGGGGGTCCTCTGACTGGGACCATCTTGGGGCCCTCTGGGTCTGTCGCAAGGCCATCGTTGGCCACCTGAGAACGCTCTTGGGCGGTCTTGGTTCTCTTGAAGTGCTCTTACGCCGTCCTGGAATCATCTTGGACCTCTCTCGGAGGTAACTTGGGGTATCGAATGCCCTCTTGGGCGCCTCTTGGGCCGTCTTGCGGCCGGGCGCGCGTGTGAACACCGGATTGGGCCTACGCCCCTCCCCTGGACCCTCCCTAGAGGGCGTAGCCCCACCAAAACGTCATCACCTGTACCTCGCCCTTTCCGTCATGACATGGCCCAGCGGGGACGGGATAGGCTAGACTTGGAAGCGGCTGGGGGGTCTGAACTGGAAGGGCCCAAAGAAAACCTAACCAGAAAAGGGACACGGGCAAATCCGTTCAAAATCGGTGTCTGGCCCCTCCCGGGATCCACCTAGTGCAGCTGTTCCCCCAAGATCCGTGCTTGACGGTCTCGGGGGCCTGAGAGCGGCCCCTCACCTGCCAGAAGAGGCGCAAAACCCTCTCGAACGCGGAGCCTCCAACCTCATCCCCCCCCCTCCCTGCTTGCCAGAACCAGTGCTGGGCCACAGCAAGACTCCCAGCTGGCTCCCAAGGTTGGATGGGCGCCGGGCTCCGCCAGCGCCCGCTGCACCCGCGCGTCCTGCGCCGCGAGCGCGGCGGCGGCCTCTGCGCGAGCGGCGCGTCGGGCGGCGTCGGAGAGCGCGCGAAGGGCGCGGGCTCGGGCGCGGGCGCAGGCTCGTGCTCGTGCTCGTGCTCGTGCTCGGGCGTCGGCGCGAGCTCGGCACGCATCGATACCGCTGTTCCTCCCGGAAGGCCCTCGTGGCCACGGCGGGATTCTCCTCGAGGCTCTGGCGAGGAGGCGCCCCAGGAGAGGCCCGTGGAGTGGCGGCATTGGCAGCCCTTTGCCCCTCCCGTCCTGGGCGCTCAGCCGAGACGCCAGGCGGAATAAGCCAACCACCAGGCTCGCAAAGCGTCGATGTTGTTGTGGTCGGCGCCTCCATCGCATCGTCGTGCACATGGAACTGCTGCAGTGGAGGCCAGTCCACAAGAAACCTTCCACGATAAACCCAACCTTGAAACCCCAGGATGTCCATTGTTCTTTTGGTGTGGGAACGTCACGCTCTCTGTAGCGAAACCATCGAAACCCAAGAAACACAGGGTACCCTGGAAGCAAGCAAGGCGTTTCTTGGCATGGGTCTCCACTGTAAATCGCCGCTAGTGTTGCGATCGGCGCCGCAGTCGCATCGTCGTGCACGTGCAACTGAGCTAGCTGTGCTCATGTGTTTCACTGCTCCGGCCCAGGCTGAGCCTCTTCCGGAAAGGCTCGTGCGCACCTGGACCGCAGCATTCTGACGAAGACCTTCACAATCTGAGTTTGCACCCCCGCCCGCTCCTCGTCTCCCGCGACACCCTGCCTCTCTTTTTTTGTTCCTGCCTCTTGCAATGCATAATTCGCTGTCCCGCGCTCCTGGGCTGCTTGACCGACCCGCGGACTCGCCAGGCCCGCGGCTAAAAAAGAGTTGCATGGTTCTGACTAGCATTTCGAGGCGAATCCAGCGTTGACGCCGAAGGCTCCCAGGAAGCCCCAAAAGGCGAAAACGGGGCAACGGTAGCGGCATGAGTAACGTCTCCTCCTCCGAGGTTCTGGCCCAGGGAACTCGTACCGCCGGACGCTCTTGAGATGCAGCAGCTGCAAAGCTTGCTCGCGGGCCTCTTGTGGTGGGTCGGCAACGCGCGCGCGCCGAGCACATCATGCATCTGGGGCGCCGAAGGGGCGCCAAGCGTACCAAGCACACCGAATGTCCCACGCACACCACGCACTTGCCACCATGGCCAACTCCAGCCACCTGTCCGGTGCCTCCCTCTCAAAGTCCGTCCCCTCCACCATCTCCTTGCCGTCGTCCTCCGGCGCCGTCTTCCCCTCCTCTTCCGGATCCTCCTCCCTCCTCCCTCCGTGCCTTCCTATCTTGTCCTCCATCCGCCACAACTGGCGCGCCCCGCTTCAAGCCAATGTTTTGAATCTCCCCTGGGCCGACGAGCAACGCGACCCGCCGTTCCCCTCGTGGAGCATCCGAGCAGCGGGAACCTCGAGCCTGGCCTCCTGGGCGGCCGATGCCGCCCTGAGCTCTGAGCCCGAAGGTTTCAGCCCCAGTCTCGGCTCGGTGTGCGTACTGCCCAACTCCGCCGTGCTCCCCGGGAGCCCACGAAAGCGGCGACGGTTGCGAAATTCCCAGCACTCCAGGGAGCTGTGCGGTCTTGCCTGGCCCGGGCCAGTTCTCGGCTCGCCTCCGCCGCCATCAACCGGCGGCGCGCCGAGAGGGGCAGCGAGAGGGGGGGGGCAGACCTTCTCAAAGGCGGCGAAGGCTTCTCAGGAGCCCTCTAGCCTTCCGAGAAGCCCTCGGGTCTGAGGGGGAGGCTTCGAACGCCTCTCAGACGGCGGGAGGCCTCCCGAAGCTTCCGAGAAGGCCCGCCCCCTCGGCCTCCCCCACCCCCCTGGGGCGCGCCGCCCCGCTCGGCCTGCCTCCGCCGCCGGAAACCTCGTGTGCTCCAGCTCCTCGCTGGCTCAACGGCGTGCCTGTTGAAGCTCGACCGCAGATCGAGTCCCCGGCGCCGGAGACAGGCAAAATTCTAAATCCTCGCTGGCCCGGTCCGTGCCCTCGCTGACCGGAGCCCCCGACCTCGCCGGGGCCTCGCCGCGGGCTGCCGCTCGAACTCTCTCTTTGCTCCTTCTGGTAGCCGTCCCTGTGCTGAGGGCCTTCTTGATGCTCGTCAGCGCCCTATGGTCTCTTTGCATCTGCCGCGGGCGCTCCCAAAAGACTCAGAAGACTCAGAAGGCCTCCAGTCTTCCGAGACGCTTCCGGAGGCTTCTCCGAAGCAACCAGGGCTTTTCCTGAAAAGCTCCGCCGCCTGCCGAGAAGGCTCAACCCATCTCGCTCCCCCCCTCGCCGCGCCCTCCCTAACAAACTTCGTGCGCTCCATCTTCTTGTTAACGCCCCCTGGTAGATCCGTGCTCGTGCTCAGCGCCTTCTTGAGGCTCGTCGGCGCTCTCTGGTGCCCTCGCAGCGGCCGCGCCCTCGTAGGACTCGCCGCCCTGGACGCCTTTCATCGGCGTCGCCAGAATTCTCGGTGTCATGGGCTCCGACTTGGTCCACGCCGAATGCGGCGCGGTCGTGGGTCGCCGCGCTCACGTCTTACCCCCCCCCTCTCCACCTCCTCCTAGCCCTTCCCCTGCACACTTGTTCTCCTCTTCCTCCTCCGCATGCGAGACCCCAGAATGGTGACCAAGTTATCCCAGGCGCCCCAAGAGGGCCCAGAGACACCATCGTGACCGAGCGCGCCTTCGGACTGCGACTGTTGGCGGAGGAAAAGACAATGATAATAGCGCAAGCAAGAGCGCTGTCCCAACAATATGACAAATCCTTTATCGTCGACCGAGGCCGCCTATGTGTAGAGAGACCCTAGGCAAAAGGGGACGGCGCGGCGCAGCACCTCCCATCCAACCGGCCTCGAGCTTACCCCTGCTCCTGAGATCGGCAAGCCCAGGGCGCTGACAGCCTCAGGGATGTGCCCTCGGAGAACTGAGGGAACCCCTGCGATCGGCACGCTGAAGCTAAGCCTTCAAACAAGAAATCGCCAGCTTCCCAACTGATGGGAAGGGGACCCCTCGATGCTACAGCGTCGCA
This sequence comes from Prorocentrum cordatum, assembly GCA_963575745.1. Classification (NCBI taxonomy): domain Eukaryota; class Dinophyceae; order Prorocentrales; family Prorocentraceae; genus Prorocentrum; species Prorocentrum cordatum. Next base: position 299,013 of record CAUYUJ010014616.1, read on the forward strand.
CCGAGGCCGGCACAACCAAGGCAAGTCGGCGAGAACGTGGGGAGGAGGAAAATGAAACGACGACGACGAGGACGACAAGCGGACCGGCCACGAGGCCAGGAAAGGCGAGAAAGACGAGGGACACGAAGAGGAACGACGAGAGGGGGACGTCGGCTCATGAGAGCCCGGAGGCCGCAGAACGGCAACAGGGCACGGAGGAAGAAGCCGCGCGCCAGTAGCCGCGGCCCGCCCACGCGGCGCGCGGCACGCTGCGTGCGTGCTACGATGCCTCGGACCAGGCACGCGGGAGGGAACAGAGGAGGAGGGGGGAAAGGAGGAGGAGGACGAGGAGGAGGAGGAGGGGTGAGAAAACAAAAGAAACTGGAGAGACGCAGGTGTGCGGCCCGTCTCTCCGGCGCGCAGTCTCGCGACGGCCTGAAAACAACAAGGGTGCACATTTGTACCGACGGATTTCCGTACAAAGGACCCGGCACACAGGGGGGGAGGAGGAGGGAGGAGGAGAAGGGACGGCAACGGCAGCGCCTGCTGGGGCGCGCGGCAGGACACTTCGCGCCAACGCGCGGCCTCCGGAGGAGAAAAAGCCTGCACCGGCAGCTTCGTGCCAGCACGCGGCCTCCGGGCCCAGGAGAAGAGGGAGGACAGGGAGGAGGAGGACAGGAGGGAGGACAGGGAGGAGGGAAACTATGTATCGGCACGCATAAAAGCTGAAAGCCGTTTTCCAATACATGCGAGAGCACATACATACCGACCTACTTTCCGACCTACGTACCTACAGAAAAACATACATACATGTTTATGTACGGTCATACATACATACATGCTTCCGTACATCCACCCATCCATCCATCCGTCCATGTATCCATCCATCAATACATCCACACATGCATACATGCACGCATGTACGCATACATACATACACACACATACATGCATGCACGCATACGTACACACATCCGTACATCCATTCATCTATCCGTGCATGCATGCATGAATGCATACACACATACCCACATGCATTCACACATACATGCGTACACACATACATATACACATACACACATGCACACATACATTCTTACATGCATTCACACATATGTACGCTGATGCATACTTGTGCGCATACATATGCATACCCATGCATATACATGCGTACGTGCAGCTATACGTACACGCATGCACACATACATACGTGCAAGTCTACATACATTTACGCACATACGCACCGACATACATACATACATACATACATTCATTCATACATACACACAGATACATACATACATACATACATATATACAAACATACACGAGAGAGCACACTCGTACACATACAGATATACAGCCATACATGCATAACTACATGGTTACGTACACGCTTCCAGGCACACATTCATACCTACCTACTTACTTACACATCTGTAAGTATACACGTAGCACCCCGCAGATGCGGATAAGAGAGAGGGAGCGGGCGAGGGCGACGCGGGCGACGACCTGGCGGACCTCGTGGCCCTCACCTTCCCTGTCGATGGTGCCCTCCTCCTCCTCTTCCTGCTTCCCCTGCTCCTGCTCCTGCCCTCTTCCTCGTCCGCGTCTTCGTCCTCATCGTCGTCGTGCTCTGACCAACCCAACGCGGGGGTGGGTCGCTGGTAAGCCACCCAGAACGACTGCAAAAACAACCCGCCGCAGGCGCCGACTTTTTGGATTGTTCCGTGGATGTAGTTTGGGTCGCGGGTGGGTCGTGGGCTCTCCACCTCCACCTGGAAGGAATTCGAAAACAGCCCGCCGCAGGCGCCGAACATTTTGATTTGTACACTGAACGCGGTTTGGGCCGCAAGTTCTCCACCTGGAAAGAATGCAACAGAAACCCGCCGCAGGCGTCGAAGTTTTGGTTTGTTCAATGAACGTACCTTGGGTCGCGGGTGGGTCGCGGGCTCCACCTCCACATGGAAGGGATTCAAAAACAGCCCGCTGCAGGCGCCGAACATCTTGATTTCTACAATGAACGCGGCTTGGGTTGCGGGTGGGTCGCAAAGGTCGCAAGTTCTCCACCTGGAACGAATGCAAACGAAACCCGTCGCAGGCGCCGGAAATTTTGGGTGTGTCGCGGGGTGGGTCGCGGGTGGGTCGCGGGTGGGTCGCGGTGGGTCGCGGGCGCGGTTTGAGTCGCGGGTGGGTTGCAGGTTCTCCACCTGGAACGAATGCAAAAGAAACCCGCCGCAGGCGCCGAAAATTTTGGGTGGGTCGCGGGGTGGGTCGCGGGTGGGTCGCGTGTGGGTCGCCGTGGGTCGCGGGTGGGTCGCGGGTGGGTCGAGGGTGGATCGCGGGCAAGTCGCCGGTGGGTCACGGGGTGGGTCGCGGGTGTGTCGCGGGTGGGTCGCGGGTGGGTCGCGGGTGGGTCGCCGGGGGGGTCTCGGGGCGGGTCGCGGGCAGGTCGCGGGCTGGGTCGCGGGTGGGTCGCGGGTGGGTCGCGGGTGGGTCGCGAGGTGGGTCGCGGGTGGGTTGCGGATGGGTCGCGGGCGGGTCGCGGGTGGCACGGCGACAATTCACAACAAAGAGCAACAAACTACAACAACGACGCTCATTTTAATATTGTTCGCTCTTACCTGCTCGCGTGTCATTCAATATGAGTATCCCAAGCCCTTGATGCCCGCCCTCTTCGTCTTCGATCGCGCCGCTTTCTGGGGGGGTGCATTCATTCCCTGCCACGCGTGGTTGGCGAAACTTTTGAAAACGAAGAGTAACATATAACGGGGGAGAATGAGGGCGAAGGGGTCGGAGGAAGGGATAAGGAGGAGAAAAAAGAAGGAGGACGATGATTCGCGCTGCGAATGGCGATTCAGCTTGCGCCACGGCTTGCGCCGGCCACTCCAACACTGGTAACCAATAAGATTGGCCATGGGTCGCGCCATAACCAGCGCCGCGTATCACCCCCTTGAAAAGACATATCGTGGATACCCCCACGGGGGGACGCGCCGCTGCGAACTGGTGTCAGAAACAAATTTCGTAAAACCCTGGAGAGAAGAGGAACGTTGGGAGAGCGGGGCGGAAGGATAGTGAGAACTGCAACCGTGTCGAGAGGGGCGCGGGGATGTGGAGTGGATTGGGATGGAGTGGACAAGAGCAGGGTCTCAGGAGGAGGAGCGGCGAAGAGTGGAGAAGCGGAACCGGGAGGGGTGCGGAGAACCGGGGGGCGCACGGAGGAATCTGGAGGAGGGACTCGGAATAATTTGGGAGAAATGCGGAATGCGAGCGGGAAGGGGTGGATATTGTTGGTGTGGGATGGGGTGGCCTGGGGAGGAGTGGGCGGAATGTGAAGAACTGAAGAATAGCACAATGACGTACAAACGACATGAAAATTAAGACAAAGGGGAAGAGCAGAGAAGACTGGGAAAGAACGTTGGAAAGTGGGGGCAAGTGGGTACGAGCGGAGACTGGTGCGGAAACAAGGCGCGGGGGGATTGGAAGGCACTCGAAAGCCTTCTATGACCTCTGGGGGGGCCTCGGAGTGGCCTGGATGACCACCGAACAATTCCAGAGGCTCCGAAAACCTGCGGAAACGCAGGCGGGAGCCGTTGTTGGCGCGGGCCACGACGGGCGCGGACGAGCGGGGGCCCCGAAGGGCATGCGTATAGGGGGGCCACAGAGGGCAGCGACGGGGCCGCTGAGGGCAGAAACGGGCCCACGAAGGGAAGAACAGGGGCCACGAAAGGCGACAGCGGGGCCACGGAAGGGCATGCATATGGGGCCACGACGGGCGCGAACGAGCAGGGGCCACCAAGGGCATCCGTATATGGGGCCAGAAAGGGCGACAGCGGGGCCACTGAGGGCAGCGAAGGGGCCACGAAGGGCAGCGAGAAGGCCACGAAGGGCGACAGCGGGGCTACGAACGACATGCGTATGGGGCCACGACGGGCGACTGCGAGCGGGGGCCACGAAGGGCATACAATGCGGGGCCACAGTGGGCAGCGACGGGACCACTGAGGGCAGCAACGGGGCCACGAAGGGCAGCGAACGAACGCGACCGCGGAACCAGTACGGGCAGCGAGGGGCATCGAAGGCGGGCGAAGGGCAGTGAGCGGCGACTGCAGTCCCTAACGGGCTGGTCGGGCGGGCAGGCCCAGACGGACGGGTCGAGCGGGCGGGTCGTTGAAGCGTAAATTATGCTAGAACCGCCAAGCAATATGTAGCGGGAGCGCGATTCCTGAGTGTCGAGGAGCGGCATCTGGAAAAATTGTAAGGATCTATCAGGCGGGAGCCGCGAGTCGGTGGTAAGTTGCGAAGACGTCCCAAGCGAGAGCGCGATCCTTCAATACATTGTGAGGAAATATCAAGCGGGAGCCGCGACCCGGTGGTAAATTGCAAGAAAGTCCCAAGCGAGAGCGCGACTCTTCAATCAGTTGTGAGGAAATATCAGGCGGGAGCCTTTGCTGTTGTAAACCAGAAGCCAACGACACAGTTTGACCTTCAAAACTTTCCCAGGTAAAAAACCGGGTGCGAGCCCTGGGAAGGGCACTTCAATCTAAAAAAAAACATGTGCACTGCACGGGGGGGGTCAACCATAATTATTCGTCAGAAATGAAGCTCACCAACAACAACAGCAACACTAATCCCCATCGCGGAATTCCACTTCAGCCACGCACCCAGGGACAGTGAATGACAGTTCGGTTCAGCCCCCATCACTTTGATACATATATATATATATACATATGTATACATACATGTAGATGCATGCATCCATACACGTATACATATGAACACATATACATCCACATGTCCATACATACATACAAGCACGCAACCATGCATACATATACACCCACACATACATATATACACCCATGAATACATCCATCCATCCATCGATCCATGCATGCATACATACATCCGTGCATACACACATGTATACAGCAGCCGACCTGCCTACTAACCTACCTACCTACCCACTCACAAACCTACCTACGTACCAACCTACCTACGTACGTACGTACCTATATATATACACACGTGTGTATATATATGTATATATATATGCATGTATGTATACATCTAGAATATCTGTATAGCATCGTGCCCTGTCAGGCAAATATGTTCAAGGGGCCATCTGAAAAACAATGCGGCGAAGTAGTGACACTCAGGATCCGAGGGGGGGGGGAAGGCCACCATTTTTGAAGCAATTTCTGGATAACGGTAACGCTTGGGCGGGCTTGGGAACGTTGGGGCGGTCTTTATTCCCACAACCCAAGCACAGTGACAAGATGAGCGGAAGGCGACTACAATATATACACACACCTATACATACATATAGATGTGTGAATGTAGAAATAAATAGGAATGCGGAATGAAAAGGAACATATCTCTGTCCTGCGAATCGTGTTAATGGGACACTTAAACAACAACCGATCCTGCTTGTTAATGACACTCGGTATTCGAGGGAGGGGGGATCGCGAAGGTCATCACTCGGAAAGCAGTGTTCGGATAACGGTATCGCTTGGGCTGGGTGGGACACGTCGGGGCGGGGATGCGCCACGACCGCCACTGTATGCGCGCGCGTTGTGTCGGGTGCCCAACCCCTCCCCCCGAAACGTGCAATCGTTACCGCTACCTGGCGAGGGGGGGGCGAAACCTTCCCCCCCCAACAAAAATGCGGCGTCCTGCTTTTTACAGCAGGCCCCTGAAGGCCCGAACCCTGCCTTTGGGCCGGCGGCGTTTCGTGCCGAGCCGTTTCGTGACTGTGCGGGGGCCCTCGTGCAGGCCCCCTGCGGCTGAAACATGTCCGAAATCTCCCGTCCATGTTTTTCACACTACGCAAACATGTCTGGCCCGACACGGCCCGACACCCCAGGTGGGGTAAGCCGCCGCCCAGGTGGTCGACGGCAGCGGCGCGAGGCGACGAGCCTCGCTGCACTCGAGTGCCCACGCAGCCTCCTGAGGGCGCCCGGCAAGAGGCATCCTCCCCTCCTCCTCCTCCTCCTCCTCCTTTCCCTCCTCCTCTCCTCCTCCTGCTCCTCCTCCTCTCCTCCTCCTCCGCCTCCTCCTCCTTCTCCTCCTGCTCATTCTCCTCCTCCCCCTCCTCCTCCTTTTCCTCCTCCTCTCCTCCTCCTGCTCCTCCTCCTCCCCTCCTCCTCCTGGCTGCAGCGTCGGCGACATCTGAGGATTTCCACTGAGCCCCCGACCACCAGAGCGCAACTCTCGCCGCATTGCTGGCTCGATCCTTCGCATCCGCAACCCGTGGTGCTCCCGCTTTAGACTTTCCAGTGAGGCTCCCCGCCCACTGGAACGACGCTCTCGCCGCAGAACGGGCCGCACTCTGAGCATTGCAGGAGAGATGCCGTTAAGGCTCCGGCTTCGCTTCCCGCATCTCGCGAAGCAACGACAGCGCCCGCCGCCTCTGGTCGCCCCTCTCGCACGCGCTGATCCCCACGCTGCAGCCGACAACATCGGGCTCCAGATTCGCCTTCCAGACCTCGCCGAGCAGCGCCAGCGTCCGCTGCAACTGCTTGCATCTACCGTGCGCCGACAGTCGCCATACTACAGACTACACTTACTTTCCGCCGTACTCTTGCCTTGCAAACGGTCGGACGTCCATTCCCCGTACAATCGTCGGTATCGTTTGCTTTTTGTTCCGCCCATCATCAGTGGGGTTATTGCTTCTCTGGACCCCCCGCGCAGTAACAAGAACACACTCACGCCACGCCCCACATCGCCATGACCATCATCATCATCATCATCATCAGCATCATCATCATCATCATCATCATCATCATCATCATCATCATCCTCATCCTCATCCTCATCCTCATCCTCATCCTCATCCTCATCCTCATTATCAGCATCATCATCATCGTCATCATCATCAGCATCATCATCGTCACCGTCACAATCATCAACATCATCAGCATCATCATCATCAGCATCATCATCATGTTCATCATCATTTTCATCATCACGACCATCGACATCATCACCATAAGCATCATTCATACCAGCATCATCACCATCACCGCAACCATCATTATCATCATCAGCATCGCCATCACCATCATCATCAGCATCATCCCCACCATCATCGAACATCTACCATGACACCAGTGTCATCAGCATCCTCATCATCACCATCATCACACTATTTTTAGCACCACCCCCATCAACAGAAACATGATCACCAACAACATCACATAACCATCGTCATCAACACCATCATCAACATCATCAACGTTAACATCAACATCAACATAATCATCACCATCATCATCGCACACACACACACACACGGACGCACACTCACACACTCACTCAATCATTTACACACTCCTGCGATGAAATCTCGTGCGGGAGCCTCGTCTGTGAGTGAATTACGATGGAGTCTCAAGCGGGAGCCCCCCCCCTATGCGGCCCCGCTGGTTGGCCCGCGAGTCTTGCATCTTGAGAAAGTAGGCCCATCCCTAGGGGCCCGCAGATAATGTTACTAATCCGAGCGGGCCACTCGAACCTGGGAGTCGTAGGAGGAAGTCACTCGAAACCTCTAACTGTCCTCACTCTTAGAACTCCAAGGATTGAAACGTGAGAGAGACTCAGGCGGAGGCCTTGTGTTCGAGCGAAATGGGAAGACATCTCAGGCGGGAACCCTCATCCGTTTGGAGCCCGCATATCATGTTATTAATCCGAGCAGGTCACTCGGAACCTCCAACTGTCCTCACATTTAAAACTCCGAGGCTGGAATCGTGAGAACGACTCAGGCGGGGGCCTTGTTTGTGAGTGATCTGCGGCGGAAGCTCAAGCGGGAGGCCCCTCACTATGGGGCCCACATATTAATTTACAAATCCGAGCGGGTCATTCGGAACATCTAGCTGCCCTTACTTTTTGAACTCCGAGGCCTGAATCTTGAGGAAGTCTCAGGCGGGGGCCTTCTCTGTAAGTGAATGTTAAGGAAGTCTCAGCAAGGAGCCCCTCCTTATGGACACCGCGAATCATGCTACTAATCCGAACGTGTCATTCGGAACCTGCAACTGTCGTCACATTCGGGCACCCGGGGCTTGAATCTTGAAGAGGTCGCAGGCAAGGGCGTTGTCCTTGAGCGAAGTGCGAGGAAATCTCAGGCGGGAACCCCCTCCCTATGGAACCCGCATCGACAATCTGAACGGGCCACTTGGAACTAGTAACTGTCCAAAGTTTTGGGCACCCGGGCTTGAACCTTGAAGCCGCCTCAGGCAAGGGGCCTTGGCTGTGAGCGAATTGCGAGGAAGTCTCAGGCAGCAGCCTCCTCCCCATGAGGCCCGCATTTCATGTTATAAGCCCGAGCGCGTCATTCGGAACATCTAACTGCCCTCACTTTTGGAACTCCGAGGTTTCATTATTGAGGAAATATCGAGCAAACACTTTGTCTGTGATTGAGTTGCGGGGGAGTCCCAGGCGGGAGACCCCTCTCAATAGGGCCCGCAGACCATGTTATTCCCCATATGTTTCGTGGGGTTCTGGTTTTCTTCTCACCCGCGTCACCCGCGTTCCTCAATCACACCCTCTCCTCCTCACCTCCGCCCGAGCACAGCAAAGCACATCACAGCTCAGCACACAGCACATTGACACACACACACACACACCACGCACACAGCACAGCACAGCACAGCACTGCTCAGCACAGATCAGCTCAGCTCAGCTCATCTCAGCACAGTGCAGCACAGCTCATTTCAGCAAAGCACAGCTCAGCACTGCACCTCAGCACAGCACAGCTCAGCATTGCACAGCACAGCACCTCTGGACACCATAGGGGGTGCGCAGCAGGTGGTCTCTGAGCGCGGCCATCCACGACACTGCCGCAACGCCTAGCAGGCGTGGCACGTTCTGGACACCGAGGGGGTGCGCAGGGGATGGTCTCTCAGCGCGGCCGCTATCCACGACACTGCCGCAAAGCCTAGCATGCACGGCACTTTCTGGACACCATAGGGGGTGCGCAGAAGGGGGGTGGTCTCTCAGCGCGGCCGCCATCCACGACACCGTCGCACAGCCTGGCAGGCGTGGGACTTTCTGGACACCATCGGGGGTGCGCAGAAGGGGTGGTCGCTCAGCGCGGCTGCTATCCACGACACTGCCGCAATGCCTGGCAGGCGTGGGACTTTCTGGACACCATAGGGCGTGCGCAGGGGATGGTCTCTCAGCGCGGCCGCTATCCACGACACTGTCGCAAAGCCTAGCAGGCACGGCACTTTCTGGACACCACAGGGGGTGCGCAAGGGGTGGTCTCCCAGCGCGGCCGCTATCCACGACACTGCCGCAAAGCCTAGCAGGCGTGGCACGTTCTGGACACCACAGGGGGTGCGCAAGGGATGGTCTCCCAGCGCGGCCGCTATCCACGACACTGCCGCAAAGCCTAGCAGGTGTGCCACTTTCTGGACACGTGGTCTCTCAGCGCGGCCGCTATCCACGACACTGCCGCAAAGCCTAGCGGGCGTGGCACGTTCTGGACACCATAAGGGGTGCGCAAGAGGCGGCTCAGCGCGGCCGCTATCCACGACACTGTTGCAATGCCTGGCAGGCGTGGGACTTTCTGGACAGTATAGGGCGTGCGCAGGGGGTGGTCTCTCAGCGCGGCCGCTATCCACGACACTGCCGCAAAGCCTAGCAGGCGTGGCACGTTCTGGACACCACAGGGGGTGCGCAAGGGGTGGTCTCCCAGCGCGGCCGCTATCCACGACACTGCCGCAAAGCCTAGCAGGCGCGGCACTTTCTGGACGTCACAGTGCGGTCGGTATCCGTTTTGGGCTCGCATCGTGTGGCAGGCGTGGCACTTTCGCTATGCCACAAGGGGTGCACTGGAGGTGCGTTCGCTCTCCGTTTCGGGCAGGCGTGACACTTCTTCGACACCACAGGCGGTGCGCTGGGGGTGCGTTCGCTATCCGTTTCGGGCTCGCAACGTGTGGCCGGCGTGGCACTTTCTCGACGCCACAGGGGGGTGCGCTGGGGGTGCTCGTGTGGCAGGCGTTGCACTTCCTCGACGCCGCAGGGAGTGCCTTGGGGGTGTGGTCGCTATCCGTCTCGGGCTCGCAAAATGCGGCGGGCGCGGCGCTTCTCCTCTCCACCTCTCCTCCTCTTTTCTTGACTGGCGTCATCAACGGTATCGACGGGGGCAACGGCCACCAACATCATTATCACATGCTTCACTTCAGCTATCATCACTTCAGCCGTACCATAAGTATGTGGAGTTCCTCGGTAGTGTAATTAGTCCGAACGGGTCATTCGAAACTTGTAGTGTCATCACGTTTAGCTCCCGAGGCTTGAATCTTGAGAAAGTCTCAAGGGGGGCCCTTGTGTGTGAGTGAACTGTGGAGAAGTATCAGGCCCCATTCCCTATGCGGCCCGCAAGCCATGTTACAAATCCGAGCGGCTAATTCGAAACTTGCATCTGTCGTCGCCAATGACCTCTTGAGGTTGGAATATTGGGAGTCTCTCAAGCGGGGAGCATGTATGCGGACGCATTGGAAGGACACTCCAAGCGCTTCCTCTGGGTCTTGCACAGGCGCGTATCCACTGGGACACGGGACCAGCAGAGACAAACAGAGAACAGTAGAGACTTGCAGCGTGTATCTGGCCAGCTGCAAAAAACAACAGAGACCAGCAACGAGCAAGAGCGAGCAACCGAAACCAGCAGAGACCGTCGGAGAACAGCAATGGTCAGCAGAGGGCAACGGAGACAAGCAGAGACCAGCAGAGAGCAGCGGAGACGAGCTCAGGGCAGCAGGGAGCAGCAGAGACCAGCAGAGACCAGCGGCGAACAGCAGAGACCAGCCGAGGCCAGCAGAAACCAGGCGGCGTATCTTTTCGTTCGGTAATCTACAGTGCTTCCCGCCGAGCAAATCACCCTGCGACGCACCCAACCCCCCAGCACAGAATGATAAGAGGAGCTGGTCCAGCATACGTTCGCAGATGACAATGCAGTAGCTGTTATGAGTTGTGCGAGCTATATGAGAATTGCGCGCAGGACAGCGCCCGAGAACCTACACTCGGAGAGGAAGTGGGGTTGGGAACCAAGGGCAAGAAAAAGACGGACGAGGGGCCGAACTGTTAACGCGTCAGCAGAAGTGAGACGGCGAAGTAGTAAGAGGGCGACAACAAAAGAAGCAATATGAGGAAAGATGGTGTCGGTCATTCGCCAGTGGCGCGCTGGACAAGCAGCGCGGCCCGCGCGTGCGCGTGCGTGCGGTGCGGGGTGTGCACGGGGCGGGGGGGGGGGCGGGCGACGGTGTTTTCGCAAGAACTCGAAGGAACTGGGGTAAAACTTTCGTAAGGCAGCCACGGTGTTAGGATAAGGTGTCTGCGGGGAAGGAGGGGGCGGAGGGGGGGGCGCGCAATTCGGATGTGTTTTTCGCCAGGACTCAAAGAATTACGATGGCCCGTAGTTGAGAATCCACCGGAATCTTGGTGGGACTTCCGCGGTGGGTTCAATCGAAGGCTGGGGGGTGAAATCGCAGTGGAACGGAGACCCCCAGCAGGGAACTCGTTTCGTTTCGCTCGTGTCGTGCGTGCGGGCGAGTCGGAGCTGCGTGGGCGCGCGAGAGGAATGACTACGCCGCTGTTACAGTCATCGGCCTGACCTAAGGAACGATAAATAAGGAACGAAACCCCTGTTTATTCCAAGGCATAACGCATAAGGAACGACACATAATACATAACGCATAAAGAACTGTAAATAACGCATGTAAACCTAAGGAACGACCGAGCCCCTTTTGAAAAGGAAGTGTTCCTTATTCAAGCCGCTCGCTGTAGAGCGAAGTCAAGACACATGCTTCTCCCCCTCCCGCCCGCCCTGCGGTGGCCCGCGGAGTCCCGCGGTGTCCGCCGCTGCCAGGGCGAAGCCAAGACAAATGATTCTCCCTCTCCCGCCCGTCTGGCGGTGGCTCGCGGTGACCCGCGGTGTCAAGTGGTGTCCGCCGTTGCTAGGGCGAAGTCAAACCAAATGATTCTCTCCCGCCCGCCCGTCCGTGCGTCCGTCCGGCGGTGGCTCGCGGTGTCCCGCGGTGTCCCGCGGTGTCCCGTGGTGTCCCGTGGTGTCCCGTTGAGTGAGATCGATAGTGAGATCGATAGTGATATCGATACTGAGATCGACGTGGAGCCCCGAGGTGTCCTGTGGTGTCCCGTGGTGTCCCAAACAATGAGATCGATAGTGAGATCGACAAGTGTCCGTTGGTGTCCGTCCGTCCGGCGGTGGCTCGCGGTGTCCCGCGGTGTCTCGTGGCGTCCCGTGGTGTCCCTTGGTGTCCTGTTGGGTGAGATCGATAATGAGTACGATAATGAGATCGATGTTGTGCCCCGAGGTGTCACAGAAAGTGAAATCGATAGTGCGATCGATAGTGAGACCGACAGGTGTCCCGTGGTGTCCCGTTGAGTGAAATCGTAAGTGAGATCGATGTGGTGTCCCGAAATTTCCCTTGGTGTTCCGTGGTGTCCTATGGTGTCCCGTTGAGTGAGATCGATAGTGGGATCGAGAGGTGTCCCGCGGTGTCCTGTCCCGTTCGGTGAGATCGATAGTGAGTTCGATAGTGAGATCGACAAATGTCACGTGGGATCCCGTGGCGTCCCGTCGAATGAGATCGATAATGAGATCGATAAAAATGATAATGAGATCGATCGATTAAATAATGAGATCGATAATGAGATCGATACGACAAGGTTCTCGTAAGACTTCCAAGGACTTAGGATGATATGTTCCCTGTCGTGACTCTTTGACGTCGTCGCGAAAACTCTGACCCCAACTCCTTCGAATTCTGGTGAACACCTCGTCAGAACTTCAAGGGCTCCTCGCTGAACAAAAAACACCAATCCTAACTACTTGGGCTTCCCTGCGGAAGCCTTCTCCACAGCTCCTTGGGGGTCCTGCGAGCAATTGATCCTAACTTCTTGGCTGTCCTGCGAAACTCTCATCAGAACTCCGTGGGCTCCTCGCGAACACCTTTCCTGTATCCTTGGACCACCTACGAACGCCTCATCGCAACTCCCTGGGAATCTGGCGACAACCTTACCCTGAAGCCCTTGATTTCTCACGCACATCTCATCCGACCTCATTGCACCCCACGAGATCCGTATCCAAATTCCTTGGGTCCCCAAGAAAACATTACATGAAATCCTTGGGGTTCTCTCGAACACCTGATCCTAACTCGTTGGGGTTCCCGCGAAAACCTCATCATCACTCCTTGGACTCCCCGCGGAAACCTCATTCGAACTCCTGGGCCGCACGCGGAAACAATATCGGAACTTTTTGGGGTTCGCTCGACATTCTTCTCCTAACACCTTAGGACCCCTACGAACATCTTATCCGAGCCCCTTGGACGTCCCACGAAAACGTTCTTCGAACTCCTTGCGGTTCTCGCGAAAACCTTATCCTACCTCCTTGGGGGCCTTGGGTTCACCGCGAACACTTCATCCTGCGCCCTTGGGCACCCCGCGAACACCTCAACCAAATCCCTTGATGGAAACTTGGGGCCTTCGGGTTGGGTTCGGGCGGTTTGGTCCGCGGTTCGGCGGCGAGCGAGGGGGGACGTAACAAGGAGAAGGCCTTCTCAGAAGGCGGCTGGACTTCCCAGAAGCCCTTGCGCCTTCTGAGAACACTCCTGTGCCTTCGGGGAAGGCTTCGAAAACGCCTCAGCAGAAGGCCGGGGGACTTCCGAGCCTTCTGCGAAGGCCCGCCCCTTCTCGCTTCCCCTCCTCGCTCGCCGCCGAGCAGGTGCCCCCCCCGCCCCCCCCTGTTGGGCGCCCGAGTTATCCGGGGTAACTCGGGCCCGGGTCAACTCGGGTTCGGACTCCCGAAAAACGAACCCGAGTTAGCCCTGACCCGAATTATCCCTGATGATTCGGGGCTCTGGACGCCCGAGTTATCCGGGGTAACTCGGGCCCAGGCCAGCTCGGGTTCGGACTCCCGAGCAAACGAACCCGAGTTAGCCCTGACCCGAAGTACCCCTGATGATTCGGGGCTCTGGACGCCCGAGTTATCCGGGGTAACTCGGGCCCGGGGCAACTCGGGTTCGGACTCCCGAACAAACGAACCCGAGTTAGCCCTGACCCGAGTTACCCCTGATGATTCGGGGCTCTGACCCTGGGCGAAGTCCTGCTGCCGCCCCGCCGTGGCGTCGCCGCGGCGGCGCTCGGTAGCCGCCCGGCAGGAGGCGGCGCCCTCCTCGCCCTGGGCCGGCGCGGGCACTGAGGAGCGGGGGCCGGCAGCGCTCAGCTTTTCTTCCGCCTCCTCCTCCTCCTCCTCCTCCTCCTCCTCCTCCTCCTCCTCCTCCTCCTCCTCCTCCTCCTCCTCCTCCTCCTCCTCTCCTGCTCCTCCTCTTGTTCCTCCTGCTCCTGCTCCTCCTCCTCCTGCTCCTTCTTCTCTTCTCTTCCTCTCTCCCCCTCCTTCTCTTCCTGCTCCTGCTTCCCCTCCTCTCTCCTCCTCCTGCTGCTACGATTCTCTCTCCTCTTCTCCTCTCTCTCTCTCCTCTTCTCCTCTTCTTCCTCTTCACCTCTCCTCCTCCTCCTCCTCCTCCTCCTCCTCCTATTCCTCCTCCTCTCTACTCCTCCTCCTCTCTCCTCCTCCTCCTCCTCCTCTTCCTCCTTCTCCCCCTCCTGCTCCTCCTCCTGCCGCGCCTGCTTTTTCTCCTCCCTCCCCTCCCCTAGCTCCTGCTCGCCGGACGTCCGGCAGCACCGCTGGAATCGGATGCCGAGGGGGGCAGAGCCCACGGGCCGAGGACTTGCAAGGCCTCGCTCAGGGTCAGGTCGGGCATGCAGGCGGATGCTTTGGATGCGCGAAATGGGCACGGAAAGAATGGGTACACTGCCCAACAACAAATGCTTTCCCAAACCAACAGCGGCCGCTGTTGGGCAGGCGGCCTTCTGTCTCGAATGGACACAGGCCGCGGCGGCGCGGACAGCGAATCCTATTCAAAATGAACAGGAACTGCTGTTGAGCATTGTACCCGTTCTTTCCGTGCCCATCTCGTTCGTGCACAGATGCTGGAGGAAAATCAAGCATGGTCCAGACACGTCGAAACATGCCCCGACACTGGCAGAAACATCGTCCTCAGATGCTGCTTTGCTGTGTCTCAAGGTTCTCCTCCTGTAGAGGCACGGGCCCGCCTTTCGAGTCCGCCCCCCCCCCCTCGGGATCCCCTGGCGTGCCTCCAGCGGGCAGCCCGCCGGCAGGTGTGGGCGCGGCGGAAGGCAGGGAGCAGCAGCCGGAGCGGGAGGGGCAGACACTTACTGTACTGCGGGTCGCCCGCGCGTGTTGGCAACATTCCTTTTCTGCGCAGGCGCCCAGGCCTCGGCGGCCAAGGCGCGATGGTTCCTGTCCCCTCGGGACATCGGTTGCAGAGGCGCGCGTGGGCCTCCCCGTGGTACTGCAAACACTGCTGGTCGCCGTCAGGCAAAGACAGGTGGTGGAACAGAGCTGACTGTGAGAAGTGTACAAGGTGTGGACAGCACAGGTCGACGGCGTTCGCGGGACACAAGCAGCCGCGCGTGCCGTCGAAGAGTGTTTCGCAGAACGTGGCGGCGCCGCTCAGCAGCACCGCCGCGAAGCTTGAGAAGGAGCTCAAGAAGTGCAAGGATGAGTTGGCCCAGCTGCGCGCTGCCGCCGCCCGCCCGCCTGCTCGCATGGAGGTGGACGATGGCGACGACCCAGTGCTCCAGGGTGACCTGGAGGGTGCGTTGCGCAAGCAGCTGGCGGACACTTCCGCTCACATCGAACCCCGATGTCATCGAGACGCTGGTCAAGCTGCGCGCCAAGCAGCAGGACATGCGGCAGACGCTGGCGTCGGGCAAGCCGTTGGATGTTCGGCTACGTGAGATCGGGTTCCAGCATCAGAAATAGGAGAAGCGGCGCGAGAAGCAGGAGGCGGCCATCAAGTCCGCTCAGTCTGCGCTTGAGGCCGCTGAGCAGGGCCTGCAGGAGGCGCAGCGGGCGCTGCAGGACACGTCCAAGGAGATCCTGGAGCTGGAGGAGCAGAGGCGGCAGCTCTTTGCGGCGGTGCCGAAGCCTCCCGAGGGCCAGCCCGCCTCGCTCGAGCAGGTGCTTCCGCGGGCGGCAGGCCTATCCGTCGCGAGGCTGGGTGGGTTGCTCACCAGCTTTGGCGGCACACAGTCGATGGCGGAGAAGCTGCACGCGGTCCTTGAGGAGGTTCGGCAGGCCGAGGAGAAGCGCAAGGAGGAGCTTCGGCGCGCTGCTGCCGAGCGGCAGGCCGAGGCTGCTCGCCCTAATCAGGCCGCCGAGGCGGGAGGCCATGAAGCAAAAGCAGCTGCCGCCGGGGCCGCTGGTGCAGCCTTCATCCCAAATCGTGGCACAGGCTCCCCAGAGGTGCTCACAGCCTTCCTGGAGAGTGTCAACGTGGAGATTCCTGGTGGAGATTCAGAGCTACGTGAGGCGGCCAAGAGAGCAGGAAACAACCTCGCGCACTTCGCCCAGCGGGCGCGGACCTCGGCTTGGTGTGCATCAGAGGCGAGTCTCAGCATTCATGCATTCAATTTTGTTCTCTTTGATCGCAGCAATGATTCGAGTTGCCACTACAAATACTACGTCGTACGGGCCCTTGGCCGCGTTTTGGAGTCAGAGCACTCCTCTTTGAGTGATGGCGCTATCGTGGTCATGGCTCAAGAACGCCGCAGATTGCCTGAGCAGTTGCCCGATTTCCAGATGCGTGTTACCGCTGCAGGATATCATGGAGTTTGGGCACCAGCTACTCCCAGCGAGGCGGGCGGCTCGCATGGCGGCGTCGCGGTGCTGGCGCCTAGGAGGACCCAAGTGACTGCGCCGCCGCTGCTGCCGAGTGGCCTCCTCAGTCTTGGTCGTGCGGTGGCTGGTCATGTGCGCACGCGTTGCAAGAAGGGGTTCGTCGCTATCTCGGAATATTTGCACACATCGGAAGAGTTCAGCCCAGCCAATGTGAGTTTGCTGACCGAGGTCGGGGCCTATGTCAACCGCATCCACAGCTTAGGGTTCGAGTGGATCATTGGAGGCGACTTTCAGATGCATCCAAACCAGATCGCTGCTTGGTGTGCAGGCATTGGGGGCGTGGTTGCAGCATCTGAGGGGCCGACATGTACTCAGGCGATCCCTGGTGCCACGATTGATTTCTTCGTGGTCAGTACTAAACTCGGCATCAGGACCAAGGTTCCCCTGGTGTGCGATGACATTGGCACTTCCCCTCACGAGCCTGTGGCTATGGAGATCGGGGGGGGGGGGGGGGGCAACGCGGTGTTGTGGTGCAGAGTTCCCAAGCAGCCGGAGAAGTTGCCGACGTTGGCCAAGCCTGGGTGTGGTCGTTACCCCAGATGCTGGCCCGACTTTCATGAGAAGCTTCCCTCGGCTGCGAGTGCTGATGATTTGAGCGAGTTCTGGGGCAGTTTTCTGCGTGGAGTTGACCTCGAGCTGTGCGACCGACACGATGTTGTGGGAGCTGCTGCGCATCGACACGCTGGTCGTGGTGGCCCGCTGGAGATGCAGTGGCAACGTTTTCAGCACGTGCCTCGACATCGGCTTCCGCAGAGGAACTCCGAGCAGGCGGCTTGGAGTACGGCGGCCAGGTGGGCCCGACATCTGCGCAGTGTCGATGCCGTATTGCAGAGTTATCTTCCCCGTCTCGTCCTAGACGATGGCGATCAGGAGCGAAGGCTGCATCGAGCCGGTCGCGTGCTCTATGAGGTCGAAGGAGGTTTTGTCAGGGGATTCGTGCCCACGGTTGGGCGTTCCAGCACCTCGGCGCCATCGCGGCGGGGTTCTTCAAGGCTGGCACCGACGTCCTGGGCGACCCGTCCTTCGGCGACCTGGCGCAGACGATCCTGGGCAGGGCGGCGCTCCACGAGGCCGCCTTTCTGGCAAGGAAAAATGACGAGTGGCAGTCTTGGGTGCGTTCAGCTTTCTCAGGCGGGGCTCGAGCCGCCCACCGCTACTCGAAAACCAAGGCTGTCCAGGAGGTCATCGGAGCTACCGGGCGGGCCCAACCCTATGAGCCGTCGGATGATTGTTTGTCTGAGTGGGGGTCGATTTGGGCCACGCACAACTGCGGGGCCCCAGAGTTTCCTGGCGATTCTGAAGCCTGGGAGCCCTTGCCAGACATCACAGTGCCAGCGCTGAGAGCTGCCATCGGGGCGCACTGCTGTAGGATTTGTGTCAATGCATCCTCGGTCGCTGCAGTGCCTTTCGGACGAGGCCCTCGGGGCCTTCGCGTCATTGCTGCATCAGCGCGAGAAGGTGGGGGCGTGGCCGTCGAAAAGGCTCGTCTCAAAATTAATAAGGCTGCCGAAATGCGACGGCGGTCACCGACTTCTCGCCTTGCCCGACACTTTGATCAGGATCTGGTCCAGGGTCCGTAGGCCAGTTTCAGAGCGCTGGGAGCGCGATAATAGGACGGAGGAGTTGTGGGGTAGCGGGCTTGGGAGGAACGCGAGCGATTCTGCGTTTGACTTAAATCTTTCTGCAGAGACTGCCATGGCCGAAGGCTGGCACTGGATCAGCGTACTCTTAGATATGGCCAAGTGCTACGAAATGGTTCGTCTGTCCGTCCTCTTCGATATCTGCAGAGCTGTAGGCTTCCCCCGGAGGTTCGGATGGATGTTGATCCAGTCGCACGTCGCTCCCAAGTGTATAGATGCATACGGTTCGCTCTCCGAAATAGGTATCTCCTGTCAAGGGATTCTGGCGGGGTGCAACCACGCGTGTGCTACTATGTTGTCGGTTATGTTGAATCCTGCCAGGCAAACTATTTACCACTTTCCGACCATCAAGGCTAGGGTCTTGATGGACGACGTTTCTCTTCAGTGGCAGAGTCCAGACGTTAGCAATGCAGGTGTTGTTTTCGCTGCGGTCAGAGATCTGTGTACTCGTCTTGCCCCAATCGGTCTCTTGCTGCAGCCGAATAAGTCGGGATTCCTGGCCCACTCGGTGGCCGCTGAGCGAAGGGTCAACCTCTCGGCGCGCAGGCTTGGTTTCCGTAGCAAGGCTCATCTCAGGAATGTGGGCCATGATTTGTATGGTAGGAAAATGTCCGCAGTGTGGAAGCTAGTCGTCGCCGAAAGCTCCAGGAGCGTCGTGTGAAACACACTGTTTTGAGGATATCTGCTGGGCCCAAAGTGGCCGCCCTCTGGCGCACTGGGCTCATGCCCAGCGGTGGCCATGGAGCCTCGGTCGCGGGAGTTGGAGACACCACATTGCGGGGCCTCATGAGGCTAGCGGCGGAGCTGATGGGTGCTAAAAGTCGTGTCCACGGTGCTGCTTACCTCAACACCCACAGCGACGTTAGCTACGAGCCCGTAGTAGATGCGACGGCGCCGCTCGTGTTTCGCTATTGCTGCTGGGTATGGGATCGCAGAGCGAACGATTCCGACCTGCGTAAAACTTGGCAGTTTGCTCACGAGGCTGTGTCTGCGAAATATCCGTGGGCCCAGGTCCGAGGGCCCACCGGGGCCGTGATTTTGAGTCTGCGTCGGGTCCGATGGGGCCTGGTGGGCCCGCATTTGATTCGGTCCGACCTCGGCGAAACCTTTTCCTTGCTTGCGGTGTCGCCGCATGACATCCGCAGGCTGCTGCTGGAGGGTTTGAACCGTGCGGAGATGATGCAGCTGTTGACGGCCATCCCTGAGGCCACGGGCTCTGAGGTGATTTGGGGTCGAGCGCTGCGGCTTGGCGTTCTCTCGGTGCGAAAACACTTGCGCCGTGGTGCCCTCGCCCTGCTCGGTGGAGGGCTCTGGCCGCCAGCTCGCAAGTTTGTGCAAGGATATTCTAGTTCAGACAAGTGTCAATTTTGTAATGACAAGCCAGGCACGTTCGGCCACCAGTGGTATGAGTGCGACAGTGTCTGGAGGCAGGAGGGCCAAGATCCAGATGCCGCGCCGCCAAGGCCCGATGACTTGTGGGAGCATCGCCAGTGGCTCAGGGACTCAGCGAGAGGTATTCCGCCCGATTTCGACTCGCTCGAGCTCGCGTATGGGTTGCCTTCGATTCCGATTCAGCTGAGTCCCGTCCCCACTGCGTTGCCAATTTTCCCCTGGGGGCGCCTGATTTTTACAGGCGGGTCTGGCCGCGCCAACGGGGTTCCCGAAGCCGACCGCTGCGGGTGGGCGGCCGTCGAACTCTCGGCCCAGGGCTGGCCGATCAGTGCCCGCTACGGGAGCCTTGCGGGGCGGGTCCAGACGGTCCCGAGGCCCGAAAGGCAGGCCATCCTGGAGGCGCTTAGAGTGGCCCCGTGGGAAGCTGAGATAGTCTCCGGCCACCTTTCGGCTGTGCGCGAAGGGGCTGAGTGGTCGGACCGACTGCAGAGCGGGGCCTGTCGGCACGCCTCAGTGTTGCGCGAAGTTTTTTGGCTCTATCAAGGACGGCCTGAGAGGCCGAGTTTCAAATGGACCCCCGCGCATGGAGATCTTGAGGATGTGTTGGCCGCTGAGCCCGTTGGTGAGGGGGTTGGTGTGTCTCGTGTGTACGATCTCCTTGGGAACGCGTGGGCTGATTTCTTTGCGAATTTAGGGTCGGCCCAGATCTGCCTAGCTGATATTTCTGCTGAGGCGCTCAAAGAGCGCCTGAAACAAACGAAGCGGACCTTTGATTTCATTTCCAGGGCGGCCCAGATCGTGGCCAGTTCTTCCACGGTCGAGCCGCGGGTCGCCCAGAGGCCGAACAATCCCACGGCCCTCTGCTTTCTCACGACCTCGGGCAGGTCCAAGATGGGTCTGTCCGCTGCACATGGTGCGTTCGAGCGCTGTCCTGCTGGCCCTCTCGGCGCTCGGGCTCCAAGTTGAGTCGTCGTCGACGTCGTCGTCGTCGCCGTCACCTCCTCCGACCCGAGCGCCTGCTGTCTTTGAGTTTCAGGAGCGCCAGGTGCAGCCCGCGGGGTGCTACCTTGTGTGTCGGCGCTGCGGCGCCCACGCGTTGATCGAGGCTCCCGCCTTCCGATCCCTGCTCCTGCCGTGTCAGGGCACTCCGAGTGCGGGCCAGCTCTGGTTCCGTAACGAAGTCCTGGCGGGGCGCGAGCCGAGGTAGCTGTGGGAGAGGCGGTGTGGCTGGGCCGAGCCCCGCTGTGCTGTTTTTCCTGTGGCCACGCGGTCTGTTTTCCGTTTCAGGTCGAGGGGCCGCTGCTCCCGACCTACTCCGCGGCCCTGCCGCCCGTGCCAGCGAGCCCTCATTCGAATCGGATGATGCGCCTCGGCCTGATCCCTGATCCCTCCTTCTCCTCCAGCCCATAACCATTACAGTAGAAGCTCGAGCACAAGAAACCTCCCACAAGATTGTCCGAAGATTGCCCGAAGATTGTCCGGAGATTGCCCGAGATTGTCCGAAACAATCGTCCTGGAGGCTCTCGTGAGAATCTCGTGGGCCTCGGTGGGCATCGGGGGCAGCCCCAGTAGCCGGAATGGTCCGAAAATCATCAAGTGCCTTCCCCAAACAGTGGCACTAAGGTTCCTTACAGTAGGGGCCCGACCACAAGAAACCTTCCACAAGAAAACCCAACCCTGAGACCCCACGACGTCCATGGATTTTGGTGTGGGAACGTCACGCCCTCCATAGCAAAGCCATCGAACCCCAGGAAACCCAGGAGGCAAACAGGGGTTGTCTTGGCTAGTATGGGCCACCACTGTACAGCGAGGCAGGGTCGGATTCTTCTGTCTGATCGTGAACCTCTCTGCCGATTCATTTGATCATTTTCGCCTGCCATCTCCTCTCAGTGCTCACGTCACTTCTCTGCATGTACTCCACACAAGTACTACTCTGGTATGTCTCCTGATTATGTCCAATGCTGGCGCCGCATTTCCCTGGAACCTTCAAAGTCGTTGTCGACCCCTTCATTTTCTCTCCTCCGCCTTCTGCATGTCCTCCTGCTCCTCCAGCTTCTGCTGCTGCTCCTGCTGCTGCTCCCTCCCCCATCCTCATAATGTTGTTGCTCCTCTTGCTCATCCGATTTTGACAGAAACGAACGCGGCGCAATCAGATCGGATCGGTCAAATGTGGCACGAACGCGCCTAATTTGCGTCACGTTCCTCTCCTCTCTCCTCTCTGCGCTCTCCCCTCTTTTCCCATCTTCCCCCCAATATGCATAATGCCTTAAGCTACCCGAACACCCAAACAACGCTCGCATTTAGGAGGTCTTACCTCTCTTCTGAAGAACTGGGCTCTGGTCTGGCTCCGGCGGCCTCATTCCCGTCGCCGTCCGTCGCCGCAACATGTGTCCCAATAGGACGCCCGTGTGCGGGCCCAGCGGGCACGTTCCCGTCCGTGGCCGCCGCTCAGCTAAATCCCTCCCGTTTACCATCGTATTGATTGTAAAATGACTGCTTTGAGTTGATTTGCAATCGCATTGGAATAACCTTGCTTCGCATGGCTTTGCGTTGCTTCGCGTTGCATTGCGTTGCTTTGCGTCGGGTTGCATTGCGTTGCTCTGCGGAGCAATGCTTTGCGTAACTTTGCGTTGCTTTCCAATGATTTGCATTTGTTGTGTTGGTTTGCATTGTATTGAACCACGTAGATGACGCCAGATGATTTGCAGCACCACCTGTGATGTGCCACATTCGTTCTCCATTCCACAGACGAATAACTCTACCACCCTCTCCCCCCCGGACTTATCGCCCCCCCTAACACACTGCACATTACGTATGCTTTTGCAGCGTCGTTTTTCCGTATCAAAACATAGCATCCAAGCCCAGTCAGCTCCGCCCCCCGATCCCTGTCAAGTGACTTTACACGCACGCACTCGTTCATCACAGAGAATCATGTTTCAAGAATGCATCTCAACAAAAACGACCTAAAGTCCACACGCGCGCACATGACAAAACAGGTATTAACCCACCCTTCGGTTCTTGACCACACATCTTGTAAACTTTCTGCACGCGCGCATTTGCGGAACGCCCGGAACATGCATTCGCATTCCGCCCAGAGCCCGCATTCCCATCTCACCACGCGGTGCTTCCGCGCTGATCCAGCATGCGCCGACTGCGCAAATCCACATCAAGCGATACCATGTGAGCCACACGCGCTCGCCGCAACGAGCGCGTCTCAAAATCCGTCCAACACCACAGGTTTTCGAAATATTTCAAAATAGAATTCTTCAAACACTTACGAACAGCCACGTGTCTCCAATGAATAAATGTTACCAAGGTTTTGGAACTTCAGCGCGCGCGCACTTCATTTCAATCACCGTCATCAGCGCCGCCGCATAACGTCAATGTCTTCGACAAGCACCGCAATGTCCGCAACTATCACCCAAACATGTTCATCATCGACACACCGGCATCATCAACGTCACCGGCATTACCAACATCGACACCGTCATTGGCCTTGCCGTCGTCATCGCCGTCGCCGTAATCTCCACCACCATCGTTTCTATCATCATCGTTGCCGCTCTTGTCGGGGTCATGATGAAAGATACCGCGCCCGCCCGAACCACCGCTCCGCTGTAAATAGCCCGCGCGCCAGCGCGGCCTTTGACACGCGCTGGGGCGTTGCCATCGGTAAGCGCCATCGCGGCCGCGCCGTGGCACACCAGCTGGCCGCTCTGTGCGGAACCTTGTGCGCGCCAACGCGGCGGCAGGGATGCGCCCGCCATGACCAAGCAGTCATCGCAATCGCCAGCGCATGCGTTTTGCAAACAAAATTGCGGGTGGGAAGGTGGGGGGGTGATTGCGCGAACAATGGAGTTGACAACTCCGTAGTAAAACGTGAAGATCGCAAAGCCTCACAGCCTAAAGTCCACGCTGCCTCTCTCTCTCTCTGCCACTTTTTGTTCCTCTCCCTCTCCCTCTCCCTCTCTCTCTCTCTCTTCTCTATAGTGACCAAGATGCACATACACTTATGTATGTGATTGTTGTTGTCGTTGTTGCTGTTGCTGCTGCTGCTGCTACCGCTGTTGGCATTGGTGTTGATGTTGGCGTTGATGTTGTTGCTTGATTGATTGTGTCTCTCTCTCCCTCCATTTTTCTTGTGTTTCTTCAGTCACGTCCCTCTCGCCCTATATATACACATACCTACATATATAGATCCAGCTCCTTCCTCGCACTGTCTCCGTTCCCCTGCCCCTCCCTCCTTCCCAACACGCGCGCGTATTCAAATATGTGCATGCGTGCACAAACGCAGATGACAATTAACCATCGCGTGCGCACTTCGCGCGCACTCGAAGTGTAACCATCTTGCAGTTTCACCCATCGCTTTGAGTAGTAGGGCGCCGTGGGCCGCGAACCCGGCGCGGTTGTCGCTGAACGCGTTATCAGACTTGCTCGTGGAAGGGTTAGTTGGAGACCAGGGGAATTGTCATCATTGAGTTGCGGGGTGACGACATGCGAGCGTGTGTTCCTGATCTCTGCTGCCCGCCGCAGGCCGAACATAGGGGGAAGGCGGGGGGGAGGGGAGGGGTGGGGAGGGGAGGAGGGGGGGGGAGTCAAGGGAAAGGGGCAAGAAGTGAAAAAGAAAAAAAGGAGGGAGGACACTACAGCTGGCCGACAGTCCTGTGTGACTGCGGTATGGCCTCCCCCGCAGTGCGCCAAGCATCCCTTGCGCGCTCTCCGCGGCCTGCGTCTCCCGCTCCCCGAAGTTGTTTGCGTCTTCGGGGAAGGCTTATCAACCTTTTACGAAAGCCGGGGAATCCCCGAGCATTCTGACAGAGATGCCCCGTCCATTGTCAATTTCCCACCCCGGCCCACCGCCGATCCATATGGCCAGCGCAAGACTTCGCGACGGTGACGCCACCTCGCTGGTGGAGGAACGGTGCGTGAGCTAACGGCCATCCCGGGCCCGTCTTGCAATCCCTCGGACGTCCATTCCCCGTGCGCTGTATGGTGTCGTGTGCGTCTTCTCCCAAGGCGATCCAAGCCTCGTCTTGCAAAACGCACACGTCCGAACGGTGCCAAACACTCCCAACGGCGGCGGACGTTACGCCACCCAGCCCCCCCACGAAACGCCCGTTTCCGCGGGCAAACGGTCGCCGCCCGTTGGCTCGACTTGGCGCTGCCCAAGCGCGGCCGAATACGCCGCGACGCCTGGCACCGCGGCCCCTGTAACCCAAAAAGCGACTGGCGCATTATTTGCGTAAGCGCCGCGCTGAAGACGGGCAGCAATTCGTCAGATGCGTTGCGTCCCCCAGCGCTTGGCATCTGTGCAGGGCCTGGCTTGCACCCGCTCGCATGGCACTCCCCCGATGTTTACTGAGGCGGCTTTGCCCAGCTCGTGCAATCTGGCTCGTTCACAGCCATCCGAACTGCCCTTTGCGCGCAGGAAGTCTGCGTGGGAAGACGCCCACCGGCCCCGAAGCACTGACGCCCCCAGGAGGCAATGCGATCGAACTTCCTCTGCGGATCCTTCCATTTGGATGGAGATCGCTGGTCCCTGTGACGCTCGGCTGGTCTTTCTTGGGCGCCCAGTCTGCCCCACCTCGCCGTGGGCCCAGCAGCGGGCGTTCCTGCTGCGCCAGCGGGGTTGTGCTCTGCCCGAGCCTGAAGTACCCCCCCCCTCCGCGTGCTGCGCGGTGTCCCGAACGCCCCCGCGGATCCTGGCGTCAATGTTCTTCTCGATTTGCAGGCTTGCCCCTGGTCGCCAGAGGGCCCGCGCACCGACCCGACGGAATTGGCCGCTCATTGTCCTCATCGGCGTGCGCAGTTGCCGCTGGCTTGGCGTCGCCGCAAACGCCTGGAACGCGGACCGCTCGAAGCGCTGCACGCGGATCATGGCGCCATTTGCTTCCCGTTCGGGCCCCAGCGCCAGAACAGCCTGCGCCGCGCCCAGGGTGGATGGATGCATGTTGCCGAGGGTGAAGCTCGCTGGCGCGGAGCAGCGCCACTGCTGCCCCCCCCCCCCCCAAACAAAAAAAAACGCGCAGCGCGCGACTGGCGCGCGGACGACGGGGCCGCGCGAGGACATGCACTTGTCAGCCTGCTCTGCGCCTCGAAGCTTCGCCTGTTGACGCGGTTCGCAGGCAGGAGGCAGCTGGGGCCTACGCTCGGGAAGGCGTGAAGAAACCACGACAGAGTGTGCAGAAGACGCCTCTCCCTCTCAGCTTCTCTCTCTACGCTCGTCTCTCGCGGGCGGCTTGGGCGGCGGTCTCGGTGCTGACCGCTTGCGCGTGGCCGGCGCCACTGCCGTGGGCGGGCGCCCCTCCTGGGCGGCGGCTCGCGGTCGCCCCGCCCCGCTGGCTAGCGCGCGCTGGGAGCAGGCCCGCTGCGACGCGACCTTCGCTGCCTGAAGGTCAGCCTTCTGCTGCAACTGCTGGAGCAAGCTTTGGATCGGCCCGCGCGGTTGGTGGGCGGCACTGGCGCCGCAGCTGGCGCAGGCCCCCGCCGCGCGGATGCCCCCCGCCGTCCTGTCCCGAAGCTCACCGGCGCCTTCTTCAAGCCGTCCGCATTCGCGCGAAGCGCCGCTGTGACCGCGGCGGGGGCCCGCTCGCCCAGCTCTGCTGCACTCCTCCGTCCCGCTACCCTGCCCCGGGGCCTCTGCCTGATGGGGGCTCTCGACGGTGCGCTCGAAGGTCACCGGCGCCATCTTCAAGCCGTCCGCAGTCGCGCACCGCGCAGCTGCGACCGCGGCCGAGGCCTGCTCGCCCAGCTGGATGCTGCCGACCACCCTTTCCCGAGGCCTATGCCTGGCGGGGTTTTCCATGCCGCGCTCAAAAGGTCCCTGGCGCCTCCTTCAGGCCGTCCGCGCTCGCGCACGGCACCGCTGCGGCCATGGCGGGGGCCCGCCGGGCCCACTCGCCCAGCTGGATAATGCTGGCATCTGCCTGCTGGGTCTTCTCCACGGCGCGCTCAAAGGTCGCCGGCGCCAGTTTCTCGCCGTCCGCAGTCGTGTGCGGCACCGCTGCGGCCACGGTGGATGTCCACTCGAACAGCTGGATACTGCCCACCGCCATGTCCCGAGGCTTCTGCTTGGTGCCCGTTCTTCATGGCGCGCTCGCAGACCACTGGCGCCTCCTTCTGGCCGTCCGCACTCGCGCGCGACACCGCTGCGACAATGGCGGGGGCCCGCTCGCCCAGCTGGATGCTGCTCGCCGCCTCTGC
This sequence comes from Prorocentrum cordatum, assembly GCA_963575745.1. NCBI lineage: Eukaryota > Dinophyceae > Prorocentrales > Prorocentraceae > Prorocentrum > Prorocentrum cordatum. The sequence goes on from CAUYUJ010014616.1 coordinate 325,997, forward strand.
CTGAAAGGGGTTCCCAATAGCGAGATCGAAGATCACCTGCACCTTCTCCAAGTCGTCCGCATTCGCGTGCGGCGCCGCTGCGACCGCGGTGGAGGACCACTCGCCCAGCTGTATACTGCTCAACACACTGTCCCGAGGCGTTTGCCTGATGCCCGTTCTCCATGGCGCGCTCGAAGATCGCGCCTTCCTCCAGCCGTCCACTTTCGTGCGCGGCACTGCTGCGACCGCGGTGGGGGCCCACTCGCCCAGCAGGACGATGCCCACCACCCTCTTCCATGGATTCTGTGTGGTGCGGTCTCCCAATGGCGAGCTCGAAAGTTGTTGGCGCCTTTTTCGAGACCTACTCGCCCAGCTTTGCTGCATTCTTCCGTTCCACTACCCTGTCCCGGGACCTCTGCCTAATGGGGGTTCACCATGGCGCGCTCGAAGGTCGCTGACGCCTTCGTCGAGCCATCCGCAATCGTGCGCGGCATCGCTGCGACAGCGGTAGGCCCATTCGCTGCGCACCACCCTGTCCGAGGCCTCTGCCTGCTGGGGGGTCCCCCATGGCGAGCTTGAAAATCGGGGGCAATCAAGGGCGCGGCTCCCGCCGGCTCAACCAAAAAGCGGGCTCGGGGCGCACCCTGTCGCAGGTGCCGACGAGCCGCACTGGGATCGTTCTGGGCAGTCTCGACAGCCAATTGTGGCCCACTCGCCCAGCTCTGCTGTGCTCCTTCGGGACCTGTGGTGACGGACCGCATGGTGACCTCGAACCCCCCCGAGACCACATTGCGCGGTCCGTCACAGCACGGCTTCGGGACCGCAGAGGCCCTAGCCACCCGAGACGTCCTCGGAGAACGACCCGAAACCCAAAACCGTGCGGTGACCCCGAGTCCCCACTGACTCACCAGACGGCGTGGTCACCGCACCGTGTGGGGATGCCCGAAAAGCCATCGCTCCTGATGTCCAGGCCTCCCACATAGGGTCGGATGATCGCGCCGCATCGCCGGCGCATCGGCGATATGGCTCCACTTCGAGCCCAGCTCTCTCCACGCCGAAGTCGCCGGTGATCCCGAATCCCCACTCACTCACCACACGGTGTGCCCCCGACTGCTGGCCAGCAACACGCCAGGGGCACAGCGCGCGGTTCTCGAGCAGCTGGGCCGACCCAGGCGGGCGAGAGCCATCGGCGGCGGGCGGGGCGGCGCGCAGTCGGGGCACGCGGTGGGAAGAGGAGGCTTCGGCGTCGAATGCGTCCGCGGCGTTCGCCCTCAGGGGCACGATTGCTCAGCAGGGCCTGCACCTGTGCGGCCATCTTCGATTATCCTCAGGACGTGTCTTGGCGCCAACGTGTGCTTGTCCGCTGAAGCCCTCCACGACGACGCAGCCGATGGAATGAGGACCGAACGGGGTAAACACACACTCGGCTAACTCGGGGGGGCGTAATAGTGGGGTATGGTCATGGGTCATGGGTGGGGTTAGAAGAAAGCAGCTCAAGACGGCTCGTCAGAGACGGCAATGTGAGTATCCAACTGGGTATGTTCCCTAACCCCACCTTGGGATGAACCCGCACTCTGCGAATCCCCGACTGTGTGAGATGGCAGGTCGGAGGCAAAGGTATCCGTTTCGGCGTCGGCGGCTCAGGGAGCGAGATCTTGCAGGCCCCTGCTTTCCCTTTGGCCCCTCCCCGAGGGTCCACTCTGCGAAGGTAGTGGCGTCCGATACGGTTCTAGGTCGCTTCCGAATGGCCCCAGATAACCTCAGATGGCGTCGGTGAAAGATGAACCGAGGTGACGCACGATAGAAGATGCTGCGCCGAAGTCACCCCCGCCATGTTGCTTCGAGGCCGCAAAACAGGTCAGCAAAAGTCTACGGATCCTCACACGGATACTCCTGAGCCTACTCGATGTTCCCGTCCGATTGACCTCCGAGTCTGACGATAGCGCCAGATCGCCTCAGAGCACACCGAGAGAGGCCGAATCTGAGCCCCAACTGGCGACTCAGGGCACTTTGATGGCCCTCCTGGGCAGCTTTGGCACTGTTGTGGGAGATCTTGGTGCAGCCTTGAGCAGTCCTTCGACCCTCCGGATCAGTCTGAACTTGTCAGAGCGCGAACCAAACACTGTCTTGTTTTCGTCAACTTCTGTCCGCTTTCGATGTTTTTGCTCCGGCTTTGCTGCAAAACGATACCACAACTACAATTGGACCTAAGCTATAAACACATCCCTCAAGAACATGAGACCGTCAGCCGGCCAAAACACACAGAACATCCAGGGGTACCGTCGCCAGTATGCACGAGAACACCCAACAAACACGACACACATTAGGGCACCCTCCCCGAACCGACCTCGACATTATACCTCTGTCCGACTGTACGACGGTCCGCGAAATCGCCAAACACACAATTTATTTCGCGACCTGCCCTGTTCGCCCACCCCGCCCCCCCCAAGGGGGCCGCGAGGAAGCCGCCGAGGCCCTCTGTAAAAAGCCGAACTCTATACACCGACGCTTTTTCCGGTCCCGCACTGATGCTCGCACAAGAAAGCGGATCCTGGCGTATACGGGATCCTGGTGTACACATTTTTCGTGGTTTCCCCGGGTAAGCGGGGAACACATTACACCACACCATCCCGATGTCGTCCCCGACCCTGAAAAGATCCTGGGATTGAACAGCAGCCCGCCACTGGTAATGTAGATGCTCCAGTTTCCGACTCTGTAAGCCAATTTGGGTCGACAGGATGTGCTGCTCGAAAGGCGTCAAGCTGAAAAACGTTGGAGTGCTCTCCCCCAGGATGCACAATAACATTTAACAAGCACGACAAAAAACTAGGCAACCTCGACAAACCCACCTTGATCTTATGCCACGGCCCGGCTGCGCAACAAGCACAAACGCAGAGGGCTCTCTCGGGTGCCTCATGGTGCTCTCTTGGGCACTCCTGGCCCTGCTCGGCCGACCCGGAGCCATCGCATATCGAATGCATGCATGGGCAGGCAATTGTCATCCATGCCTTTGCACCCAAACGCACGCAACTAACTGCAACGTGTATGGCATGGCTACATATGCATACGAACTTCTAATGTTTATCCGCGCTGCATGTAAATGTTCGTGTGGGCACAACGCTAGCCGTCAATGTCCACACGCTCAAACCATTGTCTTCGCGCGGGTATGCGCTCTAGAACCACCAACCCCATTTACGTAATGTGTTCCCCCCCCCCCGCATCGCTTCGTATGCGAGAGGTTCGTCGCGCTTCCCCACTACTGGCACCCATTTTGCAAAAGGAGGCCAGGCATGCGAACGCAACTCCGTCCATCTAGCCTATTTGTCCACTGGTGTGTATGCCGACTCCAAGCACAAAGTAAGACTCCATCCCACTCGAATTCGTCAGGCTGGAGTGCGGGGGATTGTGAAGAGGGCGCATGTGGGGGAGGGCGATGAATAAGGAGCCCCAACAACATTTGAATATCGGAACGTGGATCTGTTACCATTACACAAGGCAATACAACAAACGTTGACACACACACACACACACACACACACACACACGCATTCTGCCTTCCTGGTCATTCTCGACCCCCCATATGCCAATTCATATCGTTCCTCCTCGTCCTCCTCCGCCGGATGAACACCCCAGTATCCCCATCCCTGCCCCCCCCATCCTCTGCGCCCTAGTGCAGCTCATCCACCCTCCTTCTGCCCCCCCCACGCCCACGCCTTCCTCACCCTCATGATGTTGACACAGATGATGCAGTTCCCTGTGCCCAGTTTTCTCCCCTCTCGTCCTGTCGCTTTCATCCCCCGGCCCTTTTTGCCACCTTTGGCCTCGAACCCCTTCCCTCCCATAGCCCCGCATACCCACCCCCCGCGCCTTTGCCCTCCCACACCACGGCCCCCTCCTGGACCAGCCGGGAGATCAGTGGAACGTCCCACCAAGCGACCACTCCAGCGAATGGCGCGCAACACGTGCACACTTGGACACACGAGCTGTGTATTTCGACCGCGTACAACGCCCCCCGGGACAAGCCGAAAGAGAAACGTAAACATTCCCGCCCAGTCAACACAACCCGCGAGTGGCGCACTCCAAATGCACAGGTGGGAACCACATCAGTGTACGCAGATCGCACCACGCACGATCTGTGTAAACAATGGGCCCACACAGGCACAGACACAGTTGACTTGATCTGTGCATTTCGACCAAAAACAAACGCCCGCCCCGTCGAGGGCGCCCCGACCCTGCCAACCCAAAACCGAGGTCGACGTGACAAGCTAGGGGGGGCCGCAAATACAAGCTTCCCTGGCCCAGGGCGGCCCCGATGAGGCTGCAAACACGCGCTTCCCTGACCCAGGGCGGCCACGGTGAAATGCGGCCCAAAGATGGCCCGAAAAGAGCCCCATGACGGCCCAAGATGGCCCCAAAACGCCTCCCGAATCATTCCAAATCGTGCCCCTGTCTTTCAGTGAGACCGCGGTTGAAAGCAGGGCGGCCTGGGACAACCCCCGGAGGCCTCCATAAGGAACCGGGAAGGCTTCCAGAAGGACCTCCTAGGATAAGCCTCCGCAAAACGAGCTGCGGATGAGGGCGAAATCGCAGGGTAGGACGAGAATTAGGAGAAGGAAAAGGAAAGTTGAGGGAATGAAACAAGTAACATGATTACAACGATGATGCCAACAACCTCCAACAAAAGCAGAAAGGCTTATCGCGAAATGTTCCGTTCTACCTGATTCCCCTTCTGCCTGCATGCCCACCCGCGGGGACCAAAGTGCATTGCGCGAAGCGCAAATGCAGTCACACATATACATATGTATATATATATATATATATATATATATATATATGCAAGTATACATCGGACACATACATGTGCACGGGCCAAGATGATCGTACCTGATATGTGGAAAGCCAAGTGGTGCAGTCAGGGCGAGTAGAGCCAGAACGATGGAGGGGTCCCAAGGCGCTTAGAGAGGAGAGAGCGCGCCCACAGCGCCGGTGCAAAGGGGGGTGTCCCCCCTTAGCTCCCCCCCCCTCCCTTCCACCTCCCCTTCTGGAAGCTCCCCCCCCTCCCCCTCTTTTTAGCCTCCCCCCTGAAGCTACCCCCCCCCCCCTCCTCCGCTTTCGCCACTCCGAAGCTACCCCCTCCTCCCTCCCCCCTTTCCCAAAGGGAGGGGGGGCTTAGCTAACCCCCCCGTCCCCTTGACCCCCCTCTGCCAGAAGCCCCCCCCCCTTCCCCCGTTGGGTTCCAAACGGGGGGGGGCTTATTAGCAGCCCCCCCCCCCCCTCCCCCCCTTTCGGCACCCGGAAGCTACCCCCCCCTCCCCCCCTTGCGAAAGGGAAGGGGGCTTCGCTACCCACCCCTCCTTTGACACCCCTATGCCGGAAGGCCCCCCCCCTTCCCTCCATTTTTCTCCCCCCTGCCGGAAGCTCCCCTCCCCTCCCCCCTTGCCAAAAAAGGAAGGGGCGGCTTAGCTACCACCCCCCTCCCTTGAACTCCCCCTGCCGGACGATCCTCCCCCGTCGCCGTCGTCGTTGCCGTCGCCGTCGCTTGACGCCTTCGTACGACGCCGTCGTCGTTCTCGTCGTCGTCGTCGCCGCCGTCGCCGTCATCGTGACCGCCTTCGTATGACCTCGTCGTGGTCGTCACGACAAGGACGACGTCATACGAAGACGGCGACGGACGACGGACGACGCACAACCGACGACCGACGACGACACCGACCCGGGGTCAGAGAAAACGACAACACGACACAGGGGCCGACAAAACGAGGAAACGAAGCAGGGTCCGAGAAACCGACACCACGGCCCAGGGGCCGAGAAAACGGGAAAACGAGAAAACGAACCATAGTCCCCCAAAAACGAACCAGGGTCCGAGAAAGCAAGACAATGACCCAGGGGCAGAGAAAACGAGACCACGACCCAGGGGGCGAGAAAACGAGAAAACGAACAAACGAACCAGGGTCCGAGAAAACAAGACCACGGCCCAGGGGTCGAGAACTCGAGAAAACAAGACAACGCACCAAAGTCCGAACAAACGAGACCACGACCCAGGCGCCGAGACAACAAGACACGAAAACACGAACCAGGGTCAGAGAAAACGAGACCACGACCCAGGGGCAGAGAAAACGAGAAAACGAACCATGGCCCGAGAAAACCAAACCACGACCCAGGGGCAGAGAAAAACGAACAAACGAACCAGGGTTCGAGATAACAAGACTACGAACCAGGGGCCGAGACAACGAGAAAACGAGACAACGACACCGGGTCCGAGAAAACGAGACCACGACCAAGGGCCAGAGAAAAACACGACAACTATGAAACGAACCAGGGTCCGAGAAAACTGGACCACGACCAAGGGGCAGAGAAAACAAGACAACGCGAAATTGAACCAGGGTCAGAGAAAACAAGACCACGACCCAGGGGACGATAAAACAAGAAAACAAGACAACGAACCAGGGTCAGAGAAAACGAGACCACACCCCAAGGGCCGAGAAAACGAGTAAACGGGACAACGGACCAAGGTCCGAGGAAACGAGACTACGACCCAGGGGCCGAGACAACGAGAAAACGAGAAAACAAACCAGCGTCCGAGAAACGAGACCACGACCCAGGGGGCGAGAAAACGAAACAAACTAACAAACGAACCAGGGTCAAAGAAAGCAACACCATAATCCAGGGGCCAAGAAACGGATAACACGAGAAACCGAACCAGCGTCCGAGAAAACGGGACCACGACCCAGGGACCGAGAAAACAAACAACGAACCAGGGTCAGAGAAAACGAGACCACGACCCAAGGGTCGAGAACACGGGAAAACGAAAGAACTAAGCAGGGCCCGAAGACACCACGACCCAGGACTCAGGGACCGAGAAAACAAGAAAGCGAGACCACGAACCAGGGCCCACGAACACAGCACAAAAACCCAGAAGCCGAGAAAACGAAAACACGGGACCACGACCCAGAGGCCGAGAAAACGAGAAAACGACAACACGAACCAAGGTCAGAGTAAACGAGACCGCGACGCAGAAGCCGAAAACACGAAAAACCAAGAAAATAATTTCCCCGGCAAAGCAACCTGGCAGCGATGTGTAGGAGCATATCTAGAAGCATTCCCCTTAAGATTCAGATGATAATCCAGTTGCAGAATTCTGCTGTTCTCGCAATCGCAGTCGCATTCGCGATGACAGTCGCAGTGGCAACGGAAGTCGCAGTCCCAGCCTGAGCATCAGCCTGCCTCAGCCTCAGCCTGCCTCAGCCTCAGCCTGCCTCAGCATCAGCCTGCCTCAGCCTCAGCCTGCCTCAGCCGCAGCCTCAGCCTGCTTCAGCCTCAGCCTGCTTCAGCCTCACCCTCAGTCTGCCTTCAGCCTCGGCCTCAGCCTCAGCCTGCATCAGCCTCAGCCTCAGCCTCAGCCTGCCTCAGCCTCAGCCTCAGCCTCAGCCTCAGCCTCAGCCTCAGCCTGCTTCAGCCTCAGCCTCAGTCTGCCTTCAGCCTCAGCCTCAGCCTCAGCCTGCCTCAGCCTCAGCCTGCATCAGCCTCAGCCTCAGCCTCAGCCTGCCTCAGCATCAGCCTGCCTCAGCCTCAGCCTCAGCCTGCAGCCTCAGCCTCAGTCTGCCTCCTCGGCCTCAGCCTCAGCCTGCCTCAGCCTCAGCCTCAGCCTGCCTCAGCCTCAGCCTCAGCCTCAGCCTCAGTCTGCCTTCAGCCTCGGCCTCAGCCTCAGCCTGCCTCAGCCTCAGCCTGCATCAGCCTCAGCCTCAGCCTGCCTCAGCATCAGCCTGCCTCAGCGTCAGCCTCAGCCTGCCTCAGCCTCAGCCTCAGCCTGCTTCAGCCTCAGCCTCAGTCTGCCTTCAGCTTCGGCCTCAGCCTCAGCATGCCTCAGCCTCAGCCTGCATCAGCCTGAGCCTCAGCCTCAGCCTGCCTGGGCATCAGCCTGCATCAGCCTCAGCCTCAGTCTGCCTTCAGCCTCGGCCTCAGCCTCAGCCTGCCTCAGCCTCAGCCTCAGCCTGCCTCAGCATTCAAAATGTGATCCGGGAATGGAGTTCTGGGAACTCGAAGAACACGAAGTGGCCTGCAATTGGCTCCGGGCATTCAAAATCATGCCCAGGAGTGAAGTTCTGGGAACTCGAAGACCACGAAGTGGCCTACAGTTCGCTCCGGGCATTCAAAATCATGCCCAGGAATGAAGTTCTGGGGACTCGAAGACCACGAAGTGGCCTACAGTTCGCTCCGAGCATTCAAAATCATGTCCAGGAAGGGAATTCTGGGAACTCGAAGACCACGAAGTGACCTACAGTTGGCTCCGGGCATTCAAAATCATGTCCAGGAGTGGAATTCTGGGAACTCGAAGACCACAAAGTGGCCTACAGTTGGCTCCGAGCATTCAAAATCATGTCCAGGAATGGAGTTCTGGGAATTCGAAGACCACGAAGTGGCCTACAGTTGGCTCCGAGCATTCAAAATCATGCCCAGGAATGGAGTTCGGGGACCTCGAAGACCACGAAATGTGTAGCTGTTTGCTTAAAACGAATTCCGCGGATTCTCCCCAGCACCCGCCCAGACCCCCTGGGGAGTCAATATGCTCTCTTTTGACCCTACTAGAAACCTATCAGTCTTCGCTATTAGGTAATCATGCCCAGGAATGGAATTCTGGGAACTCGAAGACCACGAAGTGGCCTACAGTTGGCTCCGAGCATTCAACATCATGCCCAGGAATGGAGTTTTGGGAATTCGAAGACTACGAAGTGGCCTACAGTTGGCTCCAGGCATTCAAAATCATGTCCAGGAGTGGAATTCTGGGACCTCGAAGACCACGAAGTGGCCTGCAATTGGCTCCGGGCGTTCAAAATCATGCCCAAGAATGGAGTTCTGGGAATTCGAAGACCACGAAGTGGCCTACAATTGGCTCCGGGCATTCAAAATCATGCCCAGGAATGGAGTTCTGGGACCTCGAAGACCACGAAATGTGTAGCTGTTTGCTTAAAACGACTTCCGCGGATTCTCCCCGGCACCCGTCCGGCATCTGCCCAGACCCCCCTGAGGAATCAAGATGCTTTCTTTTGAGACCATTAGAAACCTATCAGTCTTCGCTGTTAGGTAACAAGGGTCCGAGAGAACGAGAAAACGATAAACGGAATCAGTGCCCGAGAAACCGAGACTACGAACCAGGGGCCGAGAGAACAAGAAAACAAGAAAACGAACCAGGAGTCGACGTTGTGCTCCAATGCGTTCTCTAGCGCTGCGGGGCGCACCTGTCTGCAGGGATTCAGCCATTTTGTCATAACCCCGGAAAAGGAGGTAGCTTCGGAAGCCCCACCCCTCCTTTGCAAAGGAGGGTGGAGGGGGCTTAGCTTGAAGCCGCCCCCCCTGTGTCCAGACCAAAAAAGGAAAGAGAGGGGGGGTAGTTTCCGAAGCCCCCCCCCATTTGAAAGGGAAGCCTGGTCTCACCTTCTGCTCCGGAAAAGGCTGGGAGGGGGGGGATAGCTTCGAAGCCCCCCCCCCCTAGCCAGGGCCCCCTAGCTTAGAAACCCTTACAAAAGGCAGGGGGGATTGGGGTAGCTTCGGAAGCTCCCCCACATCTTTTGGAAGGGAGGGGGGGGCAGGTACCTTGAAGCTAGGGCCCCCCTTTCTTAAAGAGATCACCAACCTTGTTTGAGCAAGTCGCCATCAAATCAACTCGCACTAACCGTAGTGCGGGCCCTTTGCCCACCTGGCAGCCTGCGATCAAGGAACAGGAAGATCATGCCTGCCACTGGTCGGATGAAACACGCATTTCAACAAGTGTTGGTCATGTCCAGGACACTGCAAGCCCAGAAATGGCTGACCGTGCCTGAAGGAGAAGGATGACCATAGTGTATGTGCAAAAGCATGTGTGTTTCGGCACGAACTCTGCCGCTGGGCACACCCAGCACTTCCAGTGTTTGTAAAAAGGGTGTTTTGACACCAGCTGGTGTGCGAGAGTCCCACCTTGCAGAAGCATGCAATCGCTGCCTCAACAGCACGCTATCTCCTTCGCAAACAACATAATGGCACACCCTCCACCCTCCGCAACCTGCCGCGTCCGTCTGTTACCGCGCACTACGGCATACTGACGAACGAAATTGCTGGTAACGCGTGCAATGTGTCGGGAGAAAACGGAGGAGGACGACGCTTGCATAAAATGTATTTGATGGTCGGTGTCCCAACCCTGGAAATTTTGGGCCGGGCGCCAGAACTGCGAAAACGGGAAAGAAAAATCCCAGCCCTGGAAAGGAAAGAGCCCAAACCTGGAAAGGGTGCCCGCAACCCAACCCTGGAAAAGGAAAGGTCCGACCCTGGAAACCCCGCCCGAACATTGGGAAGTTCGCCAAATGGAGGAGGACAGAGAGAAGGAGATCACGAAGAGGAAGCCCGTGCCCGGCACGGCGGCTGACGCCGCAGGAGAGGAGGAGGATGAGGACTACGAGCAAGAGGGTGCCCGTTGCCTAGCGTGGCAAATGACGCCACGCAAGTAGATGTCAGCTGATTGCTTGATTACCTCTGGACGAGCCCAAAATAACCGAATGAAATCGAACACGGTGTGCACGCCATCTCTTCGAAAACGTCGCCTGGTCTGGAACTGTGATTTCTGCCGTTAAGTGGAATTTCTGCCGTTAACTGGAATGTTCCCGAAAAAAACAAAAAATCACCAAATTTTGTCGGGCCGCCTGTGTACGCCACCTCTTCGCAGAAAGCGACCGGCATCAAACGATGATGTCTACACATGGCCTGGTAATTTCCCCAAAAAACCATAATTACCACGTGTGCGCGCCATCTGTTGGCAAGCAAACACTGACCTAGAACCTAAAACCATGATTTCTGCTGGTTGCCCGGTGGACCCGGCCCAGACCCAACATCACCAATCTAAGGCGAGCCGCGTAACGCTTTGAAGGGAAGTGAGAGCGGGAAAACGCGAGAACGAGGGAAAACGAGAGAGACAGAAAGATAACCTCCCCCACACAAAAAAAAACAAGGGCGAGGGTGAGAGAGAGGGAGAGGGGGAGAGAGAGAGAGAGAGAAGGAGAGAGAGAGAGACACAGAGAAAGAGAGAGAGAGAGAGAGCGGGCGAGGGTGAGAGAGAGAGAGAGAGCGGGAGAGAGAAAAGAGAGAGATAGAGAGGGACATATATATATATATATATATATATATATATATATATACTAGAACCATCGCGCGCGCTTCGCGCGCGCTCAAGTTCTAGCTAGACCCGACAGGCTAACGCATGGAATCTCAATTGTTGAAGCGCCTTGTGCATCTAACGACCTTCTTGGAGTCCCTGCGCAAGCCTCGGAGACGTATAGAAGGGGAAATGCGGAAACCACAAAATCATCGACTTCCTTTAGATGCTCGTGATTTGGGGCCCTCGAAGGCTTCCTGGGATCTTTCTTCGATGGCGACGGGGGCCTTAATGATGGTCTGATGTGCAAGAATAAACCGGGGGTAACTTTGAATTGACCTGGCGAAGGACCCAACCATATGCAGTTGTGAACACCGCAGTTGTAGGCATCGTCCTCGGTGGAGCCCCCTTGTAGGGCCACGAAACGCTGTACTGGGTGGGGGAGACGCATGCGGACTACACCACTGGAACCTTCGGTGGAGCCCCCTTGTAGGGCCACGAAACGCTGTACTTTGGAGGGGGGAAACACATGCTGGCTGCACAATTGAAATCTTCGATGGAGCTCCCTATGGGAGTCGAAGGGAAGCCCCTTCCCTTTGATCCCTCCCCCGCCGGGAGGGGGGGGGGGGTAGCGACCCCCCCCCCGGGTCAGATACGACGCCCCCCCCTGGGACTCCTCTTCCCCTGGGCTCCAGCCAAGCCGACCTTGAGCAACCTCGTAATTGAGTCGAAGGGAAGCCCCTTCCCTTTCATTCCTCCCCCGCCGGGAGGGGGGGGGGGGTAGCGGGGGGGGGTAGCGACCCCCCCCCCGAGTCAGATACGACGCCCCCCCCCCGTACCGACCTTGAGCAACGTCGTCATTGAGTCGAAGGGAAGCCCCTTCCCTTTCCCTTCCCCGACGGGGGGGGGAGAGGAGGTCCCGGGGGGGGTCCCGGGGGAGTCCCGGGGAAGTCCCGGGTCAGATACGACACCTCCCTCCCCCACCTTCTCGTCCTTCTCCCCGTTCCACCAAACCATCCCACAGCCCGTGCCTCTTGCTGCGCATTGCGAACAGGGTCGGCGGCACCGGCCGTCAGGCCTTCGCAATCTTCGATGGAGCTCCCTATGGGGCCACGAAGCGCTATTCTGGGTGGGGGAGACGCATGCGGGCTGCGCCACTGGGACCTTCGTCGGAGCTCCCTATGGGGCCAAGAGGCGCTGTACTCGGCGGGTGGGACACATGCGGGCCGCACTATTGAGACCTTCGGTGGAGCTCCCTATGGAGCCACGAAGCGCTGTTCTGTGTGGGGGCGACCTATGCGGGCTGCGCCACTGGGACCTTCGTCGGAGCTCCCTATGGGGCCGCGAAGCGCTGTACTCGGTGGGTGAGACGCATGCGGGCTGCGCAATTGAGACCTTCGGTGGAGCTCCCTATGGGGCCACGAGACGCTGTACTGGGTATGGCGGACGCATGCGGGCACCCCCACTGGGGTTCGGTGGAGCTCCATAGGGCTCTCTCGGGCCGTCCTGTGCGCCTCTGGCGCCGTCTTGGGGCCCTCTTGGGCCGTTTTGGGGCCATCTTCGAGGCTTCTGGGGTTGTCTTGGAGCGGACAATATGACCTCTTGGGCCGTTGTAGAGCGTCGGAAAACTGCAAAGGCGAGAACATGGAAATCCTCCATAAACCTTTGGATAAACAATAAGTTGTGGCTCCTTTGGAGGCATCTTGGAGGTTTCTGGGGGCGTCTTGGAGGCCTCTTGGATAGTCAGGGGCTAATTCTGGCTGCCTTGGCCGTCTTGGCCGCCATTGGTCGTTCCTGCGGTCTGGAAGCGCTATGTTTGGCGATCCGGGGGTTGTCTCCGGGCGACCTTAGGGCGCCCCCGGCGCCCCAGCAGAAAACCCTGGAACCCCCAGCCCCCAAATGGGGGCACATGTTTGGGGGCCGCGGGCCTGTATCGATAGATAGGTAGATAGATAGATATATATATATATATAGATAGATAGATAGATATAGAGATATAGATATGTAGATATATAGATCGAACACTATATATACATATATATATATATATATATATATATATATATATATATGCACATACACACATACATACATACATACAGACAAACATACATACAAACATGCATACAGGCATACACACATACCAACATACATGCATGTATACATACATACACCCATCTGGGCATACATACGTATACATATACACATAGATACACGCATCAATCCATATGTATATAACAAAATCGGATACACACATAAACCCCTAGCATGAACACAAAAAGATAAATTGGCAAATCTATGCATAACTAAATACAGACATGAATGCGTAAGTGGACAACTCACAACATGTCATATGAATGAATGCATGCAGACATAAGCAAACAAATACAGCAATCCATATATGAATTCAATCTGCAACAACAGCTAAACCCATGCACCAAAACATCAAGTTAGACATACACACCAACAGTTTAAGACGTGATAGTGTATACCTACACAAACGCATGCCTATTCATATATGTAACCACGTGCATAGACATGCATATACCTATGCAACTGCAAACGAACACACGCTTATGTATATACATGTACACATACACTTACATCTACCATACACATATCCATATACATTACACACCATATATACTTTAAACATGTATACCATTTACCATACAGTATACATGCACCTATACACATACCAATGCATATACATATCCGTACACACAAACGTAAACACATACACATACACATAAATATACATACACCTATGCGTGTGCAGACGCCCCAGCCACGCTGGGATTAAAAACGATGCCCACAAGAGAACATCCTTGCATGTAGGTGTTGGCTTTCGATGGACTGGCCATGGTCGTTTTGATGGAGCCCGTTTTTGCTGTTCGCGATAACGTCCGTGACCGGCCCCGCCCCCACCATCCCTCCCCCACCCTTGGTGACGTCACGATTCGCGCTGGCGCCGTGTACGAATTAGCCATCGCAGCACATTTCCAGACGGCGCCGGCGCGAATCGTGACGTGGCCGCCCCCCCCTCCCTCCCTCCCCTCGGTCACGCCGGTTTCACCAGGGGACAAGGAAAAGCGGTCTCATGGCATCAGCACAGGGAGAGAGGCAGATGCGAGGCGGCGGGCGAGGCTGGTCAGCCGGAGTGGCAGCGCCACCTCTTCTTTGGTGCTTTGACCAGTGCGCACGCCTGGGCCACGCTCGGACTAAACCCAATCCCCACTGCAAATCCACTGCGATTGTGGGGCATCGGTGTCAGGATTACCCATGGCATCCGCGATGGTAGCAGCGGAGGAGACATGGGAGGCGGCGGGAGGGGCTGGTCAGCCGGAATGGCAGCGCCACTTCTTCTGTGGGGCCTTGACCAATGCGCAAGCTCGGGCAACGCTCGGACTAAGTATGGTTCCCACCAAAACTGCTTGCTTATCGAGGTGTGTATGAAAATGTATATATATATATATAATCCAAGATGGTCCCAAGATGGACACTTGGGCCTATCTCGGGGCCATCTTGGACCATCTTGGCGGCCTTCAGGGCCGTCTTCAGGCCGTCCCGCGTCGTTTTGGAGCCGTCTTGGGAGTCTCTGGAGTGCTCTTAAAGCTATCATCGAGGCGTCTGGGGTTCCTCATGGAAGCATCTTGAGAGTTCGTTCGGATCTCGTGGCAAGTCTTTCGGGGGCTTCCTTGAAGCAACTCCGAAGCCTCTTGGGGCCCGTTTCGGTCCCTGTCAGGGCCCGTTTTGGGGCCTCTCGGGGGTCTCTCGGAGGCATCTAGGGGGGCTTGGGGCCTCCCAGAAGCTTGTGGGGGCCTCCTGGGGGCCTCTTGGGGCCGAAGGCTCGAAAAACACGGTAGGATCCCTCGTCTGGACCCCTCCTTAGAATTGTTTTGGGGCCATCTTGGGCTGTCTTGGAAGCCTCTTGGGCCGTCTTGGGGCCCTGTTAGGCCATTTGGGGGCCGTCTTGGAGGCCTCTTCGGTCGCCTTGCAGCG
>CAUYUJ010014616.1:346096-371096 GCA_963575745.1 Prorocentrum cordatum
GGGCCGGTAGGCGGGGGGCTGGAGTCAGCGGGCCCCTGCCGCCAACGCAGGCCAGGGCGTTCCACGACCACTAGCGCTGGGGGGCGGGGGCGGCATCATGCGGGACAGTCCGATACTCGTAGGTCGCGGGCGTTGAAGGGCACGCGGATGCCGTCCCAGCGCCAGAGAGGCGGCCGCCACCACGGCCGGGGGGGAGGTCCGGTGGTGGGGCGAAGGGGGGGGCGCACCAAACTGGTGCACTGTCAATGGGAGGTGAGCGGCCCGGCCCCGGCAAAAGTAGGGCGAGCACTCAAGGGGCGAAATGTGCAGCCGTGGAGCTGCCGGCTGACTGCGTCGTGAGGGGCCGCTCGACTGCAGTCAAAGCTTGCGCTGCGGCATGGTTGGGGTCGGCCGGGGGGCCGTGGGGCGCGGCTGGGATCAGTTCGAACCGCTCTGGTTCATAGCGGGTGGAGTTCCGCGGGCGCCGCTGCCTGGACTGCTCGTTGCTGGGCCAAGCGGGATCAACGCGCCGCTTGCCCTTCCCGTGTGGCTCAGGACCTTCCCTTTTCCCTTTGCCCAGCCCGGCGGCGGCACGCTCCCTCCTCTGTACCTCTCTGTCTCAGGCCCGTTGCCAGTTGACCTGGGCGCCCATCCTTCAACGCAGGTTGCGGACGTCGGAGTCAGCGTCGATGAGCTGGGTTACGAAGTTATCGCAGGCTCGCTCCCCCTTAGTAGCTGGGTCGCGCGTGGACCCCTCGCACCCTGCCTGGTGGTCGCAGACGGCTTCCCACCCGATAACAAGCACGGGGCCGCATTCCCGCTTGAGGCGTTTGACGACCTCAGGCCAGCTCTTCTCCCTTCTGGCGGTGTCGTCCCATACTGGCTGCCACTAGATGGCCTGTCGCGGCTCGCTGTGCAGCGAACCTTGGGGGGGCTGTGGCGACAGGCGCAGCGACCCAGCAGGTGAGCCGCGCGGCGGGTGCGGTCGGGTGGGTACGCCTGCCGCTCACGTCTGCGGGAGCCGCTGGCCTCCTCATGTAACCAGCCTCGAACGTATCCCTATCCCTAAGATGGGCGAGCAAAAAGCAAGGACAATTTTAGGGATAGGCCCTCAGAAACTGAGGGAATACTTAAGATCGGCATCGAGGTGAGGTGATGTCAAGCATAGGGATAGGGATATGTTTCAAACTGGTAATCATGTCCTGGCGGGGGAGGGGCAAGCGGGGGCGTGCTCCGCGGTCCGCTCGGTCTTGCGGGCAGGCTCGGCGGGGGCTTCGGCGGGCGTGGGCCCGTCGTCTGCTTTTGCTGGGCCCCGACGCCCCGCCTCTGCCAGGGGGGGGGGCCGCGGGGACTGGACGGCGCTGGCCCCCGGTCCTGGGGCGCTGGGCTGGCTGGTGCAGGTGGGTCGGCGGAGGGCTCGGGTCGGGCGAAAGGGGGGGGTAGCAAAGAGAGGGTTTGAGAATCAGCTCGCGTAGCTGATTTTCCCGGCGCCTCCCGGCGCTGGGAGGCGCCCATGTATCGAGGAATGGGCCCGGCGGCGGGGCCGAAACCAGCTGCATGCAGCAGATTTCGTAACCCCCCCTTTCCCTATCCCCCCCTTTCGTCCAGTCCGGGGCGTCAGCGCGGGGCGGGGTGGGAAGGGGGCCGGGGAGGCATCGGGCGACGCGTCCACGGCGGCGGCGCGGGCCCTCGGGGTGCCGCTCGCCGATGTGCCCTGGTGACCACGTCGCGGCGTACTGGCGCCACCACCGCCTTTGCTGGCGAGTGCCTCCTGTGGAGCCAACGGCTGGGGCCCGCGAGACCCATCGGGGCTGGGCGGGCGGGGGCTGCTTGGGCCCGCGGGTGGCGGCGGCGCGGCTGCTGGCAGCCCAGTGCGCGGTTCGGCCCCGCTTGGGGCTGGCGGGTCATCGGGGGCGACTGTGTTGTCGGCGTCCGTCCTGGCAGGGGAACTGCCAATCTTGTTGCGGTTAGGCCGTTTCCGTCTCCCTCCCGCCCTCGGGTCGTACACGGCAAGCAGGGGAACGTGCATGTCATGGATGTGTACAGGCTCGAGGTAGCCGAGCAGCAGCTTCCGGCTGTACGGGTTGGGGTCGTGCCCCTTCTGCTTTGCTTGCTGGTCAGATTTCTGCCTGTACGCGTCCCACAGGGCAACCATGCTGCGGTCGCCCGTGGGTACGGGGTGATACCGCTGGCTGTGTAGGTAGCTGACGAAATGAGCCAGCGCGGCGCGCTTGCCGACCAAATCCGTGTCCCCAGGGATCCCTAACTCGGGGATGGAAGTGCCGTAGATGCTGGAGAGGAACTCCCCCCCCACACACACACAGACACGCGCACGATGACCCGACACACAGACAGACTGGCAGGCAGGCAAAAGGGAGACAGGCTGACTAGACTGACACACAAGCAAAGCGAAAACAGAGGCGGGGGAAAGAGAGAGAGAGAGAGAGAGCGAGAGATACATAAACAGAGAGAGAGAGGGAGAGAGTGAGAGCGCGAACAAGGGGGAGGGATCATGGAAAACAAAGGGAGGGACCCTAGTTAGGTGATTTCTCCACGCGTCCCCACCGCCACGCAAAGCCGACAACACCACCAATCTAGGGCGAAACGGTGGGAGCACCTGGCCCGCGGGGCCCCAGAGGCCGAGCAGAAAACGACCATGAGACGCGCACGCGCGCCCGCACGCACACGCACGCACGCACACAAACACAAACAAACACACACACACGCACGCACACACGCACACACGCACACGCACACGCACACGCACGCGCACACGCACACGCACACGCACACGCACACGCACACGCACACGCACACGCACAGACACGCCCACGCACGCGCACACGCACACGCACACGCACACGCACACGCACACGCACGCGCACACGCACACGCACACGCACACGCACACGCACACGCACACGCACGCACACGCACGCACACGCACACGCACACGCACACTCACGCACACGCACACGCACACTCACACGCACACGCACACACGCACACGCACACGCACACGCACACGCACACGCACACGCACACTCACACGCACACGCACACGCACACGCACACGCACACGCACACGCACACGCACACGCACACGCACACGCACGCACGCACACGCACGCACGCACACGCACGCCCACGCACACACACACGCGCACGCGACGCACACGCACACGCACACGCACACGCCCACGCACACGCACACGACGCATACGAAAACGACGCACACGCACGCGACGCACACGCACACGACGCACACGCACACGACGCACCCGCACACGATGCACACGCACACAACGCACACGCACACGACGCACACGCACACGACGCACACGCACAGGACGCACACGCACACGACGCACACGCACACGACGCACAAGCACACGCACTCCTCGCACAAGCACACCTCGCAGACGCACACGCACACCGCGCAAACGCACACGCACACGCACGCGCACGCACACGCACGCACCGCGCGCACGCGCGCGACGGAAGGAGGGGCGCGACGGAAGGAGAAGGGGGGGGGGCGAGGGGGGAGGGGGGGGGCCTGAGGAGGAAACGAAGATGGGGAGGAGGGGGGGGGGGGTGGAGAGGGGGCGGAGGGTCGAGGGGGGGGAGGGGGAAAAGGAGGAGGGGGGGTGGGGACGTGAGGAGAGGAGGAATGGGAATGAGGAAGGAGGAGATGGTGGAGGAGGGGGGGGGGGGGGGGCGCGGCGGCTGATCTAGGGGCAAACAACCGGTCAAAGGGCGAGGAGACGATGAGGAGGAGGAGGGGGCAGGGAGGAGAAGGGCAGAGGAGAACGATGGGGGGGCAGAGGAGGGCGATGGAGAGGAGGGCGACGACGGCGAGGATGAGGAGGAAGAGGAGGTGGGAGAGGAGGGAAAGGAGGGGGGGGAGGAGGAGGAGGGGGGGGGGAATGAAAAGGAGGAGAAGGGGGAGGTATAGGAGGGGGGGGGATGTGGATGAGGAAGAGGATGAGGAGGGAGGGCGAGGAGGAGCTCGAGGAGGAGGAGCAGCAGGCAGCATCGCGCGAGGAGGGGGGGGGGGGGAAGGAAGAATGAGTTTTTTCTTGGCGCGCGCGCGGCGCGTCGCGAACCGTATCCTTGGCGCGCGCGGTGTCGCGAGCCGCCGTTTTAGTCTTAACGCATGGTGCTCTCGCGGCAAGTCGCGAACCGTGTTTTGTTCGCGCGGCGTCGAGGGCCGCCGTGCGCTCGGACCATGGAGGTCCATTATAATTGCCGCGCCTGCGTTCGTGACATTGGCGGACGCGTGGCAAATGGTTGCGGGAATGTGCGCGACGCTCATTGCACCTGGTGGAACAAGAAAGCGTGATAACAAGCTCCTTCTTTCTGGTTGTCACGCCGCACGTGCCGTTGCATTCTTGAGTGAAAAAATGCATTGCGTGCGCGAGCGCCCGTGATTCGGGCGTTGCATTACTTTGAATTGCGTTGCGCTGCATTGCGTGACTGCGTTGTACGCATTGCGTTGCATTGCGTTGCGTTGCGTTGCGTTGCGTCGAGAATAAACGTGAACATCTCGTGCTAATCTGATAAACAGAATATCACGGAATCGATGCTTTTTTTGTAAAAAACGCCGGCATATCGCGCACAGCCCAATGACATTGCTTTTGGACACTTGAAACCTTGAACACTTGAACACTTGAAACAAAACGCTAACACTTGAATGTTTAACCTAGGCCGGGGAAACTTAGGCTCAACAAGTGAACGCTCCAACGCTTGAACTTGCGAACACTTGCAATCATTGGCCCTCTGGGGGCGCCGACGCCGACGCCGACGACGTCGACGGCGACGACGACGACGCCGACGACGACGCCGACGCCGACGCCGACGACCTGGGGGCAGAGCAGGCATTGGAACGGAAGCCGGGGGCGCCAGACGAGCACGAGCAGGCGCCCGCCCGCCCGCGCCCTTTTTCGGCGGGCCTTCCAGCCCGCGGCGGCGACGCGCGGACGGATGCGCCCCATTTTGACGCCGCCCTTCCCTGCAAAGGTGCGGGTCCCAGCGCCGTGGAGCGACGGAGCTGCGGCCAGCGTGCGCCGCTGGTGCGTCTGCCTGGAAGCGGCTGGACACGGGGCCTGGCCCCGAGAACCAGCGATCCCCCGGCCCCTTCGCCGCCCGCGGGGCGGGGCCTGGCGCCCGGCAACGTCGACGGCCTGGCGGGGCCCGACAGGCGGCGGGCGACAGGCGGCGAGCGCGGCGGCAGCAGCAGCAGCGCCTGGAACCAGCGAGCCGTCGCGCCCGACGGGGGCGGGGGGTGCGCCGCCCGCCAGCGGCCTGGGCCCCGGATCCCGACACGGGAAAGCAGCTTCGCAAAACCAAGATCGAAGGCGCGCAGCGGGGCGTTCACGGGGGGGCCGGGCAAGACGACCAAGCGATTCCAAGTCACCCTGCGAGCTTATGTTAACAGGCGCCCAGCACGCGTTCGCCCGAAAGCACGCCTCGCCCGGCTCCAGAGCAGCACTCGACCTGCTCCGGCACGACCAGCAAACGCGCGTCAGCTTCTTGGACTCCCTCCGCCACCACACAGGGAGCGCGCGGTCCACGGGTGACGCGCTGCACCTCGGGGTCGAGTGGAAACAGCTGCGCGAACAGCACCTGCGGCGCGGCGATGGCGCGGGCAAGGAAGGCGACGCCCCGCCGCGGAGACTGGCGCCCTTGGTCCAGGCTGGCAGTCGCGCTCCAGGACGGCCACGAAACCTGGCGGGCCCAGCATCGCAGCCGAGGGGGCCCTGGAGGGTCAGTTTCTGGGCTTGCTGGCACCGCCCCGCCGTCGCAGCAGCGCTCCCGCGGCGGAGGCGCCCCGCCCTGGACCTGTCTCGCTGTCTCACAGCTTGCAGCCGCCTTCCAGGCAGCCCAACACGGGCTGCCCCTGGTCGCGCTGCAGCTCCTTGCCGACGAGAGGTGCCCCCCTTCACTGCTCAGCATGCGCAGTCAGTCTGCCTGCGCTTGCCCCCGCCCGGGGCGCCTCTGACCTGCCCGCTGGAGGGCGCGGGGCGGCCGCAGCCCGGCCGAATGCCGCTTCTATCCCGCGCGGCAGTTCTTCGCCGCGCTGTCGCTGCCCGACAGCGAATTCTACTACCTGGGGGCCTGGGGGCCGTTTGTATCCTCGGCGTTCGCTTGGCGCGTCTTCCTCGCGTTGCCCGTGCAATTCTCTCGGCGTCGTTATCGCTGCTCCTTCGGGGTTGCTTGCTCGTTGCCTTATACATCTGCGTGTCTGCGCGGGTTCATGGACCTCGAGTTCGACATTCTTACTTGGAGATTATGTGAATGAGCGCCAGTATTATATTTTCTTTTGGCTGCCGCATGGTTGCTGGGAGTTCGTGGCCGGTTCTTTCAAGGACACCTTCTTCGGCAAGCGCGTTTTGGAGAGCCCGAGTTGCTCACTTTTCATGCGCGTGGTCGCCCCCCGTTTTTTGGACACCGTTTTCGACATGTGCGCCCCGAGGTGGTCTACGGCCGACCTTCCATGTACGTGGTCACTCTTTCTCACCATTTGCGTCCTAATGGGCACCTCGGTGGGCGTGATTTCGGCGCTGGTCTGCGATGCCTCCCGCGCCATTTTGGATGCGCTGCGCCCAGTTCCGCTCTGAGCTGGGCACCTCCGCTTCGCTGTTTCTCCTTTGCTTCGGCGCGGCCCACCGTCGCTTGCGCGGCGTTCAACTCGTCTTCGCGCGCCAGCGCGCCAATCACCAGGCGAGTTGCCCTGATCGGGGGTGCGTAGCAGCATGCAGTCAGGCTGTGGGAGCCTCGCGGAGGCATCATGGGGCTATCGTGGGGCTCTACTGGGGCACTCCAGGGGCCACATGTGGATGCCTTCTGGGCTCGTTTGGGGCATTCGCGGTACATTCTGGAGTCACAAGCGTTGTTTCTTGGGGCCTTTGGGGGGCCCTCTTGGAGCTCTTTTTGGGCGCTGTTGGGGCCGTCTCGGGTCCATCTAAAAGTTCAATTGGAGCTCTTCTGGGCCACCTTGGAGCCATCTTGAGGCTTCAGGGTTTCACAATGGCGAGAAGACAAACACGTACTTTTCCGGATGTAGGTTTCGGAAGGGTTCGGGTCTCCCCAGGGGGGTCCTTGAGAGGCTCCGCAGCCACTTAGAGCCGTCTTGGGGCGGTCCTCGGGCTTCGTGGAAACATATTCGAAGCTGTCTTGAACCATCTCGGGGTATCTTGTGCGATCTTGGATGCCATCTTGGGCCATTTTGGCCTTCCTGGGGCCATCTTGGACGCCCTCCCCCCTCGCGAACCCCAGCCTCCAGACCCAGGGAGCGGGGGGTAGGCGGAGAGGTAAACCTCTCCTCGAAGGGGAAGGAGGTTGGAAAAACTAATTCGTCAAACCACCTACGGTAGGTCCGCGTCGTGTCGACTGGCGGCGACCCTGCCGCTGGCGTTCAACGTCGAACGCCGCTGGCGACCCAGAATCGGTCGATGCTGACCGATCTGACGTTTCGGAAACGGCTGATCGTTCAAGGTTGAACGATCCCCGCGGCGTCAGGAACCAACGCCAGGGTCGACACGACACGAACCCGCGGTGGGGGGAGAGGTCAACCTGTCCCCGAAGGGGAAAAGCAGCTTGGAACAACTTAGTCGGTCAACAACCTACGCCCAAGGGGCCGATGGGACTCGGGGATACATTTTAAGAACACCTCCAGGGAGCCACCCACTTGAGGATGGACGCCCCCATCGAGTATCTCCGAGTTGGGATGAGAGGGTCCCAACAAGTCGGGGATTTGGGCGCCGAGCCTCTTGCTATCGTCAGCTGCCCCCCCTGGAGGAGGGACAGCTTCGGGATTCGGGGGCTCCAGGTTCTTCCACAAAGGTCAATTTCGATCCGATCGATCCGATGTGATATTGATTCTGGCCAGCCCGATCCGCTTCGATACCGATATTCCGACGATCCGATGTGACCAGATGCTGGCACGGTGCTGTCGTGCATCATGGCGCAGCCGAGTCACATCGATTATTTTCTGTGCCGATGTAGCCTGGTCCGATGCCGACGCGCATTCCGATCCCACTCGGTTTCCCGATGCGATGCAGACGGGTCTTGCCCACGTCGGAGGGACAGGGAGGGAGGGAGGGAACGAGGGGGGCCCAGGGACGAGGAAGGTTCTCGGCGTCTTTTCCGGGGTTCTAGCACGACTCTGGACATTTTCGGCTGCTTCCCGATGTTCTTCGGAGGTTTCGGGAGGTTTTGGGCGCTGCAGAGGGGATGCTGGAGGAGGCGGCAAGGGAGGGGGGGTGATAAGCTGGGAGGAGGAGGAGGAGGAGGAGGAGGAGGAGGAGGAGGAGGAGGACGAGGAGGACGAGGAGGAGAAGGAGGAGGAGCAGGGGGAGGGTGTGTGGGGTGGGGCTGGAGGAGGAGGAGGTGGAGGAGGAAAAGGAGGAGTAACAGGAGTAAGAGCAGGAACCGGGGGAGGTGTGGTTGGAGGAGGTGGAGGTGGATGGGGGAGGGGGGAGCCGAGGACCTCCGTCCTCCTCGTCCTCTCAGTCATCTTCGTCCCTGTCTTCCTTCACTGCTCCCTCCTCTCCTCCCTCCCTCCCAGTCCTCCTCCCTCTCTTCTCCCCCCTCGGCCCTCTCTCGTTCCTCGTGGTCCGCGTCTTCCGTCGGCCTGTCCCGCCTCCTTCTCGCTTTTCCCGCTCCTTAGAACGCGGAGAGCAACGCCGACTTCAAGAACCTCGACACCGACAACTTGTTCGTCAAGCACATCCAGGTCCCCAGGGAGCAGAATCCGTGACCGACGTTGTCGTTTCTCTTTCCCGACCCTGCCATGGGAACGGTTTTTTTGTACTACCGTTGAAGGAACCACTTCGCGTGACCCCCCCGCCTTTGGCCTTCATGTTCAACAAGCGTTCCTGGAGAAGCGTGGGCTGGCAAAGTTTGAAGGACCCAACATCCCGAGCGCAACACATGGCAATATTAACTCTAGGGGTTGGAGGGGGGAATTTGGTTCTTTCTAGTTCGACCGTTCTTGTCGCAACGTTGTCTTCAACTGTCCGAAAACGTGCGTCTTTCTCTTCGGGGTGGTCAGGAAGTCGAGTATGTGTCCAAAGCGGCTCGTTTTCAAAACGGCCTGGACATGCACTGCATGTTTTGACATGTTGCCCTCGCTGACATGCGCTTTGTTCGATGTTGTGCTCGAAGCGGCGGGGGAGCCGCCTAAAACATAGCAGCTCTAGTTTAGAACATGTGTTGCAGAAGGGGTGGGGGTCGTTCTTGTGTTTTCAAGCGGCCGAGCTTGCGATGCGTGGCCCTACCCTCACTTTAAAGCGCGCGCCTGTTCAGGCACATACCTCGCTTCCGTAGCCATTTTGGGTCAAGTTCGAAACGCGTCCTTGGTGTGATATGGAAATCGGGGAGATGATCGCTGATCTATCTTGTTCGAGCGTCGAACACTGTCGTAGCACTGAGGCCAAGGGCCCTTCGAGAATAAACAGCGGCGGCAGGGATAGATACAAACTGAGAGAAAGAGCGAGGAATGAAACCACAGGGCCCTCGAGGCTTCTGGGGGAAACCCTCTCGGGCCTCTTTCATTCCTGGGGAGTGAGCTTGATTCACACTCCTCCCAGTCGCCGTCTCGGGCGCCTGAGCGGGGACTATAACAAGTCACTCGCCGGAAACTTCATTGCAAGCAGGGAAATGATTATCGAGATAATCTATTGCAGGCAAACGGCTTGCACGGCATGCTAGCAGGCTACCCTTCGGGGCCATTTAACGGGTGCTCTGCACGCACCTGCAAAGTACATTCTCAATACAACGAGCACTCGGCTCGGGCCTAATTACTTTGTAATAAGGAGGCTATTGGTAGCGGAGCAATGCCTGGTGATCGTCATCACCATCAAACAAACGCACACACAGAGGCTGATCAGGCCAGGCGCGGATGAAACATAAATGGCTGCCAGCAGGCAGCGTCCGGGCGACAATAAACAAACTGAATGCGGAAAGCATACATGGCTGGCTGACAGCATCCGGGTGACAATAAACAAACTAAATGCGGAATACCATACGCAGCTGCTAGGAGCAGCGTCCTGATAGTGACAGGGCGACAAGTTTGATGCGGAGACCCGTACGCGGCTGCAGATGCAGCATCCTGGTGTCGGCGAAGGCCTTAGCCTAAATGCGGAGAAACGTACACGGCTGCTAAAAGCAGCGTCCAGATGGCAGCGAAGCAATTTAGCATTGTGGGCGAGGTCTCACTCACGTGGACTTTTTTGTACCCTTCGATGCCAGCGCGGACCCCTTGCCTGGCACAATGCTTCCCATCATTTGCGTCCACCTGCCCTGCAGCTCCTGCCTCAACGTGGGATGCATCCTCGAGAAATCGGGGCTGTGCACCCTGTGGTTGCGGCGAAGCCACGATGCGTGGCGCTTGCAGGTCCTGCAGGTGGCGTAGACGCTGTGTGGGTTGTGTCCCACACGGTGATTGTGCCCTGCCACGGCACACTCGCTGATTTCTGGCGGCGACATTTTCGGCGTGGAGTTGTTCCAGGACACGATGCTGGCCGACGAGGAACTCGTGATATTGCACGGCGTACTCGGTGCTGATGATGCGGCGAAGCTGTCCTGCGGCGAAGCGGGCGATGGCGCTGGTGCTACCGATGGCCTCGGCGTAGCGCTGCCAGCCGAGGAACTGCTCTGCGCTGCCGCAGCCGCAGTCGCAGTCGCCATGGCGTCGGGCATGAAAAGACCCCCGTCGTCATCCTCCTCCTCGGGGATCGCGGGCGGCAGGTTGTGGCGTCTGCCCAGGCGGCGTCCATCATACCCGGGGTGCCGATCAGCGGTGGCCTTATCCTCTGGCTGCGGCGGCTGCCTGATGGCGTTCTGGGACACCATAAACCATATGATCGCGAAAAGACTGAGCCCGAAGCAGGCCATGTAGCACATGTACCAGTAGTGGTTCAGATCGAACGTCGGTGGCGGCCCTTGGGTCGGCAGACCCTTTACCTTGCCGATGCTCGCGGCGATCACCGAGGCGATCATGGCGGCGTTGGGCTGCCTGGTGCCGAAGTTGTGCCTCTTGGCGCCGAAGAACGGAATCAGCAGGCCTGTCTCCATCACCTTCGTGAGTGAGTCGGCAGCCATACTCCTGGTAGGCACCCAGGTCAAGCGCAGCTCGCTATTGGGGTGCACCGACTCCTTGAGCATGGAGGCGACGATGCGGAACCGCTTGTCGGAAGACTGGCCGACGTCGGATTGGAAGTGCGTGACGATTGCTGTCGCTAAACACCGACCTCCCCAGGGCGCTTCAGGCTGAGGTCGTCGATCTCCTTGAGCGGCTTCTTGGGGTTTAAGGCCTCGGTGAGAAGCTGGCGGAACCGGGTGTTGATCTCGGTCCCCTCGAGGGTGGCGTATCCCTCGGCGGCCAGCGTGGATTTCACGGACCTCTTGACGGCACCAGAGTACCAAGCGACAGGCAGGCACCTATCGTAGCGGCCCCCGACGACATCATTGGCTCTTGATGCCATCGATGTTGGCAACCGCGGCGTCGCTGAAGCAAACTGTGGTGCAGGTCTTCAGGCCAATGTGGTTGCGCTTCAGCACGATGG
Source organism: Prorocentrum cordatum (assembly GCA_963575745.1). NCBI lineage: Eukaryota > Dinophyceae > Prorocentrales > Prorocentraceae > Prorocentrum > Prorocentrum cordatum. The sequence goes on from CAUYUJ010014616.1 coordinate 357,646, forward strand.
CGAAGTCGGCGGACCCGCGAACGTAGGTCACCGTCTTGTTGAGTGTTTTGGCGTCCGCCACGGTGGCGACTTTAGTGCGCCTGGCAGCAATGCTGGCCGGGCAGGCGATGTCGACTCGCGTCTGGACGGCGAGCCAAGGCAGTTGGCCTAGAGTGCGTCGGTAACCAGACACCTCCTCCATTGACAGTCTGTCCCCCGGGGCGCGGCCCTTCGCGGCGGTGATCTCGACAGTGTCCACCTGCTTGGCGGCGGCCACCTGCGTGGCACGGAGCTCGTCGTCCGTCTTGGAGATGATGCGGCCACAGAACTTGATAGCGCCGTCGACCTTCTTGAGGTGCAACTTCTTCTCCAAGCTGCCTATGGCGCGCCGCCGCTCCGAGGAGTCGTTCCGCTGGGCGATCAAGTAGTCGTCAACATGTGAGTGGATGGCCGCTGCGAGGCCCCTCGAATCATAGAAGTCGTAGAGCCTCTTCTCGAGCTTTCCTCGAGAAGGCCGTGCTCCCTGAAGATCTCCTGAGCGCAGTTGTACCACTGCCTTCCGGCATCACGAGTGCCATAGATGGCGCCAGTCGCCATCGCGATCTCGCCGGCCAGTGTCCCTGGCGGCGGGTTTTTCGCTGGCATGCGAAGCAGCAGAAGTCTCTCGATACTGCTGGACTGGAGGTAGGCCGTCATGGCGTCATACGACGTAATGTCCCAACCAGATTGTGAGGCAGCGGCGAGGGTAAGGTAAAATGCATCTCTAGATCCTGTCGGTGCATCCGTGCGGATCTGCAATTTGTCCTCCTGGCATCCTTGAACGACGAGGCGGGCCTTCATGAGGTTGGCCCCCTCGCTGGTGAGCGCCCAGCGTGTGCCCACGGGGCGTATGCCAGGATTGCGCCTCAAGAGCTCCTTCAGCTCCCTGGGCGGTAGCTTCTTGTAGGCCCCGAACTCCGTCCACTTGGACCACTCGACCTTCATCGCTCCGTCCATGAGCTGCCTTTCCTGGTTGGACAGAGTATCATACTTTAGCTCCCTGGCGGCAGCCATCCCGGTGAGAAGTACTCCTCGTAGGGACGGTGCGAACTGCATCTGTTCTGAGGTGGCCTTGACGTCCAAGTAGTAGTATGCTTTGTTGGCGTCACGGGGCTTCTTGAAGCACTTCGGTAGGTCGTCCAGCAGCTCCTTCCTCTTTGCAGCCCGAGCTCTCGGATCGTCACGTTCGGGTCGATAACGTTGTAGTTCCTGGGGAGCATCTTCCTGCTGATCACGTTGTCGTGTCTTTGCTCCTCTTTGGTCGGCGAGCTGCCGAGGTCGGCGAAGCTCATTTCCCTGGTTGGACTGCTCCTCCATCTGCTTCGCCCAGCTGCGGACCATTTCAGATCCCGAACTATATCCATCCTCGTCGACTGGTCCCTGTTGTGGGCATTCGGGAGTTCCGATCCGAAATTCAGGAGGCTGTGGTTCTTGGTCGTCGTCTGCTGGAGCCAGCTCGGATTGATCAGGTAGAGGTGTTGGTGGAGCGTCGAGTGCGTCGGGTGCGTCGGGTGGTGCGTCGGCAGGACCGGAGTCTGCGGCAGCGTCGGGTGCGTCGGCAGCTGCACCGGAGTTTGCGGCAGCGGTTGCGGCAGCAGCTGCTGCGGGCGCTGCGGGCGGCAGGTCTCCTCCCGAAGGTCCTGGCTGCGAGCCGCTCCCACTAGCGCCTGCAGTAGGTGCGAGGTCGATATCTCCTTGTTTACGACTAAGCCACCCCCTCCCTCCCCTCCCCAACCATATTCTCCTCTCTTCCCTCCTCCCTTCCTCCCTCCATCTCTCGAGGGTGCACAATAACGCCTTTACTCTGGTTTTCGGATGTGTGGTTTGCGCTGTTCGCAGGCGCTCAGGATCACCCGCCTGCAGCCCTTTACAAGCTGACAAGAGCCCCTCCCAGACGGCACGACACACATTGCTCCCCAGGGGCCCCAACCGCAGTCCCAAACATCACAGCAAATAGCGTTCCAGCGGCGAAACACGTATGCGCGCTCGGGAATCAGGGCGATTGTTTCACATATTCGGGCGCTTGGTTTGCCGACCCAGGTAGCTTGGAAATCCGATTGTGGTTGTGGATGTAGTAAGCCCTCCGGCGTTCTATCACCCGCGACTCGCTACCCCCACTTGTACGATGTATCGCATGAGTGCGCCTAGTACCAGTTTACTAATATGCCCGTGGCGCTTACTAAACCGCCAGCGTTGCTGTGGAAGCCGCGTGCTTCGTTTCCTAAGTGAGCGGAGCAAGGTTGAGGATGGAGATGGGCAGTGAGGGAGGAGTAGGAATGGGGGTCGTCGTCGTCGGCGTCGTCGTCGTCGTCGTCAACGTTCCTCTCAGGTGAACCCCGCGCAGCAGGGAAGACGCCGCACCTACCGGGCCCACGGCCGCATCGGGCCGTACATGTCGAACCCGTGCCACATCGAGATGATCCTGGAGGAGAAGGACACAGGGCCGGGAGCGATAGCGGGCCGAGAATCGAAGAATATTCAGCACAGCCATAAGTTGTTGTAACTCCGCGCGGATTCATCGGATCGGCGCTGGGCTGCGAGGGTCCAGCGCTGATCCACATGATCTGCACGCAGTTCCCGCACTTGATGCTTGTGCTTTTTCGTTCTGTTGACCCAGGGCTGAGGAAGATCGAAGGTCGAGAGACCACTCTCGCTTTCCTTCGGGGCGGATGGGGAGGGGGTGGAGGGGGGAGGAGGATGTCAGAGGGAGGGATGCGATGAAAGGAGAGGTGACAGGGGTAGAGGGGGGGGCCCCTCTGCCCGCACCCCTTCATTCCGCTCCCCTCCCGCGCCCCGTTGCCCCTCCTGGTTTCCCTCCCCTCTTTCGTTCCCCTGCCTCTTCCCTTCCCCTCCCTTGTATAATTCTTTACGCTTCGCGTATCCCCACCAGCCCATCTCACAGCAGCAACTCTCGCGAAGCATGCCGACAGTCGTGTTTTTCAGGCGTGTGTCCGCTGGGCTCCGCATATCTCCCCTGCTCCTCCTTCCTCCCGCCTCCTTGTCTATCCTCCTTGTGAGGTGAGGCGTTCGGGCACCTCGTCCGCGTGCGAGGTGATCGGGGTCTTCGCAGGTGGAGTCGTAGTAGTCGTAGTAGTAGTAGTAGTAGTAGTAGTAGTAGTAGTAGTAGTAGTAGTAGTAGTAGTAGTAGTAGTAGTAGTAGTAGTAGTAGTAGTAGTAGTAGTAGTAGTAGTAGTCTAGTAGTAGTAGTAGTAGTAGTAGTAGCAGTAGTAGTAGTAGTAGTAGTAGTAGTAGTAGTAGTAGTAGTAGTAGTAGTAGTAGTAGTAGTAGTAGTAGTAGTAATAGTAGTAGTAGTGGGAGTACTGGTGGTGGTAGTAGTCGTGGTTAGTAAGTAGTAGTAGTAGTAGTAGTAGTAGTAGTAGTAGTAGTAGTAGTAGTAGTAGTAGTAGTAGCAGTAGTGGAGTCGTAGTCGTAGTCGTAATAGTAGTAGTCGTAGGAGTAGAAGTAGTAGTGGATGTCTTTTGGTCGGAGGCCTCTGAGGGCGTCTTCGGCGCCTCTTGGGGCCGCTTGGAGACATCTTGGGGGCATCTTGGGGCCCTCCTGGGGACCTCTTGGGGCCATCTTGGGGCCTCTTCGTGCTTTCTGGGCGCTTCTTGGGGCCATCTTGGGGGGAAGGGATCAAAGAAGAGGGGAGTTTCAATGAGCGCTGCCCCCCAGAAGGGCAAAAGGAGCCCCAAACCTTCGGAGAATCAATGATTTGGCGTTGAAGAAAGAGAGGATCGTTCATGAACACAGCCCCCTGAGAATGGCCAAAGGGGGCGAAAACCGTAGTACAATCGATGATTCTTGCTTCACGGAAGAGGAAGTAGTAGTAGTAGTAGTAGTAGTAGTAGTAGTAGTAGTAGTAGTAGTAGTAGTAATAGTAGTAGTAGTAGTAGTAGTAGTAGTGGTGGTGGTGGTGGTGGTGGTGGTGGTGGTGGTGGTGGTGGTGGTGGTGGTGGTAGTAGTAGTAGTAGTAGTAGTAGTAGTAGTAGTAGTAGTAGTAGTAGTAGTAGTAGTAGTAGTAGTAGTAGTAGTAGTAGTAGTAGTAGTAGTAGTAGTAGTAGTAGTAGTAGTAGTAGTAGTAGTAGTAGTAGTAGTGGAGTAGTAGTAGTAGTAGTAGTAGTAGTAGTAGTAGTAGTAGTAGTAGTAGTAGTAGTAGTAGTAGTAGTAGTAGTAGTAGTAGTCGTAGTCGTAGTAGTAGTAGTAGTACTGGTAGTAGTAGTTGCCGTACCACCATGCGTAGAAGTAGTAATAGCAGAGGTAGAAGTAGTAGTAGTGTGAGTCGTTCGGGGCCCGCGTCGTGGTGTGAGTCGTTCGGGCTCCTCGTGGTGTGAGTCGTTCGGGCGCCTCGTCCTGGTGTGAGTCGTTCGGGCCCCTCCTTGTGGTGTGAGTCGTTCGGGCTCTTCGTGGTGTGAGTCGTTCGGGCCCCTCGTCCTGGTGTGAGTCGTTCGGGCTCCTCGTGGGGCCTCTTGGGGGCCTCTTGGAGCCTCTTGGGGCCTCTTGGGGGCCTCTTGGGGGCCTCTTGGGGGCCTCTTGGGGGCCTCTTGGGGCCTCTCTGGGGGCCTCTTGGGGGCCTCTTGGGGGCCTCTTGGGGCCTCTTGGGGGCCTCTTGGGGGCCTCTTGGGGGCCTCTTGGGGCCGCTTGGGGGCCTCTGGGGGGTCTCTTGGAGGCCTCTTGGGAGCCTCCTGGGGGCCTCTTGGGGACATCTTGGGGCCTCTTGCGACCTCCTCAGAAGCGCAAAGAAGAGCTGCCCCCTCAGAAGGACAAAATGAGGCCACAACCTTCGGAACATCAATGATTTTGCTATGAAGGACGATGAGCGCTGCCCCCTCAGAAGTCCAAAATGGTGCCAAAACCATACTAAAATTAATGTTTTTGGCTTCGCAGAAGAGGAGAGGGACTTATCTCCGCTCCCCCGTCGGGGCCAGAATCCTCGTGAGGGTCGTCGTTTTTTAGCCCTCCCAGGAGTCGAAATTGACCCCCCTGACGACCCGCGGGACCCCCTCTCCAGGCCCAGGGGGAGGGGGTAGGGGGAGGGGTAAACCCCTCCCCGAAGGGGAAGAAGGGGGGTTGAGGACAGAGAGAGCTCGCTGAACCACTCACGCCCAAAGGGCTGGTGGGATTGCTGAATATCGAAGACGGCTACGGCGAGTCACCGCCACCCCCTGCCCGTTCGGAAGCGCCTATGTGGCCGAACGTTGAAGGCCAGAGCCCTGCCAAACTGTCGGACTATGTGTTCTCGGAATCGGTTTGGAAAGCTTTCGGGGAACACGTGGGGGAGGACGGGGAAGAGGAGGAGAGCGAGGATTGGGCGTGTTCGGGGCCCCTTGGGGGCTCTGGTCAAGATGGCCTCAAGATGGCCTAAGACGGCAATCTTGAGGTCATCCTTGGCAGTGGGTGCATCTTGGGGCCATCGTCGCCGTCTTGGAGGCCATCTTGGCATCTTGAAGGTCATCTTGGCCGTCTGGAGGCCATTTTGACCCTTTCGGGCCTTCCTGGAGGACGTCTTGGAGGGCTCTCTGGCCGTCTTGGAGGCCTCTTGCTGGCCTGTTGGGCAGTCTCAGCCCATCTGGGGCCGTCTTGGGTGCATATTGGGGCTATCTTCGCTGTCTTGAAGGCCTTCTTGGCCGTCTTGGAAGCATCTTGGAGGCTATCCTGACCGTCTTGGAGGCCATCTCCGGCGCCTTCGGGGCCATGTTGGGCCGTTTTGGGCTCTTCTTGGGGCTCTTTTGGGGGCCCTTGGGGCTCTCATGGGGCCATCTTGGAGGCCTCTTGGGCGCTCTTGAGACGATGTTGGGGGCCTCTTGGGCCGTCTTGGGCCGTCGGAGAGCTGATAACACGAAAATGCCAACATCTTTCAACAACCTAGGGAAAATGGTTTCGTTTGGCCAAAGCCTAAACGGTTATATTCCCCCCTAGGCCGTAGTGCTCTGGCTTCCTCCTCCTCCTTCCTTTCCCCTCTTCCGCAGCCTTCTGTGCTTAGAGCTGTGTTTTTTACGGGAGGGGCCCCTGGCCCCTAATCTCATCATGAAGGGGTGGGGAGGATCCCACCCCGCCTGTTTGCTATTGCTCGCCGCGGCCGAGCTGGGCGCCCTGCCTCCGGGAGGGCGCGCGGCTCCCGTGGCTGGAGCGGCCATTGGGGCTGCCGTCGGGATGGTGGGGACCGTGGACTTCGTCCCCGCCGACGGCACCGACCCCGCCCCAGAGCAGGTAGAGGAGGATGTCTGCATGGAGCCTGTGGGCTACATCGTGCCTCCCCCTGCTGGGCATATCCCCGCGGCCTCGCCCGTGGAAGACTTTCCCCCCGCGCCTTCCTCGTCGGAGTTCCCGGCTGGAGGAGGGGGGGAGGGGGGCAATCGGACGGAGGGGAGGACTCCAGATGATCATTCCTGGAGTGTCCAGCGGACCCTCTCCCAGCTGGCGGAGGGGAGAGCTCCAGATGATCATTCCTGGAGTATCCGGCAAACCCTCTCCCAGCTGGACGCATACCTCTCAGCCTGGGCGCCCCGCCGAGCCCCGGAGGCGTGCGGCCGGCGCCGGCGCACAGGGGCACCGGGTGAACCCCCTGGAGAGGACCCGTTCCCGGGATGGCCGAACCACCTCCTGGGCGGCCACTTGCAAGGAGGGGCATGGTTAGGGCTGATGATGTTCGGGAGCGCCCGCTGGAAGGGGGTCCCCCGCTGGCTCCAGTACCTCCTGGTCTTCTTCTACCTCCTCTCCGCCCTGGTGGCCTTGGACCTCCTCGCCCTCCTGGCCTATGCCCTGGCCCTACTCTCACGGGGCAAGGGCCCTCTGCGCAGGAGCGAGCACCCGCGCCCCTTGAAGGACTCGAGGCTGGTGTGGGGAGGGCCCGCCTCGGGCGGGGCCGCGCCCGACAAGTTCTTCCAGGACTGGATCCGGGCCCGCGGGAGGCATTCCAGCCGCCGCCCGCGTGAGCTGCTCGCCATCATCGAGGAGGGAATGGTCCGGATGCAGCGAAAACCGGGCTCCACGCTGCCCGCGACGCGGAAGGGGGGGCAGGTGTACCTCTACGGTGCCGTGCTGCACTGTGCGGACCCCTCCCTCCGTCAGCGGCTGGAGAACGCTCGGGAGCGCGCCGTCTACCTGGCGCGGGAGTGGGAAGCGGTGATCCCCCCAGACATTGTGGCGGTCAGCTACCACTACACCGGCGTTGAGGAGGGGCTCGTCCTGAACCTGGAGAAGGCTCTTCCCTATCAAGGCTTCCTCCTGGGCCTCGCCTGCCTCGTCGGCCGCGCCCTTGGTGGCGCCCGCAGACTCCTCCGCCCCCTGTCCCGAGCAATCGGGATAGACCTACTGGGGGCGTGGTGCTGTCCCGAAAGGAGGACGGCAGCCGAAGCGGGGAGGCCCCGGGATCGCCAGCTCGAGTCGGAGAGCGAGGGGCCCACCCTCGGGACGTGCGGTGGGGGCCGCTTGGGCTGGCGCCAACCCGGAAGCACCCTGGGCACCCTCGGCCTCCGCGCCCCGTGCCCGGAGCCCCCGGACGAGGGGTTCACCCTCCTTCTGGTCGAGGACGAGCCCCAGTCGGACATTGCCGGATGGGGGCGACTGGGCGGGCGCATCCTGGCCCCCCCTATGCGCTCGGCACAAGCGCATGTACCGGCTTGCCCGCCAGCACCTCCTCTGCGCCTTCGCGGGCCCCCCCTCGTGCGACGAGATCGGGGCCCTGCAGGTGGAGGGGGGGCTCCTCTGCGCCTCCCATGCGGCGCAGTCCGCCGGCCCCCCCCAGGGGCGGCCGGGAGAGGGACTGCCGGCCTCCTCGAAGGACCCCCCTCCGGGCCCTCTAACCCCGCTGCCTCCCATCACCCACCCGCGCGATGCGGTTGGCCGCCTCTTCCTGGGCCACATTCGCCGCGAGGAGGACGCCCTTCGGGGGTGTGGGAAACAGCCCCGGCCGAGCACTATCTTGTCTTCCGGGGGGAAGGGGAGGAGCCGCCAGCAGGCCACCCTCCGGGTGAGGCGGTGGTCCACCTCGCCGCCTTCGGCCTTCGCTACTCCGCCCCGATCGGTCAGATCCGTCGCCCGGGACAAGCCCTCCTTCCCCCGCCGGGAGGGGTCCCTGCCCGGTTCGTCGAAGCGACTAAATCGGAATGGAGCGCCCTGACAGAAACAGGGAAGACTCCCTCCGGAGGGGCAGGCGGGGTCCAGGAGGTAGTATTGCTGCTGAACTCCTGGGAGCTGGACCGATGGCGCTATCGGAGTGCCCGGCGGATGGACGAGGAGCCCGGCCAATCCTCGGGCGGGGAAGAGTACCCCCCACGGGGGAGGAACACCCGCCGGGAAAGCTCACCGCGCCCTCCGGCGCGGGAGGGAGGGGCTCCCTCCACGGGCGCCTCCCGCGACCCGTCGGGGGAGCCCTCGGCGGTGGTCTGGCTCCTTGAGGCCCTCCTCTCCGCCATCCAGGACGGCGTTGGAGTGGAGGCCGCACTTGAGGCGGCCCAGGACTACTACGGCGAGGACCCGGACACCTGCCTGGCGTTGGCCACCCCGCGCGCGGAGGAGTTGGAGGCGACCGCCCTCCGCAACCCCGCCTCGCTGGAGCGGGGGGGGCAGGCCGCCCTCGGCAAGCTCTTGCGGTACGTCCGCGAGAAACGCCTGCTCCAGAGGAGGCAGGAGGGGCCTGCCCCAGCAGGGAGAACCCCCCCGCCCTCGCCGGCGCAGGCCCTCCAACCTCCGGGCGTCATGGAGGGCATCTTCACCAGCCTCCCCGAGGGGGAATACCGTGACACGCGCCCTGCGCCGTCCGGCGGCTCGAACCCCCTCCCGCCCGCCGCGCAGCGGGGTGCCATTCATGGGATCGCCCCGCCAAGGGGCGCCGCAGGACGCGCCGGGGCAGGGGGGGAAGGGCAAGCGGGGATTTTCACTGACCCGAACACCCGCCTCTTGGTTCAGCACCTCAACCTTTCCCAGCGCATGGGGGCCGACGACTCCAAGAACGTGGAGGGATCCCTGGGCTACCTCAAGAAGACGGAGTGCCGGCTGGCGGTCTACACCGCCCGGGGGTTCAACGCCTTCCCCAGAGGTCCTTTGGGTCCAAAATTTGGATCCATAGTTCGACGGCTTCCATGAAGTCGAAAAATGGACCCATTGAAAGAAAATGGATCCATTGAAAGAAAATGGATCCATTGAAAGAAAATTGATCCATAAATACAAATCAGAAAAATGGATCTCAACAGGAAATATCAAAAAAATGGATCTCAACATCAAAGATCCCAAGCATGGGCTCTCTTATTATCAAGAACTTTGCCCTATATCTAAAACCAACTCTTCATTCAAGTTCGCCCCCCAATATGTATAGTGCAGCTTCGTTATCTATTTGGCATCTTTCAATGTCTCCTTCCTTCGCAAACACGCCCCACCAAACATGGTAGGTACAACGCGTAAAATCACGCGCCTCACGCGGCCGAATCAACGGGCCGCAGCGGATCCCATCTTGTTGCGCATGGTTGGAGGAGGAGGAGCAGCAGGAGGAAGAGGAGGAGGGGGAGGAGGAGGAGGGGGAGGAGGGGGAGGAGCAGGAGCAGGAGCAGAAGCAGCAGGAGGAGGAGTATAGGGGGAGGAGGAGGAGGAGGAGGAGGAGGAGGAGTTGCTCTCATTCATTTCGCCTCGCCGTCCGCGCCGCCTCAGGATGGCTTTGTAGAAGGGGCAACGGCAGAAATGGAAACCCAGCCAGACCATAAAGGAATAATGATCTAAGATTGGTTGGGGCGTTGCCTGCGAGGCGACGCCCTGGCCAAACCTTGGTTGCCAATCCTTTCTGATTTGGCTGGTATTCCGTTTCTACTACGCGCGTAACGATCGACGCGCTGGGGCATTGCAGGCAAGAAACCCCAGCCAGACCAAAGAGGAAGGGTGATCTAAGATTGGTCGGAGCGTCGCATGCCCTCGAGGCGTCGCCCTGGCCAGACTTCGGTTGCCCGCCCCTTGTGATTTGGCTGGGATTCCCTGTCCACAGCCCGCCCTCGGCCTAGTATCAAGTGGAACCCAGCCAGACCAAAAAGGAAGGGTGGTCTAAGATTGGTTAGGGTGTTGCTTCCGAGGCGACGCCCTGACCAAACTTAGATTGCCCACTCTTTTTGATTTGGTTGTGATCTTATGTTTGCTCGCGCTGCGGCCTGCGGCCGATGGCGTCGCCTGGGCCCGACGACGGCGAGGGTGACAGCGACGAGGAGGAGTGGGGGAATGGCCCAGCTTCCCTCGCGAAAGCGCCGATGGCGCACGTCAGAACGGACGGTGATTTTTTCATGTACCCGAACAAGCTTCGCAAAAGCCCCGTGAATTCAGAAGTTCTATTGCAGTGCAAGTCAATGCTCAATGACGTCATCGCGGCCATGGGCACACGGCGCTGTGTTTCTCAGAAAGTGGGATTGGTTGCATTTTCTCTTGCGCATACGATGAGGGGCTTCAATCTTTCGGCGCAGGCCAAAGCCAAATGGGAGAAGGAGATGTCCAAGAGGCCCCGCACGGCCCTGCGGCACATTTTCGATGCAGGCCACGCTTTTGCATCAGAAGAATGGTGGAGGGAGGGTGTGTGTGTGTGTGTGTGTGTGTGTGTGTGTGTGTGTGTGGTGTGTGTGTGTGTGTGTGTGTGTGTGTGTGTGTGTGTGTGTGTGTGTGTGTTGTGGGTGGGGGGGGGGGTGGGGGGGTGGGCGGGTGGGTGGGGGTGGGGTGGGGGGGGTGGGGGGGGGTGGGGGGGGGGAGAATCAGGAGGATAGGAGGTGGAGGAGGAGGAGGAGAAGAACGAGAGACAGAGGAGGAGGAGGAGGGGGAGGGGAGGGGGGGGGGGGGGGGAGGAGGAGGGGGGGAGGGGGGGGAAGTGGCGACGAGTCTGGTACGAGGGGTCAGAAACGAGGAACGAAGATGAGCAGCAGGTTTACGTAAGGGATGACGAAGGCGAAGAGCGAGTGGAGGACAGCATAAGGATCGATGAGTTTCCAATGAGGTTGCAATGAGGTTGCGATGAGTTTTTTCACGTTTTTGAGGGATGTATCAGTTAACTCGCAATGAGGTTGCAATGAGGTTGCGATGAGTTGTACGTTACCCATGCTGAAAAAAACAGAACTTCTTCAGGCTACCGACGCCCGGAAACGTCTTGGCTGCAGGAGTTCACGAGCCTGCCGAGATTGGTTGAGGGTGCGACGCAACCTCATGCAGATGGCGGCGATCATGATCAGCGGCAAGGCAGAGGCCGGTGCAGAGGAGGAGGCGGAGGAATAAAGAGGCCAGCAGCATGCCTGAGGAGACCTGCAGCGATGAAGAAGCCGGGCGCTGCCGAGGATGGAGGCGAAGAGAAAGGTGAGGAGGAGGAAGAGGAGGAAGAGGAAGAGGAAGAGGAGGAAGAGGAAGAGGAAGAAGAGGAGGAAGAGGAAGAGGAAGAGGACGACGGTGCGGCAGAAGACGATGATGAGACACCAGTGAAGAAAAGGCCAGCATCAGCTAGGAAACGTAAGAAAAAAGAGGACTCGCCGTTTGATGAGATCCCAGAATCCTTGTTCGACCGAATGCCGAGCTTCAGCCCAGTAGCGATTCTGGTGCCGAAGCCAGCTCCGACCCCAGCTCCGACCCCAGCTTCGACAGCAACCCCGACCCCAGCTCCGAAGCCAGCTCCGACACCGAAAGCTTCATCGTATGTCCCAGAGGTTCTTTCAGATAGTCAGGCGGCACAGCGTATCGAACAGAAGAAAGGTACCGATGGGCCACCCGATAAGATTCCTATTGAGAAGGTTCCTATTGAGCAGGGTGATATGGCGAAGGTCACTTTCGATGGGCAGAAGGTGTCGTTACGGCGAAAGGTTTCGAAAACAAAATTCGGCGCTCCTGAATTTAGCGAAGATGTAAGTGCACACGCAGATGGAATCCGAGTGGAATGCCAATTCTCCATTGGAAAGTTCATCGTTCCCGACATGAAAGTAGAGGACATTCCAAAGTTTCTTGAATCAGCTGAGGCACGCAAGAAACAGCAAAAAGGCAGCAACTTCTGGGTCGGCACTTCCAAGGACGGCAAGAAACTCCGAGTGTGCAAGCAGAAGGACAGGAAGATGCTGATCAGGCTATTCGAGGGTTCGAAGGGGATCCTGCAGGTGACGATAGATGACGGAGGCCAGTATTCAGAGCAGGATCTGATCAAGCTGATCGTGTTCTTGGGCAAGAAGTATTCCGAAGGCGAGGGGGGGGGGGCACGTGAGGAGAGGAGCAGGGAAGGACGCAGTAGGATATAGGGAGGGGAAGAAGGAGGAGGGAGGAGTGAGGCGGAGGGACAGGATGAGGGAGGAGGGATCAGAATAGAGGAAGAGGAGGACGAGGATGAGGGATGAGGCGGAAGGAGGATGAGTAGAGAGGAAGGGTTCGTGCCAGGCCTCATGCAGAAGGAGGCCCTCTACGAGGGGCGGGACAAGATGCTGGAGGCTGGCGGTCTAGGCGAGCTTGACGACCCTTGAGTAACGGCGCGTAAAAAATCTTGTCTCTTGTCTGTCTTGCTGCATTGTGGCGCGCCAAGAGATGCATACGGTGAGTGAGATGGATTCTTAGATGGCAGGCGTTGGACTTCTCAGAAGTCCATCAGAAGCCCGCCTTCTCAGAAACCCTCCCGCGCTCACCAAACTCCTTTGGCGCGCCGCAATGAGGCGAGGATTGGGGTTGGCGGAACGCCGAGAGGGGTGCAGGGAGGGAGGAAGGATTCTTAGATTGCAGGGCGCTGGGCTTCTAACAAGCCCAGCAGCGAAGGCCTGATTTCTAAGAAACCTTCCTCTCTCTCTCTCTCTCTTTCTCTCTCCTCCCTCGGCGTGCCGCCGCGAGGAGAGCAATGAGAATGCACGAGGATCGGCGGAGCACCGAGAAGGACGAGGGGAGGAGAGAGGGTTCTTAGATTGCAGAGCGCTGGACTTCTAAGTCCAGCAGCAAGGGCCTGCTTTCTAAGAAACCCTCCATCCGGTCCCCAAGCTTCCTCGGCGCGCCGTCGCGAGGAGAGGGACGGATTTTTTAACGTTCAGTGGCGGCTTCATTCACCCTACCTTCTCCCAGCTCCCCGTTCCCAAAGTAATCCAAGCTGCGTCGAGGTGAAAGTCTCCGCCCTCTCCCCTTGCCCCTTCCCTCCTGCTCCTGGTGCAATCTGGTCGAAGAGGAGGTCGGAGGTCGGGGGCCGCCCTTAGCCGTTAACGATTTCTCAAGCAAGGGCCTGCGAGAGCTTGAACCCATGCCCCCTTCCCAAGGATGCATTCCTTTCCATGGGGCTTGCGGGCGTTTGGGCGGTGATGATACGATCGAATACGCCCCCCCCCCCCAAGAAGTTGCCAGCTAACCGCTCTACCTTCTCCGCTGCAGACTACAGCGACAGACCGATTGAAGAGATTGCAGATCAACTAGAGCGGAGATCTGCATGTTGAAATCGTCAGCTCAGTGATCTGGCACCCATTGAA
>CAUYUJ010014616.1:376096-526096 GCA_963575745.1 Prorocentrum cordatum
GGCTACAGCTTCGCGAACCTCAAGAGGGAGCTGCAGGACATACCAGTGAGGCGGGCAGGGAGCTTGCGATGTCGGGAGCTAGGAGGAGGAGGGGGCGGAGGAGGAGGAGGAGGAGGGGGAGGAGGAGGAAGAGAAAGGAGGAGGAGGAGGAGGAGAAAGGAGGAGGAGGATGATGATGAGGAGGAGGAGGAGGAGTTGGAGGAGGAGGAGGAGGAGGAGGGGAGGAGGATCGAGGAGGCTGGAGGAGGAGGAGGAAGAGCAGGAGGAGGAGAAGGAGGAGGAGGAGGACGATGACGACGACAGCGATCCTCCCCCCCCCATTGGAGGCTGCGCCAGCCTGTGGAGAAGCTGGCGGCCCTGCATGCGAAGCTCCTGAAGCGGCGCGCCTTGGAGAACAGCGGGCAGGCGCGACGCCGGCAGGGGTTTCAGGCTCTGAGGGGTGGTTCTCTGAGATTTCGTTGGCCCGAACAACTTTTCGGGCGCCCGCCTCCGATTCCGGGCCCGCGGGGAGCGATGAGGTTTCAGCGATGAGGTTTGCGATGAGGTATGCGATGAACCCATGCCCAAACCCTGTTATTTCACAGGGAAACCCATCGATGAGGGGGGTGCGATGAGCGAGGTCCCAGCGATGAGGTTGCGATGAGGTTGCGATGAGGTCGGGATGAGGTCAGGATCCAGAGGGGCCAGGCCAGGCATTTCAGAGGTTCCCCAAGGAATCGGAGGCGCGCGGCAGACTTCAGCCAGGAATCTGGCACAGTTGGCAAGTTTATGATTCGGGGGCTCTGGTGCGCTGGGGTAACGCGCGCCTCATGCAGGGCATCCTCTCTCGACCTTTGTTTCTCATATTGGCAACTTTCCAGATGGAGCATGCTTGCCCCTCTGGGCGGCCCGACGATAATCGTAGCTTGGACGGTAGGCCTACGTCTACATAGGTAACTTAGGCCGATCGTCAGGGTGAATGTGCTTCTTTTTAGCGACCTTGCTAACGTTTGTTGTACTGTTCGGGGTCCCGCGATTCGGCGCGACTTCGGAAACGTCCAAAACATACAGCAAAGTAGGGAGGAGGAGGAGGGATGAGTGGGAAAATGATGATGGGGGGCATGATGAGGAGAGGGGGAGGGGGGCGTTCGGTTTTGCCCCCATCGCACAAGTATTAGTCTTAGTGTACGCCCTCAGACAAAGAGAGAGACCCTTACCCTCCCACGATATTGTTTTAGCTCATGAAGGGGTCGCACCAATGCCAAGTCTGACTTTGTCGTCCCCCTCCCCTCCCATTCCCTCTCTGGCTTCCTTTCCCCATCGTCCATTGCATTTTCTTGTTTTGTTTGGCTCGTGAGGCGCTTTCCGTGTCAGTTCCAGACTCCATGCCATCCGTATGGATTACCTCCTCGTGCTTGTCGCGGCTGCGGCCGCATACATATCATTCATGGAACCTGTCCGCCCTCTTGTTGGCGTGTGGCTTTGCAGGTGGCCAAACGAGATTCGACTCCAGAGGAAGAGTGGGGATGCCAGAATATACCCAAACAAAGTTGCCCATGCGCCCCGCATGGGTGACCTGATGCGTCGGGCGGAAGCTTCCAGAGGTGAAGATCAGGACGTTCCGGACGATAGTCAGTCCAAGATGACTATAGACGGCATCATGCTGGTCAAATCGAACTTCATTTACGATGTTGCAAGGCCGCTGACCATCTTTCAGGAGGAGCAGCGTAAAATCTGAAGTGTTCTGGCAGGTGGCGCATGCCACGTGGATCAACTGTACTACTTCGATGTTGTCAAGATGATTCCCTTTCTTCACGACGCCAAGTGGGATTTTTTTGGTGATGCGCCAGTTGGGAGGCAAGGCTTCTTCAAACACTTACCAGAAACGAAAGTTCATGCTATGATCGACGCGCTTGCAGATCAATATGGAACGCTACCTGACTGGGCATCGTGCCGATCTATCACACACGCGGCCTGTGGCGACCAATTTCAACTACCTGTGCTCTGTGTTTCTGTACCCATCGTGCTGGGCTAGCGTGATCAAAGCAGAGGTTCTTGATCAGCAGGGTTAGTCGACTTTCAGCTTATGCAATCTCAACAGATGGGACGTTCCAAATATTAAATGGACGAACGTGTGGAGCGCTTCCGAACTTGATCAGCAGAGGCGTCGCCACCGAGGCGGAAATCTCGATCTACCATTGCTGGCGCTGAAAGATTCTTTCCCTGAGTGCAGATTTGATCGACCTTCGGACGATCTCTTCGAAGAGCATCGGACTCTCGATGCGGGCACGATCGATCGCGTCATAGCTGATTTGAAGAAGCCCGTGACTGACGCGCTGAAGCAACTACCACAGAGGACTCTGGCTGAATACCCGCATGCGGTGAATGCTCACGACGCCTTTGCCTTGCTAAGCCGTTTCGCTGACAAGATGCGCAGCGCTAGAGCGCAGCATGAGGGCAAGGACCCCCGGTGCAAGTACAACGCCGTGGACATAGTGAACATGTTCATGATGTCAAACTTCTTGAAGAACGACGCGGAGTTGAAGAGGGCTTGCTTCTGGGCGGTTCGAGCAGTTCTCCCGGGACACATGGCAAGTGCTTTTTGTTCTTCGATCGAAAACGAACGTGTCCATGGGCGGGTGCCAAGTACAGCGACTCTGTCGCGGCTGCGGGGTCGAGTTGATGTGGCCTGGATGGTAGCAGCAAGGCGTCTGATCAAATACTTGATGGAGGAAGAGGGCGGCGTCGTTGTGTACCCAATTCCAGACTCAAGTCCTCAAGCAGGACGTGACTACGAGATGACGGTGCTCACAATCATTGCGCGAGACAACCTGGTCAAACTGCGCGAGCTTTCAGGCCAGCTGGATTATTTTAATCAGACCCGGGCGTACGAGGATCGCATTCGCGAGTGGGAAACCGAATCAGAGGTCATGGAAAAAATCGAAACCATGATCATGAGGCACGTGGCCCCTGCAGTGGAATTGGGATTTGGGCGGGCTAACCTGGCGGCAAAGTTCCGCGCCATCATGCATCAACTGTATCTTCTTAGCCCGTCCGTCGAACAGTTCTCGGAGATCGTCCGCTCCGTGCCCATCTGGCTCTCGGATCAGGGCACAGAGAGTGGGATGGCCCGCATCAAGCCCATCAAGGTGGAGAAGGTGCTGGACGTCTTCAAGCCCGGCCACGACGCTGCCGAGGTGCCCCCTGCTTGGCGCCAACTGGCCTGAACCCTGGCCCAAGGACTACGGGGTTGGGGATGGTTCCAGGGGGTTCAGTTCCGGAGAGCCTGGGCCCAGGGGGGCGGGGTTCAGGTGGCAGTTGGCGCCAATCAGGGGGCCAGAAGGTTGATTTCGCAGAGCCTGCGCCTCAGGGGCATGACGACGACATGATCGACATGACTAGGAGCCTCGAATTCAGCGGGACACTTCACCTGAACCATAACTCTGGCAATCACCTGAAAGACGTGATGACAGATTACAAGGATGCTGTATGGAGGCTCAGTAAAGTAGCAGAGTTGTTAGACAACCCTGCGTCGAAGGAACGGCTTCAGGCGACGTGCTTCTCGCAGTCGCCAGTCCTGAAAGTCTTGTTCGAGCCCATCAAGAAGTTCAAAGGCCATTGTCACGTTGAGCGCTGGGGCACAGTTGCCAACGCAGTACTCCACATCACAGGCGACGTCGAAGCGGGCTTGCGGCATGGTTGGGGCGCTCTGAAATATACCCATGGCAAGAAGTCTAAAGATGATGGTGATGAGGACGACTTACGCGTCAAGATGCAAGTCCTGGATGAAACAATCAAGTCGCCGTACTGGTGGGCCTACTGGGGTATGCTTGAGAAGATCGCACAGGCACTGTTTGATGTACTCAAGTGGTGTGAATCGTGCTCCTGCCATTTCGACCTCCTGGAGTTCCTC
This sequence comes from Prorocentrum cordatum, assembly GCA_963575745.1. Lineage (NCBI taxonomy): Eukaryota > Dinophyceae > Prorocentrales > Prorocentraceae > Prorocentrum > Prorocentrum cordatum. The sequence goes on from CAUYUJ010014616.1 coordinate 379,989, forward strand.
GATAAGGGCGACCATCCATTCGACGAGGACGTTGTCAAGACGGTTCGCGACGGGGCTTCAAAGTGCCCGTTGAGAGGCATGCGATGCCATGACGTGTGCGCGGGCCTCCTGCTCGATTTCGTGAAGGACCGCCTCAACTACCACATCGCAGAGTTCACCAGCCAGCTGCCCGGCGACATCTCAAAGGAGCAGGCGAAGAGCATCATAGAGCAGTGTGAAAATGGCAGGGCCCATATTGTCGCGTATTACTCGGTCAAGTTGGCACATTGCAACACAGCAGCCTACAGCGTAGTTGGGATGGCATGTGGAATACACAAGAGGGCAGTAAAATGTTACCGTCGAGTTGTGGAGAATGCTGGTGGGAATCGTATTGTCGAAGACTTTCTCAAAAATGGGACCCTTCTTGATCAAGCGGACGAGTGGAGTATCGATGGTTTTCAAGCGACTGGGGATTTGCCTGCACTTCGCCACTGGATGGCAGTGTTTCGTTTCGCTCCAAGTGCAGAGAGAGTTGTTGAGGGCGCGCATGCTCAGGTCAAGCATGAAACAAAGAGGGCCCCGAACCATGGAAACGCCCTGGTCAGCTTGTCTAATCGGATGCCCAACCTCAGCAAGTACATAACCTCCAGTATGGACACCTTCAACTCTTTTGTACACGATGTCCAAAACCTGAGCTCTGGCCAGAAGGCTTGCGCGGAGCTCGGCCTGGATAAGCATCCCAGTGCAAGTGTTGCAGCGCGCTTCGGGAGTAGAGACAAGCGTTTCTGGCAAGTCATCTACCACTCAGACCCGTTCACGAAGTACCAGATGGAGTTGCCCAAGATCGAGATCGTGAAAACTGAGACTGTTGAGCACCCGCGCAAGATCAAGTTGCTTGAGACCGACTGCCCCTGCAAGAGAGACGCCTTTGTCAACCACGTGATCGACTCGTTGAAAGCTGATGGCACCATTTACAGCATTCCCCTGCAGCGCAATGCCCTCGTAGCCCTGGGCGACCTCCTTCAAGTGGGTGACCTGAAAGAGATGGGTGATGAGTTTGATGATGGTTACCGCGCAGATTTATGGGGAGACCCAGATTGCCAGCTCTCGGAGGTCATGTTCTTCAAAGTGATTATCCCTGACATCGGTCGCATCCCCCGGCCGAAAGTACGAGGCCAACCAGAGCTCACAGGCGTCAAGACTTTGATGGTGCACAAACTGCTTAGGTACAACGCTGCTAACGGCACTTCCACAGTTAGCGTCAACGGGATGGGCCAGGAGATTGGCGATTGTGCAGTACCATTCACTCTCCATCCAGCTGTGATCGAGCCAGAGAACTTGTTCAAGGTGATTCGTTGGGAGCGTGCTGGCTTCGACTTGCAGCTGAAGCTACCCGGGCACTACGAGTCGAAGATTCCAGTGAAGCAGATGCAGTGGTTTAGCAATGTGGTCCCAACACTTCTGAAGTACCCGGACGGCTGCGAACAGGACGCCGCCATACCGACTGACATTCCTGACGCCAAGGAGCTCATGGGCACGCTCTGCGAACTGGGTCTCTGGGAGGGCCCGCCGTACAAGATTACGCCATTGGGAAAGGCATCTCTTGAAGTTGGGATGGATCTGCGTCGCCCTCAGCCTTTGTTGAAAAGCCTCGAGAGGGGCGATGACATCACCAAGGCAACCCTGGCACAGTTGATATTGCGCGTCGAACTGGAAGGCTTTCAGAACAAAGACGTATCAACCTCAAGGACCGTGTCTGTCAGAAGCATTGTCTGGCCAAGAGTTGCGTTGGGGAGCTGGGGGTAGGGGGAAACGGGGGAGGTCTAGATGATCATGGCGTGGGAGGTCCGTGCACCAAGGGGGTCAGGGGGTCGAGGGGGCGGTGGCTCAGGCAATGTTTCAGGCCGTCCACGAAGGGAGAAAAAACACGCAATCAAGAACCCGCGCCGAACTGGCCTGGACAAGAAGTGGTACTCGTTCAAGGGGTACTCCGTATCCAAATATTTCCTGATGGCCATGGTGAAATCAATGGACAAGGAGTCGGGCATCGACGAGGTGCCGCATTTCGCTGCGACTGCAATGTGCATGAAGATCCTTGGAAGGGCTCCGCGCCCTGAGCGCAATCAAAATATGCCTACCATCGGCGACGAAGACTGGCCTGAGGACCACATCCCACTGCCAGTCAGGAAGAAGGCGCGCACCACGAGGGGCGTAACGCTCGACAAGACCAGGAAGGCCACGGCAGGCGGTGGCGACGAGGAGGAAGCCGCGGAGGTCATCGACATCGAGGGCTCCGACGACCACGGCGAGGAGCAGGGCGAGGAGGACGAGGAGGAGGAGTCGGACCCAGAGGACTCTTCTTCGAGTACCTCAAGCTCGACAACAGGATCATCTGCCTCTTCGACAAGCGGCGAAAAGGAGGACGACGACGGCAGCGCGGACAGCGGTGATGATGCCGACCCCCCGTTCGTGTACCGCGAGGACGGGCTGGGCAACAAGTGCTACAGGTACGTGAGCTTGTACAAGACCTTCCACAAGATTTCGGGCGAGTTCACGGGGTGGCAGGCCCACTGCAGGAGGGCTGGCCACAACGCGAATGGCAAGTGCACCAAGAACCAGACTGCCAAGTCGGATGGCGGTGCCGAAGGAGTGCAGCGCCGCCTGCTGCACTGGGCCTGCATGGGCGGGGGCTGCGCGAACAAGCCGCAGCACAAGGACAAGTGGGGGCAGGTCGTGGACGACTGGAACAACGACCTGATCGGCGAGCTCGCCGAGTTGGAGGTCGCGGCCTGCGACCCTTGAGTGCCAGCAGGTGGCATGCGTCAAAACAATACTCCTCCACCCAGTCCCATTCGCCTCACCCCTTCCCCTCCCCTTCCCCTTTCTTCCCCTGCCATTCCCTTCCTTTTCCGTGCCCCTGCCTTCTCCCTTTCCCTCTCCTCCCTCTCTCACTCCCTCCCCTGACTCGTTATCCTCCTCCCCTCCCTCCCTCTCACCTCCCCTGCCTTTCCCTTGCCCTCCCTCTCCCTCGCCCAATTCATCTGGCCCCCCTCCAACCTCAGGCGCCGTTCTCGGTGCCCGACCAGGCGCGCGCTCGACCCACCCGGCCCACGAGGAGGATGAGGATGAGGACGGATGAGGAGGGCAAGACTGAGATGTGGATATGCAGTATGATACCACTGAGGGGGATGAGGTAATAGATGAGAATGAGGGGGCAAGGGGGGGGGGGGTGAGGAGCTGGAGGAGGCGGATGCACAATCAAGGCGGCCCCAGTGTAGGATTGTACCACACGTCGTTGTGACTCCTCTTGGGTCCCTCTTGGAGCCCTCCTGGGGCCATCTTGGAATCGTCTTGGGCCCTCCCAAGCCGCATTGGTAATCCCTGAGATGGCCCGGCGACGAAGACGACGACGACGGCCGCCGCCGCCAAGGGGGACAAAACTTGTTAACACGGGGGCGTGCCGTTCCATGGGAACGACGACGACGACGACGACGACACGACGACACGGCTGTCGTGATAAGTCGATCGCCCACTTGTGAGACCCTCTTAGTGCCCTCTTGGAGCTCTCTGGAGGCCCTCTTGCGGCCCTCTTGGAACCCTCGTAGGGCCCTCTCGGAGGGGGGCCCACAAGGCTCCTTGGTAGGATACCGTTGCGCCCTCTCATAGCTGTCTCAGGGCGTTCTTGAGGCTCTGGCGATGCCCCCACAGGAGGGTCCTGGACGGTATCCGAAAAAGGCCTGCTGGTGTCGTGGGGTGCCCTCGTCTCGCCCCTCCTCCCCTCCTCCGGCGGCGAGGCGACTCGTGCTCGCCAACTTCGGGGCTTGCTTCGACGAGGCCGTGCGGCCGCCGCCCTCTGCCTCTCCTCTCTCCTCCACCCTCTGGATCCCCTTCCTGTCCTTGAGCGTCGGTGGCCCTCTCTTCCACTGGGGCGTCGGAGGCCGAGTCGGATGCGTGAAACAACGGGGTGGTGAATTCTTGCACGGAGCAAGCCCAGAACATAACAAAACGGGCGAACGCTGAGATTACGGCATGGAAAGGCCGCCCATGGAGCCGATAACGTGCTAATACCCCTGAAACGCCGCCCATGGAGCCGATAACGTGCTAATACCCCTGAAACCAGCAAAACCAACAAAAAACATCAAAATCGCATCCCCCCCAAACTCGGGAGACTCGGGAGACTCGGGAGACTCGGGAACTATATGGTTGCCCGGCGGCGAATGCAAAATTGGGCCCCCAAACAGGTCCCAAACCATGAAAAACGACCAGTTCAGGCGAGGTCTAAGGGCTCAAAACCACTTCGGAATTCAAGAAATCCAATTAAATCAGAAGCGAAAGCTGCATAAGTCCCCCGGGCAACTTAACGCTCACGAGTTTGAGACTCGGGAAACTCGGGAGATTCGGGAGAAATGAACGGATCCCAAGGAATTGGCAATCCTGGGCCAATCCGCCCCAAACAGGCCTAAAAACCAGTATGGCGTCGTGAATCAGCTCAAAATGACCTTATCCGACCTGAAACGAGCGACTCCGTACCAAACCGAGCGGCGCGGCACAATGTGAGCCACAGGGGTGGGATCCGTGCAGTTAGGCTTGGCCAGCGCCCCCCTCCCACTCCCCTGAGCGCACTCGTGCTGACGTCCTAGGGCTCAAACCAGCACGCGCCGGCAAGAGCCCATCCGAGGATAGGGGAAGGGGAGATGGGAAGGGGTACGGGAGGCGACAGAGAGGAGGGATGTGCACAGAGCGCTGGTCTTGCACGTGGCTCTCCTGGCGCCCTAAACGAGAGGAGGGGGAGGAGGACACCGATAAGGATAAGGCCCATGGAAGAGGAGGAGGGGGAAGGGAAGGATGATGAGGAGGTGGAGGAGGAATAGGAGGAGGAGGGCGGCGACCACAACGAACGACGACAACTGAAACGTTTCGTCCAGGGCCACCCGGAGATAGCGCCAAGTGCAGAACCGCTCTCAGCTAGTGCCATTGCTCTCCCCAGATACTTTCCGCCCCCTCTCCATTCCTCCGTATTCATTTGGGCTCAGGGCCGCGTGCGGCTTCGCTTGCCCTGCTCCAGGCGCGTCTGCACATATCGTACTCTGAAGTGCGATGTGCCAGGTTGGGGCGTTGGGGCCTGAAGCGCACCATGCGCAGGAGCGGTGGGCAAAAAAGGCTTCGGCCTGCCGCGTTGTGCGAGGGTGACTTCGACGCTCTTCTGACGTCCAAGCCGTTCCACCACGCCCACAGGTTCAAGACTGGCGTGCCCCCAGGACCTGGTCGCCTCAGCGAGTTCGCTCTTTGGCCAGAGAGTTGCTGAGCGATGCCCAGAGAGCGTTGAACGCTGGCGAATGCTGCTGGCACCAGGTACCATCAACACTGGCGATTACTCAGGGTGCGAGATGTCGAGAGAGATGTGCTGGCAACTCAGCAAAGGTCTTCCCTACGCCATCCCGGGGGAACCCTGGGCTCAGAAGACCATGTTCGAATTCAAAAGGTCATGCGATAATGCCTCGGTGCCTCGACATGCATTGAAGTGGATCTCGCGCAATCTGGATGGAGGGGCGTCTTGCGTGCTGGGCGACATAGAGGACAGCTTGCCAGACGAGGCCAAAAGCTGTTTGACAATGATGGAGCCTGCGGCCGACGTCAACCAGGACATCAATGTGGCGCGCCAGCAGGCGGAGGGCAGCTACAAGAATATGCTCCAGTGGCTGATACAGAACAGGCAGTGGGTGTGGCCAGCGTGCTCGCGCACGTGGTGTTTGCAACACGAGCGCCTGTGCCCAACGAATCCACAACAGAACGCATCCGATGTGGGCAAGCTTCGCATTAACTGGGCAGGGAACACCTGCGTAGCTTGGAGCCCTGTGTCCCTCGGTAAGCTGAAGGAGTACTCCCACTCATCGGAACGAGTAAACAATATCTGGGTTGCGCAGAGGATCAGGTTCACGGAGCTTGGCGAGGAGGATTGTTTCTTTCAGGAGTGCGCGAAGAGTTTCCCAGTGCAGCAGAAGCTTGCAGAGCCGATGGATCCGTGGCTCCATGTTGTGTGGGTTCAGTGGGGGCCTCTTCAACAAGGCGAACCCCATCACCGCCCAAGGGTATTCTCATTCGGATGCTGCCGTGATCGGTTGAAGTGGATCGGCCCAGAGAGCCACGAGCTGGTGCAGAAGGAGTTTGAGGAGCTCTTCGGCGCCAGGGTTGTGAGCGACGGCACAATCTACATGAATGCCAGCCCGGACTACCTGAAGCGGGTTGGAGCGAAACTGTTTGCAGCACGGCATTTTCACATCGACAACGTGGATGACGTCCCCATAGACGGCGACGACATGTTAGAAACCGTATGCGCTGGCAATCGTGAGAGGCACAGGGACTACGAGCGCATCAAGGATGCAGGGCAGTGGGGCGAGGACTTCATCGCCGACTTGGACCACTGGCCGAACACCCGTTCCACTCACGGCTCGGAGTTCCCATGCCAGCTTAAGCATGGATGCATCTGGTCCTGGCGACTGCGAAGAGCTGCAGTAGGCCTTGAGCATCTCGCCGCCCAAGGGTTCCACGTCCTTGAGGGGATGCAATCGCGCTACCACAGCCGCGTGCAGCCCCTCTTCGAGAGCCTGTCCGAGAGTAACTTGAAGGAGTTGTCTGGCAACGGCATGTGCATCTCAGCTCTTGCTGCGTGGGCAGTGTACGTGTTCAGCAACGTAGTGAGGGTCGAGGGGGCCAAGCTGCTAGAGGAGCATGCCCTCGCCACCGCCGCCGCCGCATCGACGGCATACTGCCCGGCAGGCGGCGGAGCAGCTCAGGCTCAGACCGACTTAGTCAGAGGAAAATATGGCACATCAGGCGGCGCGCTGAAACGTCTTGAGATACATTGCCGTTGCTGCTTTGATCGCATGGGCGAGTGCTGCATGCTTCCTCTGAGTCACCCCCTGTGGCCCCCCCTGGGACTCGTGGGAGTGCAAAGTAGGCAGGCCGCTGGGGCACAATTGAACGATGGCCAGGAAGGGGGGCTCGTCCCTCATCATGCCCCTCTCCCTTCTCCTCCTCCTCCTCCTCCTCCTACTAATGCGTCTTCCCCTCAACCTCGCCTCCCCTCGTGCTCCCACAACGTTCAGGACGTCCGAGGGGGGCGACCTGCGGGTTGAAGCGTCGCCTCAAGAGGGCCTCAAGTGGCCTCCAATCGATTGCAGAGCAGCTTGTGCCATTCTGTAATTGCTGTTGTTGCTCAGTTCGCATTGCGCATGCGTGAGGCGCACGCGGGATTCCGAAATCCATTTCGTCGAGGCCCCCCTTTGCTTCCGCTCACCCGGGCCACGCCGTCGCGCCATGGCTGATATGTTCGGCGAGGACGAGATGGATCTGTCTGCCGTCCCGCCCCCGGAGGCCGCCCCCGAGGGCGGCCGCGGTGGCCGCGGCCGCGGTGGCCGCGGGAGAGGCGGCGGCAGAGGAGGCCGTGGCCCTAGAAAGCCTGCTGCCAAAGCCGCTGCGGAACTGATCAAGTACTGCATCTGCTGCGGCCTTGAGCGCCTGGAGAAGTTTAAGTTCTGCGAGATGCACAAGCGGTGCCACGACACGCTGGAGTGGAAACTGTCGAGGTCCCCCAAGGCTACCTCGGAGACGAAGCAGGAGTGGAAGGAGCGAGGTGTGACAATGGCAATAAGTATGGGTCCATCCTCGTCGGCCCATTTGGCGTCAAGTGTAGGTAGGTTGTCGGGTGGGGTTTGGGGCATAAGGCACAGCAGCCCTAACCCCCATTCGAGCTCCAGCAGGGCGCTCAGTTCAACGACGTGCAGTTGGCCGACAAGGTCAATGAGTTTGCGAAGGCTTGGAGGGCCAACTCGAGTGTCTCCTCTCCACCATGTGTTCGCTCGAGGTTTCAGGGTGCGAGTCCGAATCGGATGCTGGTGGGTATGTGTTGTTCTTGGTCCAGGGCCGTCCAGAACGTAACTGTTGTTTCCCTGATCCCCAGACTTTCAGGATTTACCGACGGTGTCTTGAGCCTAGCACTCACCGCCATTGCCACGTGGTTCCTGGGACCCCCCCCCCTCGCGCCCTAGGAACCTCAATGCGATTATCTTTGCCTGCTCAGACCAACCCTTCCGACAAGAAGTACGCCCGGAAGAACCTGGTCCAGACCACTCAGTACGAGAAGGCCACGTCGAACGAGACCTTCAGCACCAACAGGGCCAAGGATAAGCCCATGACGCGACAGGCATTCCACAAGTATTGCGATGGCACGCTTGGAATCACAGAACAGGAGGAGGAAGAGTGGTGGACGGAGCTGGATGACAACCCCAGGGTCGACAGGGACTTCCTGGGCTTCCGTGGTCGGAAACAACTATGGACCCCTGTGGGCGCTGAACGGGAATGGGGCTCCAGGAAGGGCCAGGGGCACCAGTTGAAGGAGAAAGGCCAGGAGGTTAAGAACATGTCAGGCGAGGAGACGGCCTCGCTCAAAGAGTTCGTGCGGGAAGCCACGATTTCAGGAGCAGACTCGTTCTTCCACACCAACCTGGAGGTGCAGCAGGCGCTCAAGAGGGAGAACTTGATGGAGGCAACGTCGAGCAGCGCCGACGGCTCAGGAGCCGACTCTGGAGCTGGGCCATCAAGTTCGAAGAAACTCAAGAGCACCAAGGTCTACGTGCCCGAACGCGATGCCCCGAAGCTCCACACCTCAATGGCGGCGGAACTCGGTAAGCTGGACGCCTTGTACGCGACGGACAACATTAAGGTGCAGCAGGTAGTCGAGCAGCTGAAGCAAATCTCCGAGGCTGACAAGAATGACGACAAGTCGTTGGTGTCGTACATCAGGAGTCTGCAGTTCCGCTGGCAGCTTGCCATCAAGTGGAAGGGGCTAAACCAACCCATCAAGCTCTTCGGCATCTCTGATGGCCCTTCGGCTGCATCCACAACGCCTCCAAGCACTGGCGGGAGTTCGACGCCCGGCGGGGAGAGAGCGGCCCCTCTGGGTGACACTGAGATGACGGGCATTTCCTTGAAGGACTTGGCCGAGCGGGAGAAGGCCAGGAAACCGTTCGCAGGCGAAACGAAGGACATCAAAACGCTGACTGAGATGCACACCATCTGCGATGAGGAGCTGTTCGAATGCAACACGCCTGATGAGCTCACCGAGTTGGTCGCCTCCTGGGACGTGTGCTTGGCAATCGCCAGCGACGTGCTTTGTGCTGTCAGGGACACTTGCGGGTACATCGAGAGCCACCTAGGCGCGAAGAAGAAGCGAGCGCAGAAAGCTGAAAGGGAGGCGGAAAAGAAGAAGCAGCAGGATGCCATCGCGAAGGTCAAGCAGGACGCGAAGGAAGCGGCGGAGAGGATCAAGGCCGCGAACAAGCCAGCTATCAAGGCGCCTGCCACTATCGCGCCTATCTTCCTCGCAGTGTGGGATGAGATCGACGATGCCGATGAGGTCAAGGAGATTCCCTCCAAGGAGGCCGATGCCTGGGACTTGCCGTTCACCGTGCCTGAGCACACTGACATTACGCTCCTCATGGGCAATCAAAACTTCCAGAAGGAGTTGGCAGGGTGGGCAGTTGAGTTCCGGGGGAAGCAGGACTCCAGGAGCCAGAAACCTTTGCAGGGGTCTGGCATGGAAACTGGGAGCGGCCTGACCGACGCAACGGAGCTCTTTCAGAAGTGGCAGCCGCCCAGTGTGGACATCAAAAGTGTCGACGGCGGCTCCGCGTTCATGAACACAATCTGGAAGTGCGGGTACAAGGAGCAGATGGAGTTCACAGGGTTCGCGCCCAACTGCGCTGCGATCCTCAGGGTTCTCGCAACTGGGCGGGTGCGGTGCCTCTTCATCAAGACTGATTCCCTCTTTCAGGCCCTGGCCAAGGAGAGCTGCCCGGAGGGCCTGGAGATGCTCGCTGCCGACAGCAGGTCCGCCACCATCGAGAAGATCCCTAAGATGGACGCCGCCGCCCTGAAGGCCGCAAAGGAGGGAGGCCTGATCATGAAGAAGGTGGTGCAGACATCCAGCAGCATGGTCTATGTGCCTATGGGCTGGCTGATCGTGGAGACGTGCGGGCAGGGCGACTCGCTGAACTACGGCATCCGCAAGAGCTTCATCACCAGCAGCACGGCGTCGAAAGCCATCTACTCCTTCGTCGGCGAATTGTTCAAGGAGGCGGGCAAGGACGTTGTCCGGATGGATGCCATCAAGGCCCTCATCTGATTCGTCAGGTAACGGCTAGTAGTGGCCCTGAGGACGGGGGAGGTCGAGTCAGGTACAAGGAAGATGAGAAATAGAGGGAAGAGGGAGATAGGGGGAGGGAGGTGGAGGCGGAAAGGGATACACCAGGAAGGAGGAGGAGGTGTCTCAAGCTTTTGCAAGCTTGCCGCTTTGCCTGGGCTGGCGGGGACAGCCCTTCACGAAAGCGGCAGCGATGCCGAACTGAGTGTGCCCACGAGAAGTGCGAATGCAGACGGATCCAGCATGCTTGGAGGAAAACCCTGCGTCCCGAGCGCGAGAGCTCTGGGGAGCGATATCCCAGTCAACTTGGGGCTACGACTCGACCTCGCCCTGGGTAACCACGGATTCCAGGGGGAAGAGGGAGAGGAGGAGGAGGAGGAGGAGGAGGAGGGCGACGAGGAGGCGGAGGAGGAGGGGAGGAGGAGAGGGAGAAGGGAAGGGGAGGGGTAAAAGGCGGGGGAGGAGGCGGCGGAGGGAAAGGAGGAGGAGGAGGAGAGAGGGGGACGGGGGGAATGGGGGAGGGGAGCGAGGGCCTTCCCCGCACCGCCAGGCTCTCAGCTGAGCGGTACGACAGGCAAGGACGCCCAGGGACCGCCGCGGCCGCGGCCCGGCGCGTGAGGAGAGGAGAAAGACTTCTTCCTCCTCTTCTTGCCACTGCTGCTCCTGCTACTCCCCCTCCTGCCCTCCTTCTCCTTTTTCTCCTCCCCCTCCCCCTCCTCCCCCACCCTTTACCCTCCTCCTCCTCCTTCTCCCCCCCCTCCCTCTCCCCTTCCTCTCTCCCCCCCCCCGACTTGAGTTTTGCTGAGCTGAAAACAATACGTTCGGGGAGTCCCGCACTGAAACGCGTCCACCACCATAGGAACACAAAGTCTGCACTCAGGCATTCTGAAATCTTGTGCAAAACGTCAAGCATCTACCAAAAAATATGTGAACAAGCGGCGATCACAACTAAAGCGTCAACCGCATACCCAAACCAACGTGTGCATCGGAAGCGGTGCAAAAAAAAACAATACCGAGGGCACGCGGTAACCGCGCTGACGGAAGATGCACTTATCAGGCAAGTGTTGCATTTTCGATATAGGTTTCTGCCGCTAGCGCAGGTTTGCCCACATATGTTCAATTACCATTAGAAATCCTGCTCCCTGGGGGCGGAAAGTGAGCTATGGTGTAATACTCGTTGAACTCATCCCGATCTTTGCTGGAGGGATCCGAACCGCATTCAATTGGAACACGAAAAGATCCATCTGGAAAGTTGCCATCTCATATCATTCAACCTCAAACGTCCCTCACGCCCTCGCCCTGCCTAATACCGCCCGAATCTCGAGATAGCCGACAGATTTGATGGCGCGCGAGCGGCTGCAGGACTCGCGGAGTCCATCTAGATGGGTCGAGTCGGGCGATCCACAGCCTGTCTGAGCTCGCGCGCCAGAGTTTGCGTGAACTTAGACGTGGCTCGACTCGGAGCCAGCTCGTTGCCTTGGAAAACCCCGAATCGCCCGCATTGCACCTGTCGTGGGGCGGCGGCGCGCGAGAGCTCTAAGATTGCGCGCCTCGAATAGGCGGCGCGCCGAGAGGTGCGGGGGGGGGGGGGATTCTTAGATTGCACGGCGCTGGACTTCTAAGAAGCCCAGCAAAAGGCCTGCCTTCTAAGAACCCCCTCCGCCCTCTCCACAGCATCCACCGGAACGCCGCCATGAGGAATGTCCTTCAGATGAGCGAGCCGAGAATGTCACGGGGATCGGGGGTGGAATCGTAGATAGCAGGGCGTTGCACTTCTAGAGCAAAAGTTAAGCTTTCTAAGAAACCCTGCCCCTCCCCCCCAAAAAAAAACTTCGCAGCGCTGCTATCATGATGGTAGCGCCTGACACTTGAGGACGCTGAGATCTTTTGGACGGAGATCAGCGGCGAGCCGAGAATGATACGGTGAGGGGGGAACGAATTCTTAGATATCAGGTGCTGGACTTTGAAGAAAAGCCAGCAACAATTCGCCTTCTAAGAAACCCTCCCCTTCCCCCCAACATCCCTCGGAAAAACCGCCTCATCCATATACTCCTCCTCCCGTTATCCCTCGCCGTTGTCGTCCTTTTGCGGCTGCTCCTGCCCCTCCTCGTCACCCCCCCCCCCCTGGGCCGCCAAGCCCTCGGCGAGCTGCCTTCGAAGACGCCCTAGGCTCCCCCCGTCCCTCAGAGCGCAGCCAGGAGAGAACGTTGATCAGATAGCGGATGAAGCTTGAGAGCACTCTGGGGACTGGGAATCCGCGGCGAGCCGAGAACGGCACGGGGAGAGGGAGGGGCATCATTGGATGCCAGGGCGCTGTGGGCTTCGAAGAAATACAGCACATCACCTACATGCGAAGAACCCTCCGCCCTCACCCCAACGCCCCTCGGAACGCCGCCATCGGAAGAGGAGTAGCAGGTATCTTGATCACAGCTGCGCCCTCTCCTCCGCGCCCTCCCTCACTGTGCGCCCTGCCCAATATTGTGTTGGCGCCTCCTCGGAGGATCCGGTGGGCTGGGTAAGATGATCGCACCTCGCGTGCCTGGATTGCGTCGAAGAGTGGCGCGGAGAAAAGGAGGGGATTCTTAGATGGCAGGTTGCTGTGTTGCTAAGCAGCTCGTCGCATGACTGACTTCTAAGAACCCCCAAACCCCTCTCCCTGCCGCCCCTCGGCGCGGTGCAAGGATGAACCGAAGACTGCGGGGGCGCAATTTTCGAAGCCGTGGAGGCTCAAGCAACAATGACCCCAAAGAAACGGACACGGTCTGGATCTCCCGTCCGCCCATGGGATTTCGATTCTGGAGATTCTGATGTCGGGGCCCATCGTCAATCAGAGGAGCAGGTCGCGGCAGGAGAGGCCCTGGTCGAAGAGCTCATCAGTATGTATCTTATGGGAACTCGGATGACAGCTAAATCTTTCTGCGCGCTGTGCTGGCATGCTAAAAACGCTGGCGTGAAACAGGCTGAGCGGATTTCATGTCGCCTGGGGGCCCCGAGTGGCCACTGCCAAAGGAAGCTCGACAACGCGCTAGGCTTCAAACGGTTCGATCGCCTGCTCTACGAAATGACTGTTCCTGGATATGATCGCCACGGGGTAGAACGAGAGCCTCAAGAGATACATGTGGTTCCCCCCCATGAAGCATTGGCTGCTGAAGTGAAATCAAACCCCTCCGTTTTACTTGATTGGAAGTCCAAGGTTGGGGGGGGGGGGCCTGGATTCACGACTACGAATCGAACCGCATCATCCAGCAAAGTTCGGACGAGGACAGGGCCATTACATTGCCCATAGCGCTTTACATGGACAAAGCCCCTTTTACTAAGAAGGATTCTTTTATGGGAATTGGGAGGGGGACACAATGCAACTCCGGTTCTCTTGGCCCTCCCCCCCCCCCTCGACCTCGATAAAAATCAATGAAGGAGGAGGGGGGAGGAGGCCCAAGAGAATTGGATCTGCGCTGTCTTCCTCCCCCCAGGAATATTTTGCAATCTGATCGGCGCTGGTAAGAGACACATGTTGACATGTCTGAGGGCGACCGATATGTGTTCGTGCGGCTGCTCCCATTGGTGCACATTGTACCCAATCTATCTCATGTTAAACTGGAGCTTGCGCGCCATGCTCAATAAGACATACCCGCTTCAACGACGTGATAATGCACCATGGCGTCCTGGATCAGATGATACACGGAGCAGTGTGGCTGGGCAGGAGGGGAAAAGGGAAGATTATGGCATTGCATCTTGCATATGTGTGAGAGCACACTCATGAGCAAGTATAGGAGACAGGAGAATTGCGGATGCGAGAGAGGTTGAGTAGGAGGATCTAGAGAACGAAGGCGGGGAAAATGAGGGATGATCAAAGGGAGGATGAGCAAGAGAGAACGAGAGAACAAAAAAGACAGTGCGGAAGGGGGGGGCCTACAGTTCAGGGCATTACTCATGGACTTCAAATCCGACTGGATAGAAATGTCAACGAGCATGGCTTTTCCAGCACATGCTTCGAACCGCGCTCCCTGTGTACTGTGCGCGCAGACCCAGGAGGAAATCCACGACCACTCTATTCCACTTCGGCCACACCCCCCTGACTACTACGACATGGAGTGCAAAAGTCATGAAATCTGGATTGTAATTGAGAATGCGGAATCCCACAGAGAAGTGAGATTTGCCCTGGAGTGGCGAAGCAAATGCAGGGGCAGGGCGCTAAGAAAGATATCCCTGGTCTTGGGCTTCTGGAAAATGACCGTCTCGAAGCGACACCCCACGTGCACGACGTGCAAAAATTTGATTCAGTGAAAGAATTTCCAATGCGTGTCTTGTTTTGGCGGGCTCGGGAGAATTCGCGTGTGCACCGCCGAAGCCCATTTATTTCTGATGAAATTGGTACGAGTCTCTCAACGTTTAGTCTAGACGAACTGCACCTTATGCACTTGGGTATTTTCAAAGTATTCGTTGGGGCATCGATATGGAGATTACTGATAGCAGACGTCTTCAACGCTGGTGCACGCCTACAAGATGACAGAATTCGGATCGGCCTCCCATTGTTGGTTCAGAATCTCCAAGACTTCTATCGAAATTTGATCAAGAAGGGTGTTCGGGAGAGAAGCATCACGCGGATTACTAACGAGATTACCCCTGGCATGATCGGGACCAGAGCGAATCCGACGGTGGGCGCAAAAGGCGCCGAAACGAAATGGCTCTTCTTTTTCATTATCGAACTTATCGAAAGGCACATTGACAGATTGCCTGCCACTGACCACCCGACCGAGTTGATGGGATCTGGGAGAGCCCCCCATCGATTTGCGAAGATTCTGGAAGAGCATGGACGGCAGATACCAGATAACGTGTGTGACGAACTTGAAAACTTGGCGCAATTACGCATCGATCTGGCGAGCAAAGCCGATATCCCCAGCAAACGCAAACATCACATGCTCAGACATCTTGCTCGGCAGATACGAAAGAAAGGAAACCCTAAATTTTACAAGTGTTATTGGGATGAGCATACTAACGGCATCATTGGTTCACTGGCGCACATGACACACATATGTACATTCGAGCGCTCAGTATTCAGGCGCTACGGCTACGTGGGCGAGAGAGGACTATAATAGGATTACAAAGATACCAAACATGTTTGGGGGGGGCCTCGTATGGTGAGGAGGGGTCGCAATCCGGTTGCAAATCGGTTCGGGGGTGGTCCACCCTCCTCCTCCTCCTCCTCCTCCTCCTCCACCTCGTCCTTTTCCCTCTCCTCCTCCTCCTCCTCCTCCTCCTCCTCCCCCTCCTCCTCCCCCTCCTCCGCCCCCTTCTCCAGAATGGCAGCGTGCTTCGCAGCTGTCTCAGCATCATGCAAAATTGCAATTAGATGTAATTCACGCTCCTCCCTGGACATTTCCAGCGGGACTTGGGGTGCCCAGTGGAATTCTTCATTGGGGGTGATCTTAAGACGGGGGTGAAGGAACATGCCCTATAGGTTCGTGGCGTCTCGAGGCGCCCGCGTTTCCTTCGCCCCCCCATTGAGGCCAACCGCCATAAACGGAGCCCATCCCCTTCCCAAAGATCTTAGGGGGGGGATCCGGTGGGGCGGCGAGTCCGTTTGCGGGGGGCCGCCTCCAGGAGCATCCTGCTGCGCCCCGCCGCAGATAGCATGGTGAAGCGGCGGCCGATTCTGTGCCAACGCGTGCAAGGATCGCAGGGGAGGGGTCCGAATTTGGTGGGTGAATTCAGAGAGGACGAAGAGCTATGAACGAGAAAGACGGGGAACAACGCATGGGGTTAGGGTCGGGACAGCTCCCTCCGACACCGCCCCAGGAGGCCATCTCGGAGCCCCGAAGAGCACCGTGGACCTTGCTTCCAAGATCCTGAAGGCAAACCCGCTGCTGAACTTGAACCCCCGCTTGAAGTTGCTGAAGGCAGCGGAGGTTGTCAGTTTACAGATGGGCGTGGTGGGGCGCACCATTGATCATTTTGAGGCATCCCCGAGGGATGAAGAAAGGAGGAGGAGGAGCACGAGGAGGACGAGGAGGAGGGCGAGGATGAGGATGGGGGAGGAGGAGGATATCATGAGGAGGACGAGGAGACGGAGGAGGAGGAGGAGATGCAGGAGGAGGAGGAGAAGGAGGAAGAGAGGAGGAGAAGCACTTGATTTTAGAATTGGGCTCTCCCGGGGTTTTCTCTGGCTGCGGCAGCCAGTCCAAGGAGTTCAGAAACATGGGCTTCGAAACCAGAGAGTACGACAAATTCACCAGGGGCAGCTCCGAGGACTGCTGCACTTTAGCGGGGATGATACACGCGGGCCTTACATTGCTCAAGGTGAAACCCAAGGGTATATTCACAATTGCAGTGCCTTGTGGGATGTGGCTTAATTTCATATCTGCTGGCACTTCTAGGCGAAGCATTTCCAATATTATGGGTGATGTAACTGTGCCGAGAGTGGCCGAGGCCAACTTCCAGGCAGATGTCGCAGCGTGGTTGATTAGTTTAGCTGCAATTCGTTCTGTGTGGTCAGTGTTGGAGAAGCCCAAATCGAGCTTGCTATTCAGGTACCCCTCTATTGAACAGTCCGCGCGGATGGTTGGCTCGGGAAGGCTCCTAACATACTTGGGTTCATTCCAATCGTGCCCCGCCATGCCCAAAGCTATTCACCTTAGCACCACGCTGCCTCCTGAAGCTTGGGATTTCATCCAACGCCCGAAACCGACGATCAAGGCTAGCAAGACAACAAGGGATAAATTCCACTGGGTTTCATCTGATGGGGAGTGGATCGCTGGGGGGAAAGATTTGCAATATTCAGAGCGCTACCCGCCCTTGTACGGACAGGCGCTTGCCAGAGGATGGAAGTATGTTTCAAAGCATGAGTACAGGACGCCATCGACAGAGATGCAAGGGATTACCTTTTGAATTTTTGCGTGCTGGTACATTTTCAAGGAAGGTCTTCAAGCATGATGTTCATATTCGCGCTGGGGATCTTCAAGGATGATCTTCAAGCATGATCTTCAAGGATGATCTTCAAGGATGATCTTCATCGTATTTTGTGGGCAACTACAGCACTACGATTTGCATGGCGTGCTCTCTGTGTGGTGCCAAGGGTTGGGGGGATCTGCGTGCCGGCCATTGCTGTCTTTATCTCTCACCCTTCTCATCCCTTGCCCTTCCCCCCTCCTCCAATTCTCCCTCGTCCACCTCCCCTTCCCCCTCGTCTTCCCCCTCCTCCCCCCTTCTCCCTCTTCCTCTTCATCATTCCCTCTCTCCCTGTGCTGAATGAAAGGGCGGCGAAGGTTGAAAGAGAGAGATTCTGATCCGGCGTGGGAGGTCATGGCGACGCCCTCTTCGCCAAGGCGTGGTTCGATCTACCATGGCATTGGCAACAGAGCGCTGAAAAGCTTATCCAGGGGTCTTCGGAAACGGCTTCTTAGAAGGCAGGTTGCTTCTAAGAAGGCAGGGGCGGGGAGGCGTCGATCGGGGCGCTTTCTCAGAAGGCCCCCCGAAGGCTTCTCAGAAGGCGGGGGCGGGGGAGAGCGCTCTTTTGCCAATGCCGTTTACGCCGGCGTGGGCGACAGACAGTACTGTGTTTGCGCAGCCGCGCAGAGGAGAAAGTGGCGGCGTCTTCGCTCCTTGCACCTCTCCTGAAACCAATCGCCAATCTATTCCCCATGGCTTTTCGGCCTGTACCCCGCTCACCCCACTCTCAGAACCCTTTTTAAGAAGCCTCTCGAGAGGGGCGCGGAACGAGCTCCGCCTGAGAAATCCTCGAAGACGACTTAAGAAGGATAAGCGTTTCGCATGAGGCATCCTCGGAAAAATATCCTGGCGAAGGGCCCAACCATGCGCAATTCCGAATGCCGCCGTTGTAAGTGTCGTCGTTGGTGGAACACCCGATGGGGCCACGAAACGTTTGAAAGGTGCGCCACATGGAGGTTGAACTGCATGCGGACCCTGCCACTGGGGCCTTCGGTGGAGCACCCTGTGGGGCCGCGAAACGTGTGAGGGGTGCGCCGAAATGGACGTGGAACTGCATGCGGACCCTGCCATTGGCGCCCTCGGTGGCGCTCCCTATGGGGCCGCGAAACGTGTGAGGGGTGCGCCGAAATGGAGGTGGAACTGCATGCGGACCCTGCCACTTGGGCCTTAGGCGGGGCTCTCTATGGGGCCACGAAACGTGTGATGCCGAAATGGAGGTGGAACTGCATGCGGACCGTGCCACTTGGGCCTTAGGCGGGGCCCCCTATGACGCCACGAAACGTGTGAGGGGTGCGCCGAAATGGAAGTGGAACAGCATGCGGACCCTGCCACTTAGGCCTTAGGCGGAGCTCCCTATGGGGCCACGAAGCGTGTGAGGGGTGCGCCGAAATGGAGGTGGAACTGCATGCGGACCCTGCCACTTGGGCCTTCGGTGGAGCTCCCTGGGGCCACGAAGCGTGTGAGGGGTGCGCCGAAATGGAGGTGGAACCGCATGCGGACCCTGACGCTTGGGCCTTCGGTGGGGCTCCCTATGAGGCCACGAAACGTGTGAGGGGTGCGCCGAAATGGAGGTGGAACCGCATGCGGACCTTGACATTTGGGCCTTCGGTGGAGCTCCCTATGGGGCCACGAAACGTGTGAGGGGTGCGCCGAAATGGAGGTGGAACCGCATGCGGACCCTGACACTTGGGCCTTCGGTGGAGCTCCCTATGGGGCCACGAAACGTGTGAGGGGTGCGCCGAAATGGAGGTGGAACCGCATGCGGACCCTGACACTTGGGCCTTCGGTGGAGCTCCCTATGGGGCCACGAAACGTGTGAGGGGTGCGCCGAAATGGAGGTGGAACCGCATGCGGACCCTGACACTTGGGCCTTCGGTGGAGCTCCCTATGGGGCCACGAAACGTGTGAGGGGTGCGCCGAAATGGAGGTGGAACCGCATGCGGACCCTGACGCTTGGGCCTTCGGAGCTCCCTATGGGCCACGAAACGTGTGAGGGGTGCGCCGAAATTGGAACGCATGCGGACCCTGACACTTGGCCTTCGGTGGAGCTCCCTATGGGGCCACGAAACGTGTGAGGGGTGCGCCGAAATGGAGGTGGAACCGCATGCGGACCCTGACACTTGGGCCTTCGGTGGAGCTCCCTATGGGGCCACGGAACGTGTGAGGGGTGCGCCGAAATGGAGGTGGAACCGCATGCGGACCTTGCCACTGGGGCCTTCGGTGGAGCTCACTATGGGTCCACGAAACGTGTGGCCATGATGGAGACGGCGATGATGATGACGACGATGGTGATAAGAACGATGATGATGATGATGCTGATGATGACGGTGACGATGACGATGATGATGATGCTGATGATGAGAGGAGGAGGAGGAGGAGGGGGAGGAGGAGGAGAGGAGGAGAGACGCGGGGCACCGTCTCTTCAAAACGAGGACCCAACACCACAGGATGGTTGGGAAAAAAAACGGGATGCCGAAATGGATGGCCTGGTGTTCCTTCGTTTTTTTGGGCAGACAAAAACAATCGAAAAAGGAAATGTCGGCGGGTCTTGCTTTAGGGCGCTTCATGTTCAAAGCTAGCGTTTCGAATGAGACATCGTCGGAACATTGAATTGTGTTTAAGCTTTTTTTCTGTGGCATTCTTTTGGAACAATCGAGAAGCGATAAGGAAAGCAAGGGAATGCTAAGGATTGAGATCCATAAACATGGATCCATAACACTGTAAACATGTAAAACATGAAGTACGAGACTGCCATATGGGCTAACAACTGCAAACGTTGCAACCTTGGAAACAGCTCGAAGAGACAAATCACAGAGTTCTGATCAAGCAACTATGGCAAGAAGGTAAAGAAAATGAGTCCATAAGTAGAAGTCAAGAACATGGTGGAAGAAAATTGATCCATAAGAAGATATCAAGAAAATGGGTCTATGGAAAGAGAAATAAGAAAATGGATCCATGAGAAGATTTAAAGAAAAATGGATCTATGGAAAGAAAAAGAAGAACATTGATCCATTGAAAGATTTGGGATCCAGTGTGCAGTTTTGGATCCATTGGTGTGTTTTGGATCTCCATTTCCATGGATCCAAATTTGGGATCTCATGGACCTCTGGGTCTACGTCGCCCTTTGCCCGGGCCTCGTCGGAAGGGAGCTATGCGACGCAGCCCGGAGGGGAGGAGACGGACGCTGGATGATCATGCGCGAGGGAGGCTGCCCCGTCCTGGTCGTGAACCGGATTGCCTACGCCATCGCGGGGGGCTTCTGGGGGGGCCGCGACCTGGAACGGATGGCCAAGTGGTCCCTGGGAGCATCGGACTTCCCGCGGACCACTCGGGGGGAGTTCGAACGGTTCATCCCACATTCGGACCCCACCTACATGGAGAAGCGTCCCGCATGGACCAAGATCCTCGCCGTCTGGACCGACCAGGCCCACCGGAGCATCGCCACCTTCTGCCTGTTCTACGGCCAAGACCATGAGAAGGAGAGACGGGACGCCTTGAGGAGGCTGGTGCAGCTCAACCTCGATGACCCCGACCAGTGGACGGAGGGGGGCCTCTTCGCGATCTGGGAGGAGCTCCATTGGGACTGGTGGGACGGCATCCGACTGATCGCCCAGCGGGCCCTCCACGACCGCAGAAACCAGAACCCCACCGAGGAGGAGTTCAGGCTCCACCTCTTGGAGGGGCCGGGAGGCCAGCCGCGATTCCAGATGCCCCTCTCCTTCCAGCTGGACCACCCCAACGGGTTCTTTCGAGCCCGGGTGGTGTCCCGGAAGTCTTGGGGGCAACGGTCCGCCCTGTCTGCCCTCTCGCGGACGAGCAGAGCAAAGGTGCCACCCCCGCCCCCGGCGGGGCGCGCCGGCCAGGACGACAGCCCGCAGTGCCCCATCGGCACGGCCCTGGAGGCGGAGGAGCATAAGGCGGCCCTGGCGGGTGTCCCTAAGAACCCGCAGGGCAAGAGGATTTGCACCCCCTTCAATTGCCACAGCACGCGCTGGCGGGGGAGCGGCTGCCGGGGCGCCCGCCAGAAGATCAATGATCTGAAGGGCCTCCCCATGGAGACCAGGTTGCTCTTTTTCCGCTTCGGAGGGTTCCACGAGCTCCCCCTCGCGACGCCCGCAGCGGTGGATGCCCGCAGCGGCTGCACTCCGGAAGGGGCCGAAGCCCCGCCCGAAGACCCGCGGCGGGCAGAGCGCCAACCGGGGCACGGAGACACCCCGGGGGGCCCCCCCCACCACGGGGAGGGGAGCCCGAGCAGAGCGCCACACAGGCGCCCGCCCCGGGGTGCTGGCGTGCATTACCTGCCCGCGCCGCACGGTTTGGGACGCGCTCGACTTCGGCCAGTGCCTCCACCCCACGGGGCCCCATGCCCATCTCATGCGGGAGAAGCTGGGGCTGCAGGAAGGCGAACCGGAGGGAGGGCAGTGCATGCTCCTGAGTACCGCCGCCTCCTCGCTGGGGCGGCAGCACGGCACCCCCCCTCATCAGGAGGAAGTGCACGCCCTGGCCACCCGCTACCGGGCGGAGCTGCTGGAGGCGGCTGGCGATGCGCCGCCGGCCTCTAGTTCGCCCCTGGACGACGCACTCCGGGCGGGAGCCGCCGTCCCGCACTCGGGAAGAGACTGCCGAGAGTTTCCCTTGCTGGGAGGCCCCGCCCTCACCAGCGTCGACCTCCACGTGCGCGCGCTCCAGGACACCTACCTCCGCGAGACGCGGATCCCCAGCCGCGCGAGCGGCGACTCCCCCGACGCCTGGCTGTTCCTCAACCAGGGGCACGCCCTCGCACTGGGGCCCACGCCGGAGGCCTTCACCTGGATTCGCTACCGGGACGCGTGGCCCCGCCCGCGCCAAGCAGAGGAGCCCCCGGCCCCAGATGCCGTCGGCAAAATTCCCCACCCACTCAAACCCGCAGGGGGGGGTGAAGGGCCTTCGGACCCTCAACTCCAGAGGGAAGAAGGCGGCATCGGCGGGGCATCGCCCGGAGCCGCCATGGACGCCCTGAGCGGCGAGACCGGGGGGAAGGGACCAGACCCGGGGGGGGGGGGGCCCGGCGCACCTGGACGCGTTCAACCGAGCCACGCAGGCGCTGGAGGTGGCACGGGGCCAGGACATGCTGGACCTCCTGGGGAAGGACGAGAAGCACGGCGCCCAGATCCGCACCCAATGGCACCGCTACGCTCGGAGCGTCGGGGCGGGGTGGGAGGATGCGGAGTGGAGGAACAGGCGGAAGCACCCCCAGCGGCTGATCGACACGTTCCTGAGTGAGATAAACAGGGGCAAGGTCTACCCTCCGCCGGACTCCACCTTCGAGAATGGAGGAATACCGACCAAAGGGGCCCCCACTTTCGGAAAGAGGCCGAAGGGAGAGAAGGGGGGGGCCAAGTGCGAGGAGGAACAAGAGATGTCCCCACAGGGCGGATTGTCGGAGAGCGAGCGCGAAAAGGCCGCCAGTGGCCGGGGCAGGCTCTCCGGGGATGGGAAACCAGTCGCCGAAAGCCTCGCCCCACGCTCCCCCACGGAGCGTCGGAGAAGCAGGGGAAATGGGGACACCGCCGAGGCTCGCAGAGGGGAACGCGGGATGGGGGGGGAGCAGGGCCCCCCGGGACAGCCGCCCGAGCAGGAGGGACGCTGGGGCCTCCGAGTCCCCACGGCGGATCAAGGGGTCCCGCCGTCGCTCGCCCGTCAGCCCCCGCCGCGACCCGGGCCGAGGAGCGCGCGCCTCACGGGGCCCTCGACCGGAAGAGCACGCGCGCCCCCGGAGCGCGGGGCGGCGGGCATACCCAGAGGGACCAGACCGAAGGGGAAGGGTGGAGAGTCGTGCCCCTCGTGAGCGCCCCCTGCGCCGGCGAGGAGGGTCGGGGGGCAAAGTTGGACCCTGCCCGCCGCCGGCGCCGGACCGCGCGGGCGTGCGGCGCGTGTCCACCCCCAGGGGCTCCGTCCGGCAGGAAGTCTCGCGTGGCCCCCGCAAGAGGAGCCCCAGCCCCCCGTGGAAGCGGACCGGGGGGGGGAGCCTGGGCTCCGCACGCGGGATTCGCCGCCCCATAGGTCCCGCAGCCCCAGAAGGGCCGAACCTCCCACGGCAGAGCCGCGTGAGCCCCGCCCTCCTGCCCAGCCGGGTGGCCTCTGGCTATGCCTCGGCTGCAGGAAGAAGGTGGGGGGCTGTCGGAGTCGCTGCGAGAACTGCTCCGCGCACTTCCTGACCAAGATAAGGGCGTGGTGGTGCCCGCAGTGCCAGAGCGGCCCCAACCCCCCGGGAAGGAGGGATAGCTGCGGTGGCTGCGGCGAGCCCTGCCACAAGAGGGAATGGCTCCTGGCCGAGGTGGAGCGGATACGGCGGACCAAGAGGGGAGCGGAAGCGTGGGCCAGGTACATCGAGCGGAACCCCGAGGGGGACCGCGAGGCCGAACCCCAGAAGACCCTCGCCCTGCAGGCCTTCGTCCTGGGTCTCCGACGTGGGACTTCACCCCCACAGGGCCGTCCCACCGGGAAGGGGAAGAGGCCCGGCACACCCCCGAAAGGAGGAAAGGGGCGTGGGCGGGGGAAAGAGCCATATGGCGGCCGAGGGAAGTCCCGAGGGAAGTCTCGCTTGGGGAAGGGGAGTGGGTCCACGTCGCGCAAGCGCTGGAAGCACTACGACAACACCCAGCCCCCCCCAGGGGTGCGCCGGTACTACTGGAAAGGCCGCCCCTGCAAGACGTCGGACTGCAAGTACCGCCACCGCCACCCGCGGGGCCCCCCCGCGCCGGCCCAACCGGAAGACCGCCCGCCCAAGGACGGATCCCCAGAGCGGGGGAGGAGCGGGAGCCTGGGACGACCCCGGCCCCGGGAGCGGAGCCGGGGCGCCACCTCGGAAAGCCGGGGGAGGGGATCACCCTCCCCAGTCCGGGCCAAGAAGGGCTCCCCCCCTGCGGCTCGGGACCCACCCGGTGCGGGAGGGGAGGCGAAGCCGGGCGTGGAGGACCTCCCGAGGGTCATCGAGGAGCAGAGCGTCGGAGGCGGCCAGCGCAAGCGGATCGCCGTCATCCGGCGTCACGTGGAGGCGGCAGGCGGCCAGGTGGGAGGGACCGCGCCCAAACCCCGCGTGCGGTGCGGCATGGGAGTCATGGAGGTGCCCTGTGTCCACGCGCGGGTGGCCCCCCACGCTCTATTCGTCGGGGCCAACGGGACCTCCCGCTACATCTGCTGCCACCTCTGCAGGATGGGGGCAGGCGCACACTTGGTGATAGCCAAGAAGCAGACGGAGGAGATTTGGAGGTTCCTGGTGATGCGCCTGATCTTCACCATGGAGGGGCGCAGGGCGCGGGCCAAGTTTCCAGATCCGTGGAAGACGGGCCTTACGGAGGACCCCTTGCCCCCGCCCCCAGACAGCCGCCTCGTCCGGCTGGTGGTCGGGGAGGACCGAGACCCTGCCTTGGTCGCCGACCCTCGCGACCCGAGGCGGCCAGTCCAGGCGAGGGAGCGTGCGGGAGCCGGCGCACTCACGCAGCGGGCACCCGCCTTCCTCGGAGGGCTCTGGCCCGCGGGGCCCCGGGAGGAGGACGAACCCCCGCGGGGCCGCCGAGCGGTCGCGCACCTCGACCGCGCCACCCTGCGCGTCCCCGAAGGCGTTCCCGGCCACCTAGACTGGGGCGGCAAGACCTTCCTCACCCTCCTCCGGGAGCACCCCGAGCGGTGCCGCCAGCTCCGCCGCCGCCGGCAGGAGCCCCGTCTCCACGCGCTGCACAAGTTTCGGGATTGGCTGCGGGAGGAGTCTGCCTCGGGGAACCCCTTTGGAGGGGAACCAGTCCCTCAGACCCCAGGGGGGGAGGAGACGGAGGACGACCCGGCGGACTTCATCCCGGCCGGGCAGGAGGCCTCAGGATGGACGGTGGAGGGAGCCTCCGAGGTGCCCCGCGCGCCCCGCCTGGAGCCGAACGTCAACCCGCGACTCTTGGTCGCGGCCGACACCGCCAACGGAGGCATGACGTTCCATGGGTCCGACTTCCGGGTCAAGTACCTGCAGGCCGCCCGCACCCTCGGACTCGACTTCGCAAGAGGCCTCCGGGTGGACGAGGCGCCCCACCTGTTCCCGGGACTCGGGCAGGGCAGCGCCCAAGCACGCCGGGTCTGGAACTTCCGCCTGGCGGCGAACGGGAGGGAGTACACCATCCGTTCGGCGGAGCTGATTGGTGCCGACCTCCGGGACATGGACCTGACCCTGGGGGTCCCAGACCAGCGGTACCTCGGGATGGACATTCTCCATTCGCAGGGAGTTATTGACCTCTGGGAGCTTGGCGCCCGAGGGGCTGCCGATCGTCCAGAACGCGTCGGGCCACGTCTGCTACACGGCGACCCTGCCTGCCCCCTCGGGGGGCCTGCCTGCTCGCCCCGCACAGTGGGAGGCCTGGCGGGACCCGACCACGGAGAGCCTGACCCTCTACCCCCCCCACGCGGGCGGAGCCCCCTCGGGGAGGGGGGGCGCTCCCGCGGGCGCGACCGAGGTGGTGGGGGCCCCTCCCGCGCGCGCTATGAACCCCCTGCATCAGGAGGCCGTGGCGCAGATGCATCGGGACCTGGTGGCTATGGGCCGACCGGAGGCGGCCGCCCTCCTGCTCAAGCTGATCCTGCAGGGTGAGGGACCGCCCCCTGATGCGGACGTGGAGGATGGGATCGGCGACCCCCGGACCCGCATCCGCGGGAGGCCGACCCTGGTCGTCCGGGGGGCGGAGAGGTCCCATGCCAGGACGACGGAGGGGGGGGCGATCCGCAACTTCCAGAGGGGCGGGGAGTGGCACTCCAAGTTCTGGCACGACTTCGTGCGGCGGTGCGGGAGCAACGACTTCGACCCCGACCGAGCCCTGGACGTTGCCCGCGCCTTCCTGTCCCAGGTGGAGGATTACAGGCCCCTGGCCGACCAGCTGGACAACGAGGGGTGGGAGGATCTCCACACCCAGGTGCGGGACCACCTCGCGGACTACCCCCCGGACTTCAGGACGAGGTAGTACCTGTGCCAGCAGCCCGCGGAGGTGGCCCGGAGGGTCCTGCGCGACTGGCACCCCTCCGACCCCAGTATGACCCGGCACGAAAACTTCGCCAAGTATTACACGGGCCTAATCAACCGGAAGCGGGAGGAGGTGGGAGAGGAGATCCACCAGGCGGCCTATAATGATTACCTGGCGCGTGTCGCCCCCTCCCGGAGGGAGCCCGCCGCGTGGGGGGCACTCCGAACCTCCGGGGGAGGGGCCGCGGACCCCGGGCGGAGCGGGGAGGGCCAGGCCCAGGAGCCCCCGCCCGAGCGCACCCGACCCCCGGGGGGAGCCCCTTCCGGGGCGAGGTCCAGCACGGACGGCCCCCCTCAAGAGGGAGGAGGCCAGGCAAGGGCGCGCCTGACCGAGGAGCCAGCGGAAGGCTGGGAAGCGGCCCTAGGGGATGGCCGCCCAGGACGCCCAGCCCCCCCGCCCAAAGGCGGGAACCCGAAACCGAGTCCTCCGGAGAGACCCACACCCGCCCGGGAGGGGGGGAACAGGAGGGGGCTGGGCCCGAGGGCCCGCCAGATCGACCTGCTGCCAGGCGCGCAGGTGATCTACCGCAGCTTGACCTACGGCAACTACGTAAACGGGGTCGTGCAGGGAGCGCGGAGCGACAACCCCGACTACTACGACCTGGACGTCAAGCCCTACGCCCACATCGCGCGGATCTACCTCCCCGCGCCGCCGCCGCGCGAAGAGGGACCCCCGGAAGTGGATGCGCGCGCGACGGTGCCAGGCTGCAGCGTGCGCTGCAGTCCCCCCCCACCATCCCAGGCCCCCGGCGGGGGAGGGAAGGGGGAGGGAGGCCCGGCAACGAGTGCTCCGGGGAGAGGGGCGCCCAGTGGGCCCGGGGGCGTCCCCCCACCGGCGGGACCCCCACCCCCGAAGGAGGGAGGTCGCGGGGCGACCGCAGGGGGTGGTGCGCCAGCCCAGGGCGCGGGGGGCTCAGCTGTGCCACACAAGGCCACCCCAGCGTTCCCGGCGGCCGGGGCTCCCGCGCCGGGTAGCGGAGGGGGGAGCGCGGCGCCCGCAGCGGGCTCCGGGCCCCAAGGCGCCCCCCCGCCCCCGGCGGAGCCCCCTCCACTTCGGACCGCATGCGTGATCGCAACCATGCGGGGCCCACCTTCCTCGGTCTTGGCCCTAGTGGAACGCCGCTCAGATGGGCCCCACTCCCTGGTGCACGGGATCGAGCGGTGCGGGGAGGCGTGGGCCCTGGACGAGCAACTCGGGGTCGCCCTCTTTCCGTCCGCGAATTGCGACACCGTCCCCCACGTCTGGGAATGCCCACAGCACCCTGCGGAAGAGACCCCTGGGGCTGCTCACCCCTACGCCCGGCGGCTCCACTCCACCCAGGACAGAGCCTACTACTACCACTACCATTCGGTACAAGGGAGCCTGCGGCAGTGGAGGGACACGCCGGGCAGGGAGTACGTCCTGGTGTCGGTGGATGACTTCCGGAGGCTGCACTTCCCCGCCGCCAGCGACCAGCGCATGATCTGGAGGGCCCTGGAGCAGGCGGAGGAAGTGGAGCGAGTCCGGGCGCGTGCCCAGCCGGAGCCCCCGCCGGAGGGAGCGGCGGGCGCCGCGCCCGCATCCGGGACGGCGGGGGGAGCGGCAGGCGCCGACCCATTCGCCGCCCGGCCCAGCCTCCGGATCGCGCTCCAGGGGATAGCGGGCCCCCAGCACGTCGAGGAGCGTCACCGTCTCCTCCGGGCGCGCCTCATCACCCTCTTGGGCGTCCTCGACACGCCCGGTGACCGGGAAGCCTGGGGCTGCACGCACGAAGACCTTGTGGCCTCCCTGGAGGAGTCGTACTCCGAGGTTCACCTGGTGTTCTTCACGGAGTCGCGGCGCGCCCTCGCGTTCGCCTCCGGGGTCGGGCCCCCGGATCTCACCCGCAGGCCCGAGGCCGCAAAGAAGCTACTTGAGGAAGGAGATCACGAGGGGGCCCTCCATGCGGCCCTGGGACCTGGGGTGGTCCCGGTGCAGCGACGGGCGGAGGGGGGCCTCGACCCCGCGCGGGAAGCGGAAGAGCCTCCCCCGGAGGAGCCACCCCCGGCACCCGCAGACCTCGGGAGCACGCCGGTCGCCCCCGCCCCTGCTGGACCGGCGCAAGGAGAAGCCCAGGACGATTCGGGGGGGTCGGGCGGGAGCGCAAGAGGAGCGTACGAGGAGGACCCCGACGAGGACCCTAACGACTGGGTGGCCAGCTGGATCCCGGAAGGGATGGCGGCGGACTGGGTGCGCACCCCCATGCTGCCGACGGGCGGCTACGCTATCAAGGCGCCCATCCCCCCAAGCTGGGTGGAGCTGTGGAAGCCTGAGGTCCTGCAGGAGATGGGCCACTTCCCCCCGGAGCTGGCGGCGTGGCTGGGCTCCACCATTCGGGTCGGGGGGGATGGATGGACCCAGTTGGATGGGTGCCCGCGGAGCCTGGACACCCACCGCGCCCTCCCGCTCAGCTTGGAGGAGGGAGGCACGGAGACGGTCTACTACCACCCGAGGCACATGCTGCTGTTCTTCGTGGAGGCGCGGGAGGTCTACAGGCTGATGCACCTGGTCCAGGGCCCAGTCCCCCAGCACCTCAGGGCGCACCGGGATGAGCAAAAGCTCCGGGCGGCACGCCTCCCCCCCCCGCCGCTTCGGAAGACCGCGGAGCCCGTCGCTGGCGGGGAGGCGGACGGGGCCGCGGGGGGGCACCCCGCGGGCGCGGAGAGCGGGGGCGGGAGACCCCTCCCAGATCAGGGCGCGGAACCGCCTCAGGACGCACCCGCCGAGGAGGGGCGGGGAGGCGGGGGCGCGGGGGCGATACTGCAGCTGGAAGAGACGGATTGAGCCGGACCCGGCCTTGTGCGGACGTCCGGGAGGCGGGCGGCCCTCTCCATGAATTCATCGCGGACCCCCCTCCCTCTGGAGGGGTGGCCCCGAGTTTTTGGGCCCCCCCTGCACGCGCGCCGGCCGCCGAGTCATGAACGTGTTATAAGCGGCTGCACAGGATGCGGGCAGGGTGACCCCTGCGCGGGCGGAGTTGGCCCGCGGCCCCCTTTTTTAATCGTTTCGTGGGACCCCGCCCCCTGCCTGTGAGCAGTTTGCCCACTGGTGGTCGGCGGTGGCGTAGACTTGAGGGAGCGGCCCGGGACGGGCGTGGGCGGAGAGCCTGCGGCTGTGCTCACGGTCGTCGCCAGAAAACGGCCCTCCCTCCTCTTGGACAGTTAACGTGGCTGGAGGGAATATGGTTTCGTTTGGCCAAAGCCTAAACGGTTATATTCCCCCCTAGGCCGTAGTGCTCTGGCTTCCTCCTCCTCCTTCCTTTCCCCTCTTCCGCAGCCTTCTGTGCTTAGAGCTGTGCTTTTTTCCACCTCCCACCCCACATCTCGTTTTAATGAAGCCGCACCCAACCGCCCCCTTCGTCAGTCGGAGGGTCGTTCGGGTGCCACCCCCGCGCCTTGGAGTGACCCTCGACGCGGGCGGAGAGCCTGCGGCTGTGCTCACGGTCGTCGCCAGAAAACGGCCCTCCCTCCTCTTGGACAGTTAACGTGGCTGGAGGGAACATCAAAACTTGTTACCCTTTCGGGCCTTCCTGAAGGACGTCTTGGAGGCCTCTTGGGGGCCTCCAGGCAATTTTTTGGCCATCTTGGAGCCATCTTGGGCCGTCTTGGAGGCTTCTTGGACGATTTTGAAGGCATCTTGGACTCTCGGGCCGTCTTGGAAGCCATCTTGGACCGTCTTTGGCGACTTGGAGGCCGGAGGTCATCTTGGGCCAACGTGACCATCTTAGAGGCCATCTTGAGCCGGCTTGGAGAATTTGCGGTCGTTGAGGTGGTTTCCGGCACCCTGGCGGGATCGGCCGAAGCCCCAGGGGGAATTCGAACCAAAACCAGCATCGAAAGGATCTAGCACGCCGGGCACCCCTGTGGCAAGCCAACCTGGGGCGGCGGATCTGATGGCCGTCGGCCCATCCCGCCACCGTGCCTGGGTTGTGGGTCTGCGACCCCTTGGATGTTCGTTGGGATCTCGTGGAGGCCTCTCGGGGGCCCCCTCGAGGCAGTTCGGAGGCCCCTGGGGGGCTGTTTTTGTGGTCCCTTTTGGGCCTCTTGGGGGCCTCGTGGAGCTCCTTCCCTTTCCCTTCGTCTGCGGTACTCATCTCTCCACGTGTACTGCGCTCATCTCTCCACGGGTACCCTGCGAGCGGGGCGCTGCCGCTGCCGCAGAGCGCCTGCCGCGCAGGGTTTCCGCAGTTTGCATGTTGTGGGGGCGCGTGCACAAGAATGTTTGCTGATCGTGTTGTGTCGTTTCCTGTCCCCTCCGTAGCCTTCGGCTCCCAGAATCATTCGGGGAGCTTTCTGAGGGCGGCTGTCTGCATGCAGGGGGGGGGCCTCG
The DNA here is from genome assembly GCA_963575745.1 of Prorocentrum cordatum. NCBI lineage: Eukaryota > Dinophyceae > Prorocentrales > Prorocentraceae > Prorocentrum > Prorocentrum cordatum. The sequence goes on from CAUYUJ010014616.1 coordinate 410,499, forward strand.
CTCACTGGCGGTGGGCGGTCCTCGTGGTGCTGGCGGCGCTCCACGAGGTGCGGCGGCTCGCGCCTGTGCTTGCAGTGCCTGAGGCCGCGGCGGCCGAGTCAGGGGGCCCGAGCGTGGAGGCGGTCGCGGCTTCGACGCTGGACCACCTGGCTGCCCGAGGCTTCCCCACACCGCCTTCCCCTTGAAACGGAGGGGAGGCGCGCGGGCTGGATCCCGTTCAGTGCCTGGAGCCGCCCCCGGCGGCGCGTCGGTGCGAGTGTCCCGTTTTGGCGCACGCACGCGTAAAAAGAAGCCCTGGCGGCCTCCAGAGGTCTGACGACGACTACATCGACGACGTTCGATCGACGACGGCCGACGGCCTCCACCGATTTCCAGGATCGGGAAGCATCTGGAGGCCCCAGAACAAAAACAAAGCGCCCAAAACCGTGCAACCCTCCGATCACGTCAACAGAAAACGACCACCAGCACCACGACCACTACGACGACCACCCCAACGATCATCACGACGGCGGCAGCGGCTGGGGGCGGCGGCGGCCGCGGGGGCGGCGGCGGCGGCGGCCTGGCGGCCCAGAGCCTTTGGGGGCCTCCTCGGCCACCGTGGCAGTCACGTCATTTGCGCAGCCAGGGAAACATTCGCGCCTTCCGACGCGTCGCGCGTCGACCTCGCACGGCTCCGCGACCGTCCTCGGACCCTCCAATCATCCTTTAGAACGCCCAGCACCTCCACGCGCCAAGGGCGGCCTTTGGCTAGGGGACCTCTCCCCTAGGCAAATGGTATTTTATGGATCGTTGAGTAGCGCAAGGTCCAGTGACAACGACTGTACCGTCGGCTAGAACCTAAGCGCGGGTGGTTCGAGGTCTGAATTATTCAGGACTGATGATCAGGCGTCGTGTGATCTGAGGACAATCCAATTCGAACGCCCGCTGACCATCTTTTTGGATCACCTTGGGAGCATCCGAGCCCCCCCGAAGGCCTCCAGAAACATAAAGCGCTCTCGCTTGAGGAGGAGGAGGCGACAGGAACTGGATTTATTCCGCTGCTCAATTCCTCAGAGAAAAACCCCCGACGAGCACGTTCCAATTCGGTCCGATCGGTCCGACTCGATTTCGGCCAGCCCGATCCGTTTCGATTTTCCAGCCGTCCGATGCGGCCCGATGCTCGCATGGCGTCATTGTGCATCCTGGCGCGTCCGATCCGATTCCGATTCCGATTCCGTGCCGATGCGGCTTGATCCGATGCACACCCCGATCCGTCCAGATTTTCGATTCGATGCTGACTGATCTTGTTGGGAGACTTCCTTGTTTGGTCAGGCTTTTTCGATACTGCCCCCCAGCCCTTACCTCACGGCCGGCTTTTCATCCTAAACCGTTTTGCGTTGGTATTTGGGTTTGGCGACGGATCCCAGAGCCAGAACGTGAGGAACGACCTCCGTCCAGGCATTTTCAAGACTTGGGGTGTCTGGGCCTGGGGGTCAAAATCGACTCCTGGTCATCTCCCGGCATGAGTTCTGGCCAAACATCTCGGGGGGAATCTGACCGTGGCCGCGAAGAGCTTCGCGGAGGCCCCCGGCCGAAAACGTCCCGAAACCTATCAATCCTCGATGTTCGACCCTCGATCCTTGAGCCTCGACTACCGACTACCTCCCGAGGAGGAGAGCGTGGAGGCCGCGACTGAGGAGGTCAAACCCAAGAAATTCACCAAAAAGCAGATGGCCAAGCGCCGCCTCCAGATCGGCGGGGGCGCCTGAGCGTTCCCGCGGTCTCTCGCGCGTGCCCGCCCCGAGAGCCGCTCGAGCAGGTCTGTCCAGTGATTGAGCGGACCTGAGGGGAAGGAACGAAGGAAGGGAGGGGAGGGAAGGAGGGGGGAGGGAAGGAGGAGGGGGAGGGAAGGGAGGGGAGGGAAGGAGGGTAGGCAGGGGGAGGAGTAGGACAACCGGGAGGGGGAGGGGACACGGGGAGAGGGAGAGGTAGGGCGACGAGGACAGTGGGAGGATGAAGGAGGGACGAGGAGGACTGAACCCGTCGAGGGAGGAGGAGCAGGAGGAGGATACAGGTGGAGTGCGCAGCCCTTACGGGCGTCTGGTCCTTGTATGCAGGGTGTGCATAATGATCTTGCAGTGGTGCTTGGGGTCCCTGTCTGAGGGGCGGCACCTGACTGGCGGCCACCACATAGCTCATATGTTTGGACATCAGTGAAGCGGGGTGAAGGGAGGCGAGTCTCGGTTCATGTTTGAAAAGGGGATGAGGACCTCTTGACCCAGCAAGGAGAATTGCGCAAGGGAGACGGGAGGACGTGAGGGGGGAGGCCCGCCGCGCGCTCGCGTTCCCACCTCGGCGACGGTGGGTAATTAAGGGGAGGAGGAGGAGGAGGAGGAGGAGGAGGAGGAGGAGGAGGAGACTGGAGACTGGGGAGGAGAAGGAGGAGAAGGAGCAGGAGACTGGGGAGGAGGAGGAGGAGGAGGAGGAGGAGAAGGAGGAGGAGGAGGAGGAAGAAGATCACCGCGTCTGACAGAATTCTGACTGAATGGTTATGTTTCTTGCTGTTGACTGCTTCCAGCCCGTGACGCCTGTTGGCCCTCTCGGATTAACATATAGAGAGTGATGGGATAGCAAACACCACCGGGCGGGCATTGCCGCTCCTGGGGTGATGGCAAGTGCTTGAACAGTTTAACGCAGTATGGCTGGGAGGGGAGGATGGGCAGGGCTTCTGGAAGCCTCGCGCTATGTATTCTGAATGTGCTCCTCATTCCCATTACGCAGCACATGACACAGCTCTCTGTAGCGGACCTGTCCAATAAAACAGATATGCATTATTTAATCGCTTCGCTCATTCCGCCGGCCCTCGAGCGCTCTATGGGGCCTCTTTGAAGCCTCTTGGGGGTCTCTTTTGGGCCTCCTAGGGGCCTCTTGGGGGCCTCTTGGGGGTCTCTTGGGGCTCCTTGGCGGCGTCTTGGGCCCCCCTTGGGCCTCTTGGGTGGCTCTTGGGGGCCTCTTGGGGCGGGGTAGTCGAGTGCACCCCCTTCGGAGGCCACGATCCTCGTGTGGGGTGTCGAAAAAAGGCCCTCAAAACCATCTCTGATCCGACCCTGCCGGGGATCGCCCAGGGTACTTTTCGCCGGGGGACCCCCAGGGGCCGCCCCGCGCGCGCGAACCAGAAGTATTATTTAGCAGTTACCGGAGATCTTAGCACGCCTCTGGCCCGTTGGGCCGGCGAATTAGATGGCCTTCGGTCCACCCTGCCACCGTGATTGTGGGTCTGCGGCCCTTTGGATGTTCGTTGGGATCTCGTGGGAGGCTTCTCGGGGGCCTCTCGGAGGCAGTTTTGATGCATCTGGGAGGCTGTTTTGGCGCCTCATGGGGCATCTTTTGGACCTCTTCGCGGCCTGTCTGGACCACCTGGGGGCCTCTTGGGTCTCTTGGGGCCTCTTGTGGGCCTCTTGGGGTTATCTTGGGGTCTCCTGCAGGCCTCTCGGGGCCGAGGGCTTGAAATGTCCGTTCGGGTCCCCGTCTGGGCCCCTCTTGGAGCCGTTCTGGGGGCATCTTGGGCCGTCTTGGATGCCTCTTGGGCCGTCTTCGCGCCCTGTGGGGCGGTCTTGGGGCCATCTTGGAGGCATCTTGGGCCGTCTTGAGGCGGTCTTTGGGGCCTCTGAAGCCGTCTTCGAGCGTCGGGAAGCCGAAACGGCGATAACGCCAAATCCTTCATAGTCCTAACGAGCATTAATGATTCATTGGCTTGCGCCGCACCGCCGACCCCTTGGGGCGGCAGCAAGAGTGAAAGACAGAATTCGCGGAACGCGCGCGATCGCTGGGCAATCTTGGGGTTTCGGCCTGTCCTACGTAGCGTGTGGGGTTCCAGGGGAGGCCTTGTAGGGGATTGTTTTGAAGTTCTTCGTGGTCTTATGTGAGTTTCTTGGGGCCTTCACGGGGCCTGTCCCAGGCCTCCTTTTCCACCTCCTGGATAGGCTCGGGGATCGTTGAGACCCAGCTGGGGTTGCGTCCGGCCAGAAGTTCGAGAGTGGACCCAGATGTGTCGACGAGGAGCTTCCTGAAGGCCCTGAGGGGGCGGAGAGCGCCCAAGAACTAGGAGTCTCATGCCTCGAGCCTCGATCCACCCCGTGTTCCTTCCTTTGCGAAGGGGTGGCGCCGGCCAGGGAGGTCGATCCTCATCCCGGACTTTCGGCGGTGGTCCCCGGCACCGAAAACGGTTCCTGGAGGCTGAATGCGAGGAGATGCTTCGGGTGGTCGAACGACCTCGGAAATATGTGAGACATCGGTGGCGACGACGAAATGTTTTTTCTTTTTTCCCTCTTCCTCATCCTCCTCCTCGTCCTTCTCTTCTTCTTCTCGATCGAGGTAGATGCCCGCGGCAGTTTATCTCTCTATATATATATATATACACATATCGAAGACGCATACGGCGAATCACCGCCGCCCCTGCCTTTTTGGAAGCGCCTATGTGGCCGAACGTTGAGGCCAGACCTGCCAAGCTCTGAGACTACGATGCTGGCTTTGCCGTTGGAATTAATTTGTGCCGGTGATCTGTCGATCGATTTATGCCGATCATCGAGCGATGTCGACCGATCGCTGTCGACCATACACCGTGCTCGACCAATTGATCCCGCTCGTTTTCGCACTCGCCGCAAATCATCTCAAACATTGTCGTGCTCGTCGCAGACGATCATATGCGCGTTTTTCGCAAAAGGATCTCGACTCAATTCGCGTTCGTCGCCGATGATCTCGACGTTTTTTTGCGTTTCGCCGCAGATGATCTCGAAATGTTCGTGTTCGCCGCAGGTGATCTCGACCTTGTTCGCGCTCGCCGCCAATGATCTCGATCGTTCTCGCTCTCGTCCTGCGCGATCTCCAACAAACCCGCGCTCATCTCACGCGATCTCGATTGTCTCGCGTTCGTCCGACCACGGCTCCAAGTTCACACGCGCACGCAACTGAATCGCCAACATCGCATTATCCTGGCGAGAGACCCAATTATATATTATATAGCAGTCGTGGGTGACGCAGTTGCGAATATCGTTTGCGCTGGAGCCCCCCATGGGGCTACGAAGCTCGTGTGAGGAGTATGCCGAAATTGGTGCGGGGCCGTCATGCGAACGCTGCCACTGGGGCCTTCGTTAGAGTTAGAGGGTAGAGTATACGAGTATACTGTATACTGTGCATTATGGGGCTGTGGGCTATGGGCTATGGGCTATGGGCTATGGGGCCACGAAGCGTCAGAACGTGTAAAGGGTGTGCCGAAATTCGTGCGGGGCCGCTACGCGGACGCTGCCATCGTCGTCGTCGTCGTCGTCGCCGTCGCCGTCGTCGTCGCGTCGTCGTCGTCGTCGTCTTCGCTCCCTTGCGCTGCTTCAGGCGCCAGGGGGTCCCCCCAGAGGGCCGAAGACGACGACGACGACGACGACGACGAAGGCGACGGCGATGACGATGGCGACGGCGGCGGCGGCGGATCTCATCCGTCCTCAACCCTCAACCCCGAACTTCACGATTGCCTATGTATGGCTGCTGCTCCTCCGCAGCCTCCTTGACGCCGCACGTTTGGCCCTTCTTCCTCGGGGGGGGGGCGGCCTGCCGGATGCCGTGGCGGTCGGATTTCTCCGAGGAGGAGGACATCCACGGGGAAGAGGTGGGGGTGGCACAGAACGCCCCCCCTCCCCAGAGCCCAGAGGAAGAGGAGGATAATGAGGAGGAGGAGGAAGAGGAGGAGGAGGAGGAGGAGGAGGAGGAGGAGGAGCAGGAGGAGAAGCGGGAGGAGGAGGAGGAGGAGGAGGAGGAGGAGGAGGGCACCGAGGAAGGGCCCCAAGGAGGAGAAGGAGAAGAAGGAGGAGCAAGAGGCAAGAGAAAGAGGGCGAGAGTTCTGGGTTTCCTAGGTCGGCGAGGCTGCGGCAGCCGATCCAGAGTTGGCATCGGCATCGAGAGCCGATCCAGAGTTGGCATCGGCATCGGGAGCCGATCCAGAGTTGGCATCAGCATCGAGAGCCGATCAAGAGTTGGCATCAGCATCGAGAGCCGATCAAGAGTTGGCATCAGCATCGGGAGCCGATGCAGAGTTGGCATCGGCATCGAGAGCCGATCAAGAAGATGACCGGCCAATTCGTCGACAGCGAGGGCGCCAACCCGGTCAGAGAGTCGGCCCATGCAACACAGCCCGCCGGAGACAAATGTTGTTGACACTAGGCATGGCCCCTGCAGCTGGTCCAGAAGCTCACGCCCCCCGCCCACGACCACGACCAGGTACGAGGAAACGAGATTCATCAGGCCGTTATGTTCTCCAGCACGTTACCATTGCCGACAGTTTGCCTCTGGTCGCTCGTGTGGACCTTGAGTTGGTGCGAGCTGCCATTGCCCTGAAGAAGATTGATTTTCCCCCATCAAGCATTTTCGATCTCGCGGAGAAGGTCGACGCTGAGGCAGGGGCGGCTGTGGCAAGAAGTGCGACGCACGACAGCATGTTCAAGATCGCTTCGCACCTCCTCGACCCTGAGTGTAAGAATCGCGCCAAGGACTGGCAGATCAATTTTACTGCTGCAATGATGTACCTGGATGTGAATCGCCAAACTGTCAAACGCACCAGGAAGGTCACGGCTGGGTCCCTTGCCCTGTGTAGTTTCCGTGACCAAGAGCAAACTTTGTACGAAGTGTTCGCTGCGATTGATGCCGGCGCCCTCCGCCCAGTGTTCTATATCGAGCGTTTGATGTACGACGAGACGCCTCTCAAAACACGGGTGCAGGATTCTTCCGGCGTGGCGAAACTCCTCCAGAGCGAGTTTGAGTGGGCCATTTGTTTGCAGGACGTGACCACAGGAGCCCACATGGTTTCACAGAGTTGGCGGCCGACGTGGGTCCAAGCAGTTGATCGAAACACTGCCGAGTGCCTCCTCGCGGCAACCACATCAATACAACATCGGCATCCCATGGTGGACCAAATATTCAAGGACACGCCCAAGCTGCTACTCGCAACGACCGACGATTACACTGGCAACGACCGCTGCGAGAGAGCACGTTCGCTCGCGCATCCAGACTGGGTTACCTCGAGGCTTCCTTGTTTGGCTCACAAGTCCGTCACCGTCGGCGCCAAGACGAACTCCTTGGTCATGGACGACGTAACTGGTCTTACCAATTCTTGACGCTTCGCGTATCCGACGTCGACGCATCACGTATCCCCACCAGCCACCAGCCACCAGCCACCAGCCACCAGCCCAGAGAGATGCTTAGCGCTTAGCCGCTTAGCCCTTAGCCCTTAGCCCTTAGGCGAGGGGTTGGCTTGACCAGGGAAGCGTAGCGCGTAGCAGCATGCAGTGAGGCAGCATGCTGCGCAACGAAAAGGGCCCCGAAAGGGGCCCAAGGGCCAAAGGCCAAGGGGGCTCAAGATTGCCACGCGGGAGTTCCATGAGGGGCCCATGAGGGCCCCAAGAAGGCTCCAGGAGGGGCCCGACGGGTGTAGGGTGTAGGGTGTAGGTTGTAGGTGTGCAGGTGTTTAGGTTTAAGTGTTTAAGTGTGTAAGGGTTAAGTTTAAGGTTTAAGGGGCCCGAGAAGGCTCCAAGAGGGGCCCACGATAGCCCCAAGAGGGAAGGGGGCAAGCATATAATGCACCAACCGGAGCCCACAAGTGCATGATTGCTGGGGCCCTCCTGTGTCCTGGGGCTTTCTTGGGCTCTCCCGGGGCCGTCTTGGGGCCCAGGGCCCTCCTGGGCCGTCGTGCGGCCCCCTTGGGGCTCAGGGCCTAGGGCCTAGGGCCTAGGGCCTAGGGCCTAGGGCCTATGACCAGTGCCGAGAGGGCCCCAAGATGGCCCCAAGAGGGGCCCAGGGCCCAGGAGTCAGCTGGCACATGACTGCCAGGGCCTCCTGGGAGAATGAGCTCCCAAAATCACTTCGCGCCCTAGGCCCTAGGCCCTAGAGCCCAGAGGGCCTGTGAGATTTCCTGCTGTCGTTGATGCACGTCGGCCAGATGCAGTCTTTCAAATTCGAGCTAGAGAATGTCATATCAGATAAGTTTGACATCATGTATGCGGACCGTGCCCTGGTTTTGAGCGACGAAGCGGTGGCGTACAAGAGGTCATTATTGTCGGCATTCTGTTCAGGGTCTGCACTTGGGCCTGATGCGACGCACCTACAGTCGAAGAGTAAGGTGATTCACTTGAGCCTCGGGGGGGCAGGATGCGGAAAAAGAAGAGGAGAGAGAGGGCGGGAGGATGGGGGGGGGGGCAGGGGGAAAGGTCCAGAGACCGGATAGAGGATAGAGGATAGAGGATAGACGATAGAGCGTTGAATCACGCACTGGGGCGAGAGGGGGGCCGATGGAGGTGCCAGCGACAGAAGTCAGAGATCCACTAGTTGGGTTTTCTCTGGTGTAATGTGTAATATGGAATCAAAGGATTCACGCTTCGCGTAAGCCGTAACCCGCAACCCGTACCCCGTAACCCCGCCAGCCCATTCGGCAGCCTTGCCCATGAGAGCCGACGGGAAGCGGCGGACACATATAGTGAACCAACGTGGGGGGCTCTTTTGGAGGGTCTTGGGTCTTGGGGTCCTCTTGGGGCTCTTTTTTCCCAACCATCCTGTGGTGTTGGGTCCTCGTTTTGAAGAGACGGTGCCCCGCGTTCTCCTTCCTTCCTTCCTTCCTTCCTTCCTCCCGCTGCCTCCTCCCCCCTCCCATCATCATCATCATCATCATCAACGCCCAATTCGGCACACCCCTCACACGTTTCGCGGCTCCATAGGGAGCTCCACCGAAGGCCCCAGTGGCCGCGGCCGCATGCGTCACCCACACCCATTTCGGCACACCCCTCACACGTTTCGTGGCTCCATAGGGAGCTCCACCGAAGGCCCCAGTGCCCGCGGCCGCATGCGTCACCCACACCCATTTCGGCACACCCCTCACACGTTTCGTGGCTCCATAGGGAGCTCCACCGAAGGCCCCAGTGCCCCGCCGCATGCGTCACCCACACCCATTTCGGCACACCCCTCACACGTGGCTTCTCCACCGTGCCCGCTCACCCATACACCCCTCCACGGTGGCTCCATAGGGAGCTCCACCGAAGGCCCCAGTGCCCGCGGCCGCATGCGTCACCCACACCCATTTCGGCACACCCCTCACACGTTTCGTGGCTCCATAGGGAGCTCCACCGAAGGCCCCAGTGCCCGCGGCCGCATGCGTCACCCACACCCATTTCGGCACACCCCTCACACGTTTCGTGGCTCCATAGGGAGCTCCACCGAAGGCCCCAGTGCCCGCGGCCGCATGCGTCACCCACACCCATTTCGGCACACCCCTCACACGTTTCGTGGCTCCATAGGGAGCTCCACCGAAGGCCCCAGTGCCCGCGGCCGCATGCGTCACCCACACCCATTTCGGCACACCCCTCACACGTTTCGTGGCTCCATAGGGAGCTCCACCGAAGGCCCCAGTGCCCGCGCCCGCATGCGTCACCCACACCCATTTCGGCACACCCCTCACACGTTTCGTGGCTCCATAGGGAGCTCCACCGAAGGCCCCAGTGCCCGCGGCCGCATGCGTCACCCACACCCATTTCGGCACACCCCTCACACGTTTCGTGGCTCCATAGGGAGCTCCACCGAAGGCCCCAGTGCCCGCGGCCGCATGCGTCACCCACACCCATTTCGGCACACCCCTCACACGTTTCGTGGCTCCATAGGGAGCTCCACCGAAGGCCCCAGTGCCCGCGGCCGCATGCGTCCCCCACACCCATTTCGGCACACCCCTCACACGTTTCGTGGCTCCATAGGGAGCTCCACCGAAGGCCCCAGTGCCCGCGGCCGCATGCGTCCCCCCCCACACCCATCACCCTCACACGTTTCGTGCACACTCCACCGAAGGCCCCCGTCCCGCGCCGCATGCGTCACCCACCCCATTTCGGCACACTCCCTCCACACGCTTCGTGGCTCCATAGGGAGCTCCACCGAAGGCCCCAGTGCCGCCGCCGCATGCGTCACCCCACCCATTTCGACACCCCTTTCGTGGCTCCTAGGGAGCTCCACCAAGGCCCCAGTGCCCGCGGCCGCATGCGTCACCCCCACCCATTTCGGCACCCCCCCCGCATTTCTCGCACGGCAGGGGTCATCACCACGGTGGCGTGCCAGGGGCGCACCATGCGCGAAGGCGACGGGGCGGGGGAACGGCGCTCCGGGGGCGGCCAGACCTCCGGGGCGCGAGCAGTCCGCGGCCAGACCATCTCTCGGTCCTGTGGACTCTCGCCCTGGGCCGTCGGCTGCCCGGCGCGCTGCTCCCTCGGTCGACGTCGCCCAGGCGTGATCCTGGATTGCGGCCGCCACGAGGTAGGGGGCGGCAAGAAGGAGGACGACGACTGGTGGCTGGAGCTCTACGTGCTGCTTTCGCGCGCCACGCGCCACGAGGACCTCCTGCTCATGCGGGCGCCGCGCATCGAGTTCTTCCTGGCAGGGCCGCCGCGGGGCTTGCGGAAGCAGCTGAGCAGTTTGCGGCGCGCACGAAGCGGTGCAGGAGGGAAGCGACGGCCCTCGCCAGGGAGCTCGGCTTCACCGAGTTCATCCGCGAGGCCTGACCTGAGGAGCGTCTCCCCCGAGCCGCGCCTTCTCTCGACTGCCCGACTAATTGTTTGGCCTCGCGCCGCGGACGACCCGCGCGCGTCGCTGGGACCCTCTCGGGGCGACCGGCGCGCGTCGCGGGAACTCCGTGCTGCGGGGGGCCCGGCGCCTCGTTCGCCCGTCGTCGCTCTGCCCAGCGGTCAGAGACTTGCCCGCTATCAGCCAGCCAGTTAGCTAGTCAGCTCTCTCTGCTTCGCGCGGCGGACGACCCGCGCGCGTCGCTGGGACCCCGCCCGGGGCGACCAGCGCGCGTCGCGGGGACTCCGCGCTGCGCTGCGCCCGCAGCCTTGGATTTTGGAGTGCGCGGGCAAAGAGGAAGGAAAAGAAGAGCCGAAAGCGGGCGCGATCCTCGCAAGAGGCGTGCCGACATGGGCGTCGCGACGTGCGGACGCTGCCGTCGGGGTTCCCGCGGAAGCTGCCTGCGGCGGCCACGCCCAGTGTCACGCGTGTTCGGACAGGCATGTTCGACACTTACACTAGGCGGTTCCATGATCGCATTCATGCAAATATATTCACTCGCGCGCAGACCCATTCATATTCAGATTCCCTCGCGCTCTGACTCACCCGCGTTCTTTCTCTCGTAATCAGATCTATCGTATTCCTTTGCGTTGTGTACCCCGCCACATTTCGGCACATCCCTCATGCGGTTCGTGGCCCCATAGGGAGCGTCGCCAAAGAAGATATTCACAATTGCGATACTCACAACTGCATATGGTTGGGTCCTTCGCCCGGATTTTTTTTTTTTTTTTTTTTTTTGGGGGGGGGTCTTGGGGCCCCTTTGAGCTTTCTTGGGGCTCTCTCAGGGCCCTCTTGGGAGCCATGGAGGGCATCTTGGGGCCACCGGGCCACCTTAGAGGTCATCTTGAAGGGCATCGGCCAAATGGGAGGGGTCCCATATCTCGTGCCCGTGCCGCCCCTCCCTGGGGCCTTCAAAACCGCATCGTGGCACTCTCTTGGGGCCCTCTTGGGGCGTTCTTGGGCGCTTTTGGGGCTGTCTTGGCGGCCTCTTGCGCTCCTCTTGGGGTCTCGGGGCCTTCTCGGGCCATCTTGGGGCCATCTTGAGGCCTCAGACGCGCGTCGGAAGAGGAACGGCGAGAAGGCAAAAACAAACATAAGTTGTCCTTCGGTGTTTGAAGGATTTGGAGCTCTTGGAGGGGCCCTGAGGGGTCTCCGATACCCGAAAGCAGATAGCACGATAGCACTTGAAACCGTCTTGTGGCCATCTTGGGGCCTCCCGGGAGTAGGATGTAGGATGTAGGATGTAGGATGTAGGATGTAGTTCAATTTGAATTATCCACTATCCAACTAAACTATCCTGCGCTATCTTGAGCCATCTTGGAGCCATCGTGAAGCCTCTGAGGCCCTCTTGGATCTTGGGGCCATCTAGGATCTAGGATCTAGGGTCTAGGGTCTAGGGATCTAGGGTCCAGGGTCTAGGGTCTAGGGCGAAAGCGGACGCCCTGACACCTCGCTGACCCCCCCCCCCCCCCCCCCTTCAAAAAAAAAAGCCCTGGGAGGGGAGGGGGAGGGCGCCCCCCCCAAAGCCCCAAACCGCTTGTCGATCGCCCAGACATTTTGCCTCTGCTCCTCCGCCTTCCCCGGAGGGGGGGGGGGCGAACGGAGCGCAAGGTCCTCGCTCTCTTGTGCAACCGCGACTGGCGCAACAGAGATTGTATCATCCACGTGGAGCTCGGATGCTGCCCGAATCGTCAAACGACATTGAAGCACTTCATGCGTTCCCTGATCCCATGCCTTATCAATGGCCTCAAAGTACTCGGGCAGAAGAAGTGGACCGGCATGGAAGAGGTACTCGACGTTGTCATCATCGGCGACGCGGTCCACGGCATCTACAGTTCGGCCTACCGACGCCTCGTCTTCAAGAAGTTTCCCAGGACTGTCAGAGAGATCGCGGTTCCGAATGCGGACCAGGACGCTCATTTGGCCATGGATGATGCATCCGAGATGCTTGGTGGTAGAGACGATCATGAAGATGTGGCCTCTGCAGGCCAAGACTCCGTACTGTACCAAAAGCTATCTAATTGGCGTGGAAAATGTGCGTCGTGGCGCAGGATGATACCAATCAGGCTCGTGGCCACAAGCCGCCGCCTCACGCTCAAGAAACTTACTGCCACTTCTCTCATGCGTGGGCCGGGCGCCAGGAGCAGAAACTGATTTCTGGTGGCGCTCGGGACTACAAGGTTTTGTTGCGAGCGAATGGGTACTACACGAGCGAGGCGCTCATCCTCTATGGGAGGCTCGTCCGGACAGAGACATCGTCATGGGCGTGGGAGGCATTGTCCTTGCCGCCTCCCCCCCCCCTTCCTCCCCCCCCCCTCCTCGTCCTCCTCCTCCTCCTCGTCCTTATCCCTTATCCCTTATCCCTTATCCTCCCTCCCCTCCTCCTCCTCCTCCTCCTCCCTCCTCCTCCTCCTCCTCCTCCTCCTCGTCCTCCTCCTCCCCCCCTCTTCCTCCACTTCCTCCTCCTCCTCCTCCCCCTCCCCCCTCCGCCTCCTCCTCGCTCCGCTCAGAAGCCTGAGGCACTGCCGGACAATGCTCGTGATCGTCGCCAACGCTGCTTGAACTTCCGGTTGACGGCTAGGGCCGCGGCTGCAATGTATGAGCTGCTGGTCATGGCGGAAAGCAATTACCCGTTCTTGCATTGGAAGATCCATGGTGCAGCCGACGAGTTGGCAGTTGCTCAGCGCGTCTGTCAGGAGAGGCCTTGTAGGTTTGACCCCTACACGGCGGACGTCGTCCGCCGATTCCCAACGGCGCCAGATTTGCTCAGCCCGCTTGCGAAGTTGGAGAGGGATGTCGTCATTCGCATGATGGAGGTGTGCATCGCGCGGCTGGACGCGAAGCATTCCCGATTGCGTCGCCTCGTCAAGTTGATGTCGTTGCAAGCACATATTCCAGACTTGGCGTCCGTGAGTGCAGCATTTCTCGGCATTGGTGCCCGGCAAGACCGCGGTGCCAAAGCGCCGCCTGCCGACGAAAGCAAATCTTCAGATGCACCGGCGCCCTCGAGGCGCCGACGGATGAGCTCTTGGTCAGTTTTTGTTCACGAGCGCACCCGTAGTCACCCTGATGTCGCTGGCCAAAAGGTCAAGCATGATGTGTGGACACGTGCGATGCAAGAGTTGACTGAGAAGTATAGGGCCCTCTCAGATGCCCAGCGTTCAAGCCCTGTCTGCTAAGGTAAAGGTTGCCAATGGCCGCATTGCTAAAGGCATGGGGCCTTTCCAGCTGGAAGGTCGAGCACTCCCTCGCCACATCGGGGCCTTGCATCAGACAGAGATGCGGCGGCTTGGCAATGGCAGCGATGCTGCTGGTGGCGACGCACATGCTCTCGTTCCTCTGCCTGAGGCGGGCCTTCCTGCCGACGATGCTGATGCTGGTGACGCGCGTGCGCTCGTTCAACTGCCCGAGGCGAGCCCGCCGGCCGTGCTGCGCCATGACGTTTTGGAGGAGGAAACGACAAAACTTCACCAGCTGAGTTCATTCATGGGGCGCAGAAAGGCACAAGCAGAAAGGGCAGTTTCTTTGCAGCGGAGAAGTTACACGTATGGCGACGCGTTGACTTCAATTGCGATTACTTTCGAACACTTCAACCCGTTGGGTCAATCCTTGTCGCTTCGCGTCTCCGATGCCCCGTCGGCTCATCCAGAGACGATGCCCAGTCCAGTTGCGCGGGCCAAGCGGCCAAGCAACTTAGTGTTTGATCGGAGGTGAATCGTTCGGCCCCCTCAATTCTCGGCCTGAGGTGCGTCGCTCTGTCCTTTCAATGTTCGGTCGGGGGAAAATGGGCAAACCGTTGAAGCCGATAACTGAGGAGACCGCGCGATTCGCATCCGACCGAGAACTGAGGGGACCGAGCGACTCACCCACGGCTCCAAGAGGGGCCCAAGGCCCAAGATGGTCGCAAGAGGGCCCAGGAGGGCCCCAGGATCCAATCCAAGAGGGAGCTCCGAAACCGCACAGCTTGACGCAAAGCTATTCGCCTCGCATCTGGATCCCCACCAACCCATCAAGAGAATTCACGCTTCGCGTATCCGCGCATCCGCGCGTGCGCATCGCGTATCCCCACCAGCCCATGCAGAAGCCCAGCCCACGAGAGCTGACGGGAAAAGGGAGGAATAAATACATCTAGGGATCTAGGGTCCAGGGTCTAGGGTCTAGGAATCTAAGATCTAGAATCTAGAGTCTAGAGAAACAAAGCGAGCAACCAGGGTGAAACGATAGATCTCTGTGAGCAGGGGGGTGGTCTTGGAAGCCCTCTTCGCGCCATCCGGCCATCCCCGGGGGCCGCGTGGGGGCGAGGGGAGGAAGAGGATGCGGATGAGGATGAGGATGATGATGTGGAGGAGGAGGAAGAGGAGGAGGAGGAGGAGGAGGGGGACGAGGAGGACGAGAGGGGCGAGGAGGGCGAGGGCGCGCGGATGAGGACGAGGACGAGGGACGAGGAGGACGAGGACTAGGGACTAGGGACTAGGGACTTGGGACTAGGGACTAGGGCTAATCTAGAGTCTAGAGGTAGTATTGCGGCTGCTGTTGCTGCTGCTGCTTGTGCCTTCTGGGAGTTCTGGGGGCCCTCTTGGATCTTGGAGGCCGTCGATGACAGGATGGGGGATGGGGGGGTCCCTAACTCAGCTCCCCCGATCAGGAGCTGGCAGCCCGCTTCTTCGCGCTCTCTTGGAGCGCTCTTGGGCGCTCGTGGAACGGTCTTGGGGCCGTTTGGAGCATCCTTGGGCTATCGGCTATCGGCTATCGCTATCCGCTATCCGCTATCCGCTGTCGGCTATCGGCCATCTGCTATCTGAGCCATCTTGGAGGTCATCTTGGGCTCTCTGAGGCCGCTCGGGGGCCTCTTGGGGGCCTCTCAGGTGCCTCTTGGGGTCTTGGGGGCTCTCTTGGGGTTCTTTTGGGAGCCCTGGAGCCTGAAGCGCCTCTTGGGGCCATCTTCGAGGCTATCGGCTATCGGCTATCGGCTATCGATCGAAGGAGGAAGGGCCCCAATCAAGGCCCCCCCGGGGGGGGCCACGATCCTCGTGAGGGGTGTCAAACATTGGCCCTCACAGGGGCCGAACGAGGGCCCTCCAACCCCCCGCGACACCCCCCCGCAAAAAGGTCAGGGGAGGGGGTAGGGGGTAGGGGATAGGGGGATGGGGTAAACGGGTACCCCCCTACGCCCAGAGGGCTGGTGGGATTTGCCATTTGCCAAGGCGAGTTGCCTTGGCCAGGTCTGTTGGTCAGTTGTTGCTTCACGCCCTGCCCTCAAAGGCCAGTTGTATTTAAGGACTACCGAGCAGTGCCAGTTGGCGACATCGTTGATCGCCAGGGGCGCAAAGTACCGCACGTAGCCTTCGAACGCATCGCTGACAATGCTGCAAAAACTTCTGTGAATATGGCAGCTTCGAGTGGAGAGGGCGCTAGTGACGTTCGTGGCGGTGTGTATGGTTTTTGGGATTCCATGCACGATATGTTTAGACATGACGACCTTCCACCATTGGGCAAGATCCCGATCAACTACTCCCCGTGTTGGATCGCTGGCATGTGCATCTGCAGCCCGGCGGGGAAGAAGCTGAATGCGTGGCGGTTGAAGTTCTTGAACAAGTATGTTGAGAACAGCCCTTTCTTGAGAGGCCCCTTCCTAGACAAGGAGAGCAAGACGAAAGCGGAGAAGGAGTTCAAGGCCGTGACTGGTTCGGGCATGACGATCTTGTGTTTGACTTCCAGGGGCACGTTTGAGGGCGATCCCATCGAGAGGTTATGGCTGCACGTGTCCATGGTATTCGGCAATGCTAGACGGCCGTCCTTCTGGGAGATGAATGGGCCGCCTGCGGCCCTCGAGCTTCCAGCGGAAGTGACCCTAATGCCGAAGCTTCGCGAAGATGCTTCCCCTCAGTGTATGTCTTTGCTTCAGTTGTGCGAGATGCTCGACCTCGACATGTTCTGGGCCGTCGATTACTACAGGTTACACAATGACGGTGAGTGCGTTCAGGGCGTCGTCCCTGAGGAGCTCGATGCTTTTGTTGAGCCCGATAACCGGTCATTTGATTTACTACCGGCGCCGCCGCCGCCGCCCCCAGCAGATCGAGGGCGCGGCCGCGGGCGCAGGGGCAGTGGGCCAGGATTGGGGCGCGGTGCACCTGGCGGCCACGGTCGAGGGCGGCGGGGCCGAGGCTCGGGAGCCCGAGGTGGTTGGAAGGAGATCGCCGATGCTGCCGATGTCGGCGTAGATGGCGCTGGCGGCTATCTCGATGGGACATCCGGAGACGGCGACAGTGGAGCCCCAGCCGCTCAGCTAGACGTGGCTGGCGACTTAGAGGCCATGTTCGCCCACCACTCCGACACCGCGGCCGCAGCCGCAGACGTTGCCGCAGCCGAGGAGATGCACGAGGGCGAGGCGGGGCACGCGATGGAGGAGATCGTGGAGGGCCTACTCCTGGACGTGCTCATTGCCGAACCTGAAGCGGAGGAGGAAGAGGCCGTGGAACTCGGAGAGGTGGTGGACGACATGCAGGACATCGACGAGGTGGACGAGGGCAACGACATGCCAGACTTTGATCAGGAAGCATGGGACTTGTTTGGCCCGTCTGACGAAGAGGCTGACGCGGGCAGCGACGACGATCCACCTCCAGGCCCTCCGGGCCCTCCAGACCCTCCGCAGGCTCCAAGGACTCCAAGCCCAGAGCCTGGCGATGGCGGCGGCGGTCCAGGTGGCGGCGAGTCGACGCCGACAGAGACGGTGGCAGGGCCGCACCCGCCGCCTGGCGGCCAGGAGCCAAGTGGATCAGCGTAGCCAGTACTCGGGCGGGACTGGCTTGAGCGACAAGTGGATGAGTGGCTCGGCGCGCCGAGCGGCCCAGCTGGAAGTGGCTCGAGCGGCTCAGGCCTGCCGCCGCCCGACGCGCCGCCGCCGCCCGAGCCGCTGAGAGGCCCGGGCAGGCCTCGCCTCGGCGGCCGCGGCGGCGGCGGCCCTGCGTTGCAGCACTGGCAGTTCGAGAATGGCTACATCAGGTACGACCCACACAGCAACTCAGTGTGTGCGCACTGTCAGGTCCCAGGACACGGAGGGCCAAACGTTTGCAGACGTACTCGAACGTTTAATGCAGGTACCAGGAAGCAAGGTCAAGGCAGACCACTTGGCCATCTCGTGGCTTGGATGATGTTCGCTTGTGGGGTGCCCAGCAAGGAGAGGCACTGCGATCGAGATTTTATCCCAGGCAAAGATCTTCGAGACTTGGCGCGCACCGAGATCTTGAATGACCCGATGTATCAGGACTTGCTTGAGCTGGAGGCCGTGGGCCTCGAGGGCGGCGAGCCTGACAATGTTGATTGAAGTATCGGCCAGCATTTGGCGGCCTGCTTCCGGCCTCAGCTTCCGCGCGCGCGCTGTCTGGAGTCTGGAATCTGGAGCTCGGAGGAGGAGTGTGCGGAGTTGATGAGGGGGGGGGGGAGGAAGGGGGAGGAGGTGAGGAGGAGGAGGAGTAGGAGGAGGAGGAGGAGGAGGAGCAGGCGGAGAGGCGAGGGGGAAGAGGGCGTGAGAAGGGGGGTGAGGAGAAGGAGGATGACGAGGAGGAGGAGGAGGAGGGGGGAGGAGGAGGAGGGACGATGAGGAGGAGAAGGAGGAGGAGGGGGGAGGAGGAGGACGAGGAGTTTATGGGGGATAGGGGATTGGGGATGGGGGATAGGGGATAGGGGATAGGGGAGATACGGGATACGGGATACGGAGGACGGGGAGGATTGAGAGGGAAGAATGAGGAGGGAGAGGAGATGAATGGGGGGGGAAGATGAGGAGGAGGACGAGGAGGAGGAGGAGGAGGAAGGAGGACGAAGAAAAGGCAACTATTTGGAACTATATTTAATTATTTGAATACGGTCTCTGTCCTGTTTCTGGCCCTCCCCCGGCTGGCGGCGGCGCAGCTGCCGGCAACCGGCTAGCGGCTAGCTGCTAGCTCGAGACTTCCTGCTCTCGGCCCTTGGACCCGTCACTGGGAGAATTTGCTTGAGCTGGGGGCTGGGGGCGGGGGCCCAGAGGCCATGGGCCTTGAGGCCTTGCGGGCGGAGAGCCAGAAAATGTTGATTGAGGTTTCGTGCGATATCCGGCTGCGCGCGGCAAGTGGCAAGTCCCGCCGCCGCAGCAGTTGTGCGAGAGGGGGCGGGATGCCGTCGCGTGTGACGCCTCGGGCCTTGGGGGCCCCTTGGGATGCTCCTGGAGGCCTCTTGGGCTCTTGGGTCTTGGGGCGTGTCCCGGCGGTGACTCGGGGGCGCGTCTAAGGTCTAATGTCTAAGGTCTAAGGTCTAAAGTCTAAGGTCTGAGCCCTCTGGGGCTCCCTGGGCCGTCTGAGGACCCTCTTGGGCTCTTGGGCTCTTGGGCCGTCTAGCGTCTAGCGTCTAGCGCTTTCGAAATCCGTCTTGGGGCTTTGGGGCTCTCTGGGCCGTCGGAGAGCCCTCTTGGGCCCTTGGGCCTTGGGCCGGGTTGGGGTCATCTTGGAGTCTTGGATCTTGGGCCATCTTATGTCTTGTGGCGCGTTGGAATCCTCTGTGGCCTGTGGCCTGTGGCCAGGGCCCGCTTAGTGCTTAGTGCTTAGTGCTCAGTGCCAGTTAAGGTGTCCTCCTGCGCTCCTGCTCCGCGTTGAGGCCATCTGAATGGCTTCTTGGGGCGGCGGCGGATTGTGGCGCACTTCCTTGGCCCCAGATCCCCAGGTCCCAGGTTCTGCTCACAAGGCTTGTTGTTTGGACAGGCCAATGATCTTGTCGCTTGTCGTTTGGACAGGCAGAGTCGCAGAGTCTCTGGTCCATTATGCGCG
This sequence comes from Prorocentrum cordatum, assembly GCA_963575745.1. Classification (NCBI taxonomy): domain Eukaryota; class Dinophyceae; order Prorocentrales; family Prorocentraceae; genus Prorocentrum; species Prorocentrum cordatum. The sequence continues at coordinate 429,908 of CAUYUJ010014616.1, forward strand.
CTGCCTGCTTGCTTTTTCTGTGGGCCATGGACTGTGGGCCGGTGCTGCGATCCAATTCGCAGGTTGCGATTGCATGTTTTTTTGCTTGTGCTTGTTGGTGTCGGCCGAGAGGGAAACACGCGCAATCGTGCCAGCGTTGCGGCGCAGCTGCCAAATGCGTTGAGCATTTGTTTGTCCTAGCTTTTTGAAGGCACTATTAACTATTGGCCAATGCTGGGAGGGCCGCGACCCCCGCACATGTCACGTGACATTTTGTGGTGCAGGGCCCCGCGGGGACTTGGGCCATCTCGAGACCCGGAGCAAATGGGAACGTAGGACGTAGGAACGTGGGACGTAGGACGTAGGGCGTAGGGCGCATGGTCCGCTCTGGGACTCTGGGAACATGGGGTCCGGAGGGAGTAAAGAGTAAAGAGTAAATAGTTTGTAATGGTCTGGGGTCTGGGGTCTGGGCCTGGTCCTCTCTTCGCCTCTCTCCTCGCCTGTCTCCTCGACTCTCGGTCGGCTCGCGGCCCTGGCCCCTGCCCCCTGCCCCCCCCGTCGGCTCGGCTTTCGATCCTCGTGCGGCTCCCTCGCTGGCTTGAGGGCCGCCCCCTCCTGCCCTGTCGGTGGATGGCGCGCCCCGCGCGTGGGCGCTGGCCTTCGCGGGGCGCCGTCCGTTGGAGCCCCCCCGGTGCCCCCAAAGGCTCAAGCGGCCCCGAGCGGCCCCACGATGGGGCCCCATGAGGGCACCCAGAGGGCACCATAATGGCCTTGGGAGACACCAAGAAGGCCCCAGGACCCCAGGGCCCCAGGATGGCCGCGGGAATTATGAATTATGTGCCAGCTGGCCCTTTGTTGGCACATAGCTGACATAACTCGTAGGCCCCTCCTGGGGTCATCCAGTCATCCTAGGTCCTAGGTCCAGGTCTTAGGTCTTAGGGTCTTAGGGTCTTAGGTCTTAGGGTCTAGGGTCTCAGGGCCCTCTTGTAACCGCCATTGGAGCTCTCCCCGTGCCCCCAGAACCTCAAGCGGCCCCATGGAGGGCCCCATGGTGGCCCCCAGAGGGCCCCAAGATGGCCCTGGGACCCTGGGAGGCGCGGAGAAGGCCCCAGGACACAGGGCGGCCGCGGTAATTACGTACCAGCGGGCCCAGTATTGGTTGTTGGTATATTATTCATAACTCGTGGGCCCCTCCTGGGTCCTGGGGTCATCTCAGGGCTCTCTTGGAACCGCCGTGGAAGGTGTCTCGGCGCCCCCAGGGCCTCGAGCGGCCCCGTGGTGGGCCGCCCAAGAGGCGAGCCTGAAGGTGACTGGTCTGTGCGAGCGACACTGAGTGTGACTGTGAGGCAGTCCAAAGCTGAAACGCGCTAGCTAGAAGCTAGAAGCTAGAACCAGAGCCGATGCTCGCGCCTGGGGTGGCTAATGGTTAATGGCTAATTGGCTAATTGGCTAATTACTAACGACTAATGACCAATAGCTAATGGCTACCGGCTAACAGGCTAACAGCTAATGAAGAGAAGCACTGCGATCGTGATTGTGTCCCAGACGAAGAGCTTCGAGACATGGCGAGAGACTTCCTGCTCTCGGCTCTCGGACCCGCCACTGCGAGGACTTGCTTGAGCTGGACCCCGGAGGCTATGAACTATGGGCCTTGAGGCCTTGCGGGCGGAGAGCCAGAAAATGTTGATGGAGGTTTCGTGCGATATCCCGCTGCCTACGGCAAGCCCCGCCGCCGCAGCAGTTGCGCGAGAGGGCGCGGGAGGCCGTCGCGTGTGACGCTTTGGGCCTTGGGGACCCCTTGGGATGCTCTTGGAGGCCTCTTGGGCTCTTGGGGCGTCTCCCAGCAGTGACTCGGGGGCGCGTCTAAGGTCTAAGGTCTAAGGTCTGAGGTCTAAGGTCTAAGGTCTGAGCCCTCTGGGGCTCCCTGGGTCGTCTGAGAACCCTCTTGGGCTCTTGGGCTCTTGGGCCGTCTAGCGTCTAGCGCTTTCGAAATCCGTCTCGGGGCTTTGGGGCTCTCTGGGCCGTCTGAGAGCCCTCTTGGGCCCTTGGGCCTTGGGCCGGGTCGGGGTCATCTTGGAGTCTTGGATCTTGGGCCATCTTATGTCTTGAGGCGTGTTGGAATCCTCTGTGGCCTGTGGCCAGGGCCCGCTTAGTGCTTAGTGCTTAGTGCTCAGTGCCAGTTAAGGTGTCCTCCTGCGCTCCTGCTCCGTGTTGAAGCCATATGAATGGCTTCTTTGGGGCGGCGGCGGATTTGTGGCGTACTTCCTTGGCCCCAGATCCCCAGGTCCCAGGTTCTGCTCACAAGGCTTGTTGTTCGGACAGGCCAATGATCTTGTCGCTTGTCGTTTGGACAGGCAGAGTCGCAGAGTCTCTGGTCCATTATGCGCGCTGCCTGCTTGCTTTTTCTGTGGACTATGGACTGTCGACCGGTGCTGCGATCCAATTCGCAGGCTGCGATTACATGATTATGTTGTTTGTGTTTGTTGGTGTCGGCCGAGATCGAAACACGCGCAACCGTGCCAGCGTAGCGGCGCAGCTGCCACATGCGTTGAACATTGGTTTGTCATAGCTTTTTGAAGGCACTATTGGCCAATGCTGGGAGGGCCGCGACCCCCGCACATGTCACGTGATATTTTGCGGCGCAGGGTCCCGCGGGGGCTTGGGCCATCTCGAGACCCGGAGCAAATGGGAACGTAGGACGTAGGAACGTAGGACGTAGGACGTAGGACGTAGGACGTAGGGCGTAGGGCGTAGGGCGCATGGTCCGCTCTGGGACTCTGGGAACATGGGGTCCGGAGGGAGTAGAGAGTAAAGAATAAATAGTTTGTAATGGTCTGGGGTCTGGGCTTGGTCCTCTCTTCGCCTCTCTCCTCGCCTGTCTCCTCGACTCTCGGTCGGCTCGTGGCCCTGCCCCCTGCCCCCCCCGTCGGCTCGGCTTTCGATCCTCGTGCGGCTCCCTCGCTGGCTTGAGGGCCGCCCCCTCCTGCCCTGTCGGTGGATGGCGCGTCCCGCGCGTGGGCGCTGGCCTTCGCGGGGCGCCGTCCGTTGGAGCTCCCCCGGTGCCCCCGAAGGCTCAATCGGCCCCGAGCGGCCCAAAGAGGGGCCCCATGATGGCACCCAGAGGGCACCAGAATGGCCCTGGGAGACACCAAGAAGGCCCCAGGACTCCAGGGCCCCAGGATGGCCGCGGGAATTATGAATTATGCGCCAGCGGGCCCTTTGTTGGCACATAGCTGACATAACTCGTGGGCCCCTCCTGGGGTCATCCAGTCATTCTAGGTCCTAGGTCTTAGGTCTTAGGTCTTAGGGTCTTAGGGTCTTAGGGTATTAGGTCTTAGGGTGTAGGGTCTTAGGTCTTAGGGCCCTCTTGTAACCGCCATTGGAGCTCTCCCCGTGCCCCCAGAACCTCAAGCGGCCCCATGGAGGGCCCCATGGCGGCCCCCAGAGGGCCCCAAGATGACCCTGGGGCCCTGGGAGGCGCGGAGAAGGCCCCGGGACACTGGACGGCCGCGGTAATTTCGTACCAGCGGGCCCAGTATTGGTTGTTGGTATATTATTCATAACTCGTGGGCCCTTCCTGGGGTCATCTCAGGGCTCTCTTGGAACCGCCATGGAAGGTGTCTCGGCGCCCCCGGAGCCTCGAGCGGCCCCGTGGTGGGCCGCCCAAGAGGCGAGCCTGAAGGTGACTGGTCGACTGGTCTGTGCGAGCGACACTGAGTGTGACTGTGAGGCAGTCCAAAGCTGAAGCGCGCTAGCTAGAAGCTAGAAAGCTAGAGGCTAGCTAGAAGCTAGAACCAGAGCCGATGCTCGCGCCTGGGGTGGCTAATGGCTAGTGGCTAATGGCGAATGGCTGATGGCTAATGACTAATGACTAATGGTTAATAATTAATAGCTAATGGCTAGCAGCTAACGGCTAACAGCTAATGGCTAATGAAGAGACTGCGATCGTGATTGTGTCCCAGACAAAGAGCTTCGAGACGTGGCGAGAGACTTCCTGCTCTCGGCTCTCGGACCCGCCACTGCGAGGACTTGCTTGAGCTTGACAGCTGGACCCCGGAGGCTATGTGCCTTGAGGCCTTGCGGGCGGAGAGCCAGAAAATGTTGATTGATGTTTCGTGCGATATCCCGCTGCCTGCGGCAAGTCCCGCCGCCGCAGCAGTTGTGCGAGAGGGCGCGGGAGGCCCTGGCGTGCGACGCTTCGGGCCCTGGGAGCCCCTTGGGATGCTCTTGGAGGCCTCTTGGGCTCTTGGGGCGTCTCCCGGCAGTGACTCGGGGACGCGTCTAAGGTCTAAGGTCTAAGGTCTAAGGTCTGAGCCCTCTGGGGCTCCCTGGGCCGTCTGAGGACCCTCTTGGGCTCGTGGGCGTTTGGGCCGTCTAGCGTCTAGCGCTTTCGAAGTCCGTCTTGGGGCTTTGGGGCTCTCTGGGCCGTCTGAGAGCCCTCTTGGGCCCTTGGGCCTTGGGCCGGGCTGGGGTCATCTTGGAGTCTTGGATCTTGGGCCATCTTATGTCTTGTGGCGTGTTGGAATTCTCTGTGGCCTGTGGCCAGGGCCCGCTTTGTGGCCAGGGCCCGCTTAGTGCTTAGCGCTCAGTGCTTAGTGCTCAGTGCCAGTTAAGGTGTCCTCCTGCGCTCCTGCTCCGTGTTGAAGCCATCTGAATGGCTTCTTGGGGCGGCGGCGGATTTGTGGCGTACTTCCTTGGCCCCAGATCCCCAGGTCCCAAGTTCTGCTCGCAAGGCTCGTTGTTTGGACATGCCAATGCTCTTGTCGCTTCTCGTTTGGACAGGCAGAGTCGCAGAGTCTCTGGTCCATTATGCGCGCTGCCTGCTTGCTCTGTGGACTGTGGACTGTCGACCGGTGCTGCGATCCAGTTCGCAGGCTGCGATTAAATGATTATTATTTGTTTGTGTTCGTCGGTGGCGGCCGAGAGGGAAACGCACGCGATCGTGCCAGCGTAGCGGCATAGCTGCCAAATTCGTTGAACATTGATTTGTATTGAAGGCAATGCTGGGAGGGCCGAGATCCCCGCACATGTCACGTGACATTTTGTGGTGCAGGGCCCCGCGGGGACTTGGGCCATCTCGAGACCCGGAGCAAATGGGAACGTAGGACGTAGGACGTAGGAGGTAGGACGTAGGACGTAGGGCGCAGGGCGCAGAGAGTAGGGCCCGCTCTGGGGCTCTGGGAACATGGGGTCTGGAGAGAGGAAAGAGTAAAGAGTAAATAGTTTGTAATTGTCTGGGCTCTGGGCCTGCTCCTCTCTTCGCCTCTCTCCTCGACTCTCGGTCGGCTCGTGGCCCTGGCCCCCCCGTCGGCTCGGCTTTCGGTCCTCGTGCGGCTCCCTCGCTGGCTTGAGGGCCGCCCCCTCCTGCCCTGTCGGTGGATGGCGCGTCCCGTGCGTGGGCGCTGGCCTTCGCGGGGCGCCGTCCGTTGGCGGGGCGGGGGGCAGGGCCTTCTCGCCTCGGCCCCTGCGCCTTGTAGACAATCGCTAATGGCGAATGGCTAATGGCGAATGGCTAAAGCAACAATGTAGCAGCTTGCGCGGGCATTGTTTTTATATTCCATAGATTGAGAGCGAATGATCGATTATCGTTCCCAAGTGTCAAACAGCCATGAGCAGCAACAATTCATCCTCATCCTCTTTCTTCTGCTCGCCCTCCTCTTCTGCCCCCTCCGCCCCTCGCCCCTCTTCTGCCGGCGCGTTTCAGACCCTCGCTGCCCCCCCCCCCCCCCCCTTTTCCTGTCGCACTTCCCTCCCTCCTTCCACTCCCGCGCCCTCCCCATGTCCCTCATGCAGGTCCCAGGTACCAGCCAGCAGCTAGCAGCTAGCAGCTAGCAGCCATCACCCATTGTCATTGTTAAGTGTTAAAAGTGTTAAGTGTTAAGTGTTAGGTGTTAAGTGTTAAGTGTGAAGTGTTAAGTGTTATGTATTAAGTGTTAAGTTGATATGGGATCTGGGAGTCAGAGGCGTCAGCCTTAGCACCTTAGCACCTTAGCACCCTAGCACCCTAGCACCCTAGCACTAAGCGCGTAGCACGTAGCACGTAGCACTTAGCATCGGCCACCGTCTTGGTTCGAGAGGCCCGAAGGGCCTTCGACGTGTTCGACCCCCGCGTGCCAGACTCAGTCGGTGCGCACGTTCACAGCGTGCCATGGGACTTCGACGTGGCCGGAAGCAGCGACGATGAGCCACGCCAGTTGCCAGTTGTGAGTGGCCAGCCCAACCCGCCTTCGGATCACAAGTGTTGGTGGCAATTCATAGTGAATGGTGCTAAGATCGCGCGTGCACATATATCGCAGTTGCGCCCTCTCAGAATCATGTCGTTGTGCTCAGGGCTTTGCTCTGAGGCCAGAGTGTTGGACATTCTGTCAATCGATTGCACCCTCGTGGCGACGTGCGACCTGAAAGATGCGATCGCAGTGCTCGGGTCGAGGAAGCCTCCGAACCGAAGGCCGCTCCACCACTTTAGCGACATGTTCGACATGCTGCGTGGCAAATATGATTCTTGCATGTTCCACGGCTGCACCTGTGCTGGCCCGCCCCCAGACGAGCTGGACATTCTCGTTGCGGGATTCCCCTGTCAGCCATACTCTCGGTCCAGCGGCAAGCGCAAACTCAATTCGGGCATCGAGACATCTGAGAAGTACCCACAGACCAAGGTAGTATTAGACTCAATCCGAAAATGGAACCCCCGAATTTTTCTTTTGGAGAATGTGCTCGGTTTCGCCGACGTGTATCCAGACAAGCCCGGCTCTCCCTTCGATGATTTCTGCCGTGGTGTGGATCGCATTGGCTACGACGTTCGTGTTGTGAGGTTGCATTTGAAGGAGCGGGTGCAAGCCGAGCGATCTCGGCGCCGGGAAAGTAAGACCCCCCAACCTTATCCATTCCGATGCACCCTTTCGTAGTTCGTAGTCCGTAGTCCGTAGTCCTCCTCGTCCTCTTCAACCTCTTCCTTCTCTTCCTCTGGAAGGGTGTGTATCGTGTATCCGCTGTCTCCATTCGTGGCAAGCGGCAGGGCCAGCTATAGCCTACAGCCTGGTAGCCTGGTAGCCCAGTAGCCCCATAGCCTATAACCTATAACCCTATGGCCTATAGCCTATAGCCTATAGCCTATAGCCCTATAGCCTTATAGCCTATAGCCTAAACCCTGATAGCTTATAAGCTTATAACCTTATTGCCCTATAGCCCTATAGCCTATAGCCTATAGCCCTATAGCTAGTAGCTAGTAGCTAGTGGCTAGCTGAGCGAGTGCGCCGCTGCGCTGCCGCTCGCATTCGCAGCTGCGCTTTGGGGTGCCTTGTTGCGGGGCAACGAACAGCTAGAAGATCGAAGATAGAAGATAGAACGGATCCAGGGGGCCACGACGACGACGACGGCGACGGGGATCATGGCGACGACGACGACGTCAGGGGCCCCCCGGACGTGCCCAGAACCAAGGAGTCCGCTGGGGCCTCCTGGGACCCCCTAAGCCCTAAGCCCCAGGCCCCAAGCCCTAAGCCCTAGGCCCTAAGCCCTAAGCCTAACGCCTATCGCCTATCGCCTAACGCCTAATGCCTAATGCCTAATTCCTCCCTCCTCCCTCCTCTCTCTCTCCTCTCTCTTTTCTCCTCTCTCCTCCCTCCTCCTCCTCCTCCTCCTCCTCCTCCTTCTCCTTCTCCTCCTCCTCCTCTTCTTCCCCCTCCGCTCCTGCTCCGCTGTCGCCTGTGATCCCGCATCAGTCCTCCTGTCAAGGTTGTTCTTGCCGGGGTTCAAGAGGGGCCCAGGGTTCCACGCTGGCGCGAGCTCCTCTGTCGAGTGCGCGCAGGCAGCAACTGGCATTATCACTGACATCGTTTCCTTTCGTCGGCTTTTCCCTCCGGCGCCGTGGATGGACCTCGTCTTGAAGTCCGACGATGCGTTCGTCATGAGCAAGGTTATTGAGGGCACTCGGCAAGGGGTTGCTGGGTCGGGGACGGGAGGAGCATGGGGGAGGAGGAGGAGGAGGAGGAGGAGGAGTGGATCAAGGGCATGGGGACAATGATGAAGGAGGGAGCGTGAGGGCATGGAAGACGGCGATAATGATGATGGGGCTATAGGCTATAGGCTGTAGGCTATAGGGCTATAGGCTATAAGAGGAGGAGGCCGAGGGGGGGGGGGGAAGAGGAGGAGGAGGATCTCGAGGAAGAAGGGGGGTCGGGAAGGGGGCTCGGAGGAGCAGGAGGAGGAGGGCCATGTCAGCGAGGAGGACGAGGTGGGGGATCAGGGTGAGGATATTGGATATTGGATAAGGGGGACAATGAGTAGGTAAGTAGGTAAGAGGAGGGGCAGGAAGATGAAGAGGAACACGCCGACGACACGAATGATGTGACTAGTGACTAGTGACTAGTGACTGGTGACTAGTGACTAGTGACTAGCGACTAGGGACTAGGGACTAGGGACTAGAGACTAGGGACTAGGGACTCAGGGCTAGGGGCTATGGGGCTAGGGTTGCGGGAAGTGTGATAATGACGACGGCACGGCCTGTCGCAAGCCTCTTGGGTTGGGTTCCGTCGGGCCCTCTGGGGTGCTTCGCGTGGGCCCCTTGGAAATTATTTCCCGTCAGTCTGCCAGCCCGCCCCTCCTCCTCTACCTCCTCGTCCTCGTCGTCGTCGGCTCCTCATCGACCTCCGCATCATACTCCCTTTAGCGTTTTAGCAGTTTAGCAGTTTAGTGGTTTAGCAGTTTAGCACGGTCATGGTTCTCCCTACCTTTCCTCCTCGTCCTCCTCCTCCGACACCTCCTCCGCTTCTTCCCCCCCCCCTCCCTTCCTCCCTCAAAGAAACGCATGTACTGGACCGGCTACAGTATATGACAACATGTTTTTTGTTGCACTTGCACGGGTCAAGAGCAAGTTGTTTTCAACATCAATGTGTATGCTATGTTGGGAACATCATTCTCTTAATTACTAATTCAAGGTTAATGATGGAGGACAGCATGTATTCATGTATTCAGAACTTGGCGCTGCCTGCATTGCACTCTCGTGGGGCGCTCGTCTTCCTTCCTAATGGAGCAGAACGTAGAGCGTAGATCGGGGACTTACGAGGGGAGGACTTGGGGCGATAAGGCGCATTGCAATATTGAAACATCGTTGTGGCATCTTCCGTTTACTTCGTAGTTTCATAGTCTACCTCCTCATGCATTTCCCCTTCCACCCCCCTGCATCCCAATGCAAATGGTGGGTGGGGCAGCAGCAAAAGCGGCTTCCAGGTGCGTGCGGTGAAGGTCCCGCAGCAGCCGGATGGCCCCACATTGCACTCTCTTCATTGTTCCAGATGGTTTACTTTCACCCACGTGACCGCTGATGATTGCCCTGCCTTGCGCCTTGCACCGCCTTCTGATTCCCCGTCAGCGCCGTCCTCCGTTCCTGGCCGCCCGTCTCGTTGTTTTCTCTGCGTCCCACTCCGCTATCTAATACCCAGTGTTGCTTGCGCGCTCTCCGGCTTCGTGTTTGTCATCTTCCGTCTTCCCCTGTCTTACCGCTTACCGCTTACCGTGCCCCGTGACCCGTCCACTTGTCAATTTTCGTCCCCTCTGTCCTCTGTCTCCCTTCCTCGTTCCCCTGCCATATCCAACCGTTCACCGACTTCAACCCCCCTTCCGCGTCCTTTTTTCCATCATCCGACCACAGCAGCATTTCCGCCCGTGCCCGCCCTCCCCATTCCTCGTTGGTCTGCTGACTATCGACTACGCCGCGCGTGCGCGACGTAAGCCGCGACGCCAATTTCAAGGCCCGACTCCAGACGCGACATCAAACACAACGTCGACGGCGTTGACGTACGCACGCGAAGCACTATTCACTATTCACTATTGACATACACCCGACATAAACACCGATGTATTGACATACGCTCTGACGTGAACCGCGACACAGTGACATCAACTCCGACATAAACTCCGACATAAACGCGAGGTAAATTGACATAAGTCCGACATTAACGCGACATTATTGACATAAGCGCGACATAATTGACATACATCTGGCAAACCCCGCTTCGCATTGACATAAACTCCGACATGAACCGCGACGCATTGACATAAACCCCGGCGCCAACTCCGACATTGAAGTCGAGGCCGACGCGCCGCGACCGCGCGCGCAGCGCGCTAAGTCCCCCCCCCCCCCCCCGCCCGCCGCCCCGGGGCCCGAGAACCGCCCCGGGGGCCCAAAACATTTTCCCCGCGCCCCCCCCCCCCCTGCCCACCCCCTCCCGCGCCAATTGCTAAGTGCTAAGTGCGCGTCAAACCCAGCGTCGCTCTCCCCCCCCCCCCCCCCCATCCCCCAACAAAGCGCGCGTGGCGGCGCGCGCCATTCACCGCGCTGCCGAAATAAAATGTTCGTTCGCGGCGCGCGCGCGAAGTTTGCCCGTTTACGCCCTCTCCCTATTCCCTATTCCCTATTCCCTGTTCTCTTATTACCTATAAGCACACCTCCCTCCAGCCTTGCAGCCTACAGGGTTCGCGGGGGCCCCACGCGGCCCGTATGCGCTGTGCCCAATACCCTATACCTTATACCTTATACGGCCCTAAATCCTACAAGGGCTCAAAACTCCAGATGGCGCCAACACAATTCCGCTGGGATCCGCATCCTATGTAGAAGCTTCCGGGCGCAAGCTTAGGGCTTTGGGCTTGGGGTCTGAAGCTTAAGGGGCCATCGCCCTGCCAAGTTCGCCCAGCCCCCCGCCATGCCTCCACCGTGCCCGACACTTGCAGCCCCCTGGCGCTTCTGGGCACATGCTCCGAGGGCCCTAGGTCTCAGGTCTTAGGTCTCCGGCGCGCCAATTGCAGGAGGCGTCCAGGACCCCCCCCCCGCGCCACCCGCCATGCCTCATGGAGCCTGGAGTCTCTGAGCACAGGCCCCCAGCTGCACAAATCCTTCAGGGCCCCCCGCCATGTTCCCGCCGCGCACCACGCCTGACAGCGGCAGCCCCCTGGGGCCTGGAGCCTCTGGCCACGGGCTCTCGGCTCTCAGGGCCTGAGGGCCTGAGGGCCTTTGGCTTTGGGGGCCACCCAGCCACCCGCCCTGCGAGACTCGCCCAGGGCGCACCGCCGTGCCCCCTCCGCGCCCGACACTGGCAGCCTCCCAGCACTTAACCTCCCAGCACTTCCGGGCAAAGGGTCTTGGAGCTTAGAGCTTAGAGTCTGAGGTCTTAGGTCTTAGGAGGGGCCACCCGCGCGGCAAAATCGCCCAGCGCCCCCGACCGTGCCTCTTCCGCGCCTGACACTGACAGCCACCTCGGCCCTAGCCCCTAGCCACCTAGCCACCTGAAGCCTCTGGGCGCAAGTTCTTAAGGCCTTCGACCCTGCAAAGATCGCCCGATGCCCCCGCCGCGCCATGTCCCCACCATGCGCCATGCCTGACGCCGAGAGCCTCCTGGAGTCCTGGAGATCACCCAGGACCCACATCCATGCCCCCATCCACTCTGCACAAATCGACCAGGGCCTTCCCACCGTGCACCATGCCCCCCCCCCCACCGCGCCTCGCTGGCAGCTTTCTGGAGCTTCTGGGCAAAGGGCCACCCACTCTGCAGCAATCGTTCAGGCCCTCCCATACTGCGTACTCCATACTGATACCCCCACGACGCCGGACACCGGCAGCCTCCTGGAGCCTCTGGGCACAAGTCCTTACCTTACTCCTTACTCTCTAGGGCTTTCGGCTTCAGGCTTCTCATCGTCGCTCGATCCTCACGCCGCGGAGGGCGCGAAGGCAGGCGGGGGCGCAAGCTCGAGCGCGGCCCATTGGGCCCAGGGATTGCCAAGCTGCTCGGGGAAGCTTCCGCCTTGCAAGCCAATTTCGCTGGGCTCTCGGCGGCGCGGGCAGCGCCGCCGACCGCGCGGGGATGGGCGAGGAAGGCCGGGGGGGGATGGGGCAGGGCAGAGGATTTGAGGGGGGTGGCCCGTGGATCTGGAACGGTCCAGGGGGGTGGCCAAGATGCATGTTAGGTTGTTCCTCGGCACAGGGTGGATTCGGAGCAGTGGCTGAAGCCCTTCGCGCGCCTGATCAAACAGACGGCGAGCGCGCTTGACGTGTCTTTCGGGTTGTTCACGGCCCACGTTCAGGGGAAGTCCGTTGGGCGCGGAGGGCCAGGAGGGCGCGGGCAGGGGGGGGGGGTCAAGTTCAGCAGGGCGAGGAGGAGGGGGAGGTATCACGATGAGGAGGAGACCAGCAGGGCGGGCAGGATGAGATCGCGAAGAGGAGGGAAACTAGGCGGAACCACGTGCCCGATGTGTTTCCGGTGGCCCTTCCTCATCGATCGGATCCGCCCCCCCCGCGCTCGGGGAGAGCGAGCCGGGGGGTGGCGGGGGCCGCGCGGAACACCTCGGGTGGCGGCGCCCAGGGGCCCTCCTCCTCCTCCCTCCTCCTCCTCCTCCTCCTCCATCCTCCCCTCCTCCCCTCCCGCCGTCCTCCTCCTCCTCCTCTCCTCCCCCTTCCCCCCTCTTCCCCCTCCCCCCTCCTCCTCCCCGAGGGAAAAAGAAAGATCCCCCCCCCCCTTCCTCCTCCTCCTCCTCCTCCTCCCCTCCTCCTCCTCCCTCCCTCCCCTCCTCCTTCTCCTCTCCTCCTCCCTCCATCCTCCTCCTCTTCCTCCTCCTCCTCCTTCTTCTTCTGCCCCCCCCCCCCCCCCCCCCCCCGCTCCTCCTCCTCCTCGCCCCTGGGGGGTCGGCTGGCCAGGGCTGCGACAGTCGGCCCCCGGGGGTCGACTGGGGCTGCGCGCGGGATCGGCCCCCGCAGGGTCGGCCGGGGCCGCGCGCGGGGGCGCCGGCTCCCATGGGCCCCCCCCTCTAGAACAGAGATTCCCCCCCCCTTCTCCTTCTTCCTCCTCTTCCCCCTCCTCGCCCCTCGTCCTCCGCCTCCCCTGCGCGATCCGCGCCCCCCCCTCCCCCCCCTCCTCCTACGGGATCCCTCCTCCTCTTCCCTGCCCCCTCCCCCCCTTCCCCCCCTTCTTCCGCCTCCTCTTCTCCCCCCCTCCTCCTTCGGTCTGCTGACTTCGAGCGCGCGAAGACGAGCGTTGCCGAGACCTGGGGGCTGCGGGACGCGATCGGACCAGCGCGCAAGAGCTACCAGCGGCAGCGGCGGCCCCCGGCCCGCGCCGCCGCCGAAGGACCGCAACGTGCGAGGCTGCGTTGCGAATGATTCGGGAAGGGGGCGGGGCGGGGGCGCAGGGGGCAGGGGGCGGTGGCGATGTGGAGGGGGGGCGGGGGTGGACGGGGCAACGGGGGGGGGGGGGGGGCGGGGGGGGGGGGGGCGAGGGGGGGCGAAGCGGAGGGGGGGCAGCCGCGCGCGCATGCAGATGCCAACGAGGATGGGCGATCGAGGGGCGTCGACAAGCCGCTTGCTTTGCGCGGAAGAGTTGCGGGCTCTGCTGATCATCTCACGCCCCCCCCCCCCCTCCGCGCCAGCGCTTGGCGCGCGCGCGGGATCCCAGAAGATGCGCGAGCCGTGCTGCGGTTTGCCCCCCTCTGACGCATCCGCGAAATCCACGCGAGCTCTATGAGAGACAGGTCTCATCGGTCCGCCAGGCCCACGCTCGCCCGAGGTCTGCGCCTGCCGCCCCCCCGCCACGCCCCCCGCAGCACCTCCCGCCCCGCCCCCCCCCCCCCACTGCCCCCCCCCTTCCGCCCTTGCAGGCGCAGCAGGCAGCCTTGGAAGGGGCCTCCCGCCCCGATCTGCGGCAACAAGAAGCAGTTCCTCGCCCCGAGCAACCAGCAGGCGCGAACGGGCGATTGCTCGACTGCCCCTGGGAGGAACGTGGATGGCCCCTTCGAGGCGCCCTTGCTCATATCTCCCCTCGGCAGCAGCAGCAGCAGCAGCGAGATCAGCGTCGGCAACGGCAACGGCTTCGCGATGATTGGAGCAACGACCACAACAATAACACCAACCGCAACAAACTAAGAACAACAACAACACGAACGCAACCAACAATTTGACAGACCACCACTGCCAAACCCAATGCCACCAACAGCAACAACAACCGCACCCACAGCAACAACAAGGGCAACACAAGCAACTACAACAACCGCAGCAATCAGCGGCAATAGCGCCAAATCGCCCAGAACCGCATAAACGCCGGAACCAACAGCATCAACGGCAGCAACAGCGGCAGCAGCACCCCGTCGCCTCGCCAGGCCCGAGATTTCTTTCAATGCGCGCACGTGCTCGACGCCTGATCGAGCCCGCTCGCGTGGTCCTGATGGCGCTCAGGGCCGCCGATGCGCGGCTGATCGTGGAGGGCGCGCAGGCCGCTGCCGAGACGGGGGGGCGCGCGCTGTTGGGCGGGGGAGCAGGGCTCCGAGCCCGCGTCCCAGGCCCCTATAAGCGGGGGGAGATGTCGGCGGCTGTCGTCTGCGCGCTATGCTACCATGCCCACAATGCTGGGGCGCGAGGCGCGGGGGGCCTCGCGCTGCATCCTGCCTCGACGCACGCTGCCGAGCATCTGCGAGCAGCTGTTTCTGCTCGGCCACTGACACGTTTTATTGGATCGACATGCCGGTGTGGAATGCTGTTGTTGACTCGCGGGAGATTGCACGGCCCCCGCTGAGCCTTCCACGTGGGCAGTTTTCGAGGGCGCGCGAAGGGGGGCCCGCTGACTTCGACCCCATGGGGGGGCGACGTGATTTCGGCGCTTTCGGGGGCGCGTCTCAAACGCCCCGATGAGCAGGAAGGGGGGGCAGGGAAGGGGGAGGAAGAGGAGGGATGATGGGGGGGAGGGAGGGGGGGAACAGGAGAAAGAGGGAGGGTGAGGACACCGACGAGGAAGGGGAATGATTCTCACCCGCAGCGCGCCCAAGGTCGCTCGGCGCGTTCTTGCCCCGCCCAGACGCCCTGGAGATCCCGTGCGCAGATCGGGGGGCCGATCGGCCCTGGCTGCCTGGAGTTGGGCGCTGTTCTTGCCAGTATCGATCCGACTTGGGAGCTTCGGCAGATTGGCGTGCCCCCGCAGCGCGCGGCACAGGGGGGGTGGGATCGGGCGTTTTTTTTTTTTTTTTTTGGGGGGGGGGGGGGGGGGGCTTCGCGTGTCGCCCCCCGTCTCAGTTTTGATGAGGCTGCGCTGCTGCCGACTTTTGCTGACCGTGCTGTGTCGCTTGAACATCCTGGCAAATGCGTTCCGCTGGGGTGCTTCTCTGGCGCGGTGCCCCAAACGCGGAAGATTCTTTCTTCGCGCGTTGCCTGTCGAATTGCCTCGCAGGCGAACGGTCTTGGATGGGGCACGCGTGAGAAATGGAATGGGCAACTCGACGGGGGGGGGGGGGGGGGGGGGGGGGGGGGGGGGGGGCGAGGGGGCGCGGTGCGGGGGGAAGGGGGGGGGGGGGGGGGAAGGGGGATGCTTTTGACGTGGGTGATTTCCCTGGGGGTGGTTCTGGCTGGCCAGCGCAAGGATATGAGGTGCTCTCTAGCATCAGAAAATCAGACGCTTACCGATGCGGGTGCAACGGTTTCTGCACATTCGGGAAATTTTTACGTGTTCTTGCATGCTCAATTAACATCACGTCAACTGGCGCTTGCCCTTGGCATGACCATTTGGGCAACGAGTTTTCCGATGCTCACATGTTGGCAATGAGGGGCGAACCCCTTGCTGGCGGATGGGTCGGAGCGCTCGCGGAGTTTCGCGCCGATCTTCTCGGGCTGATAACCGCTTTGGGGTTTCTCGATGGGGCAATGTCCGGAATCCATGCTTCAAGTGTTCTTGCACTCAGGCAAATGCGTATTGTTTCCCCGCCGCGATTGGGCCGTCGCTATGGGTTGCGCGGGGCGCTGTCGCATATGGCCGCATGTTCGCAAGGTCGCATTCAAAAAGTCACTCTCGCCCGCGCAGCTGACTTGACTATGTTGCTTGCAGCGCTGAGATTCGATGATGACATGGGGGGCTGTGCAACCTTTGGCAAAGTGCCGCGCCTTGGCCTCGACGGCGGGTTTCTCTTGATCGAGTCGGGGCGGCTCGCCGACATGCGCGCCGTATTTCAGCTGGCCAGGCTTGGGGCCCACATTCTCACGCAGCGCGAACGGCGTTGGCCTCGCTCTCGCGTGCCCACTGTTCCAAGTGAAGGGGTTTTCGGTGAATTTGCTGCGCCTTGACGTGATGCATATCTTGGACCTTGGCGTGTCGGAGTATGTGGTGGGAGTTATGTTTGTTTCATGTGTAAACACAACTTTTGCGGGTCCCGATGCAGCGCTGCCGCCTCCAGGGGCCGCGACAGCTTGCTGCGCTTGCGCAGGGCAAGGGGGCGCTCAGTATGCCAACTACGGAAACCGCGCAAAGTTTTGAAACATGGTGGGCTATAGGTGCCCCATCGCCCTCGCCCGTCGCCCCCCTGCGTGGGAGGTGGGGCGCGGGCGAAAGGGCGCGAATATCTCATGTGCGGGTCTTCTGCAGGCCACCCAACATGAACTCCCCCATGTCAGGGGGCTGCGCGCCTTCTACATGGCTTTGCCCACAACCAGGGGCAACGTGGCGCAAATCCAAAGGATTGCGTTCAAGCAGTTCTGGCCCACCACAAACCGCCGCCCTCGCGCGAAGGCGAACGCGGCCGAAACGCTACATTTGACTTTTTTATTTCGCAGCCGCGCAGGGGGCGCGGCGCGCTGCTCGGCCCGAACAGGGGCCATTTAATTTTGGCGGTCGATGCCCTCTCTGTTGCGCGCGCCGCCGTGCGGTCGGAGCCGCGGCGCATGGCGGCCGCTGCCTGCCAGAAACTATGAAAATCGTTGCTTCGCTGATTTCTGGCAAAGCTTTGGCGGCCATGGAGTTTCAAACATCGCGTGCTGTTTCGCGTGGCAGAGTTCGTTGCCATCCATGGCAACTGGCGGTTCTACTGGAGGTGCGCCAGCGAGGGCGAACGCCGCCCGGTGGGCGCCGCTGCAAACTCGCCGCGCGCAGGCGCCTCATTATATTTTACTCGCATGCAAAAGGTTCCCCCTGAGAACTGTTGAGCGCCCCCCCCCCGTTCCCATCGTCAAGTCATCCTCCGTCGCGACCGCCCGCCGCCGAACCGCTGCCGCCGTGATCAACGCGCGGGGGCGCCGGGGTGGGGCAGGCGCGCAGAGGGCCCCATGTTGCGCGCAGCTCGTTGTTATGTTTCGCTGCGGGGGGGCGCGCGGGAGAGGCGCGGGGCGCCCCCCCTCTCCCGGGAGGAGGGGCGGGGCGACCGGGGCCGAGGGGGGGGGATGAGGGGGAATGAGGATGCGACCGGCTCTCGTCGACGTGAGAAACGACGTCCGCCCAGCGTTCGGCGCCGAGAGCGGCGCGGCCGTTGCCGCCGAGAGCGGCGCGCGCGCGGCTCCGTCTTCTTTTCAACGGGGGGGGTGACGTTCACAGGGGGGGGGGGGGGGGGGGGGGGGGGGGGCGAAGGAGATGGGGGTTGCAGGGGGGGGGGGGGGGGGGGGGGGGGCGTTTCGCCGCCCTCGCTGCAGCGCTACAGGGACAGGCCGCCCTCGTTCAGCGACGCGGACTGCGCATGCTTCTGGTGCGTTACGTTCTTCGTTGGAACGTCAGAAATGCGGGCGGAAGGAGGGGGGGGTGAATGAGGGGGGAGAATTGGATGAGAGTGGGGGGCCTTGCGATTTGCAGGGCCGCGCCCTTGCAGGTCGGTGCTTTCGAGACCTGTGCGGGCGCGCGCCCGCGCGGCGCGCTGAGGGCGCATTTTTTTGCATGTGGCACCGCCGCCGCGCACCGCGATTTTCTTTTCAACGTGGTACATGGCGCTTTCATGCGCGTGGGTGGGGTGGGGGTGGGGGGCGGGGGTGGGGTGGGGTGGGGCAGGGTGGGTGGGTGGGGTGGGTAAGTGGGTGGGTGGCGGTGGTGGTGGTGGTGGTGGGGGTGGGGCGGCGGCGGTGGTGGGTGGTGTGTGCGTGTGCGTGTGCGTGTGCGTGTGCGTGTGCGTGGTGCGTGTGTGTGTGTGTGTGGGTGGGTGGGGGTGGGTGGGGGGGGGGGCAGCTCCCCTGCGGACGTGGGGTGGGGCAGGTGGGTGGGTGGTGGGTAAGTGGGTGGTGGCGGTGGTGGTGGTGGTGGTGGTGGCGGTGGTGGTGGTGGTGGTGGTGGTGTGGCGGTGGCGGCGGTGGTGGTGGTGGTGTGCGTGTGCGTGTGCGTGTGTGTGTGTGTGTGTGTGTGTGTGTGTGTGTGTGCGTGTGTGTGTGTGTGTGGTGGTGGGGGGGGGGGGGGTGGTGCAGCTCCCCTGCGGACGTGAGCGCGGCAGTCCAGGGCGCCGCCGCGCCGCCAGCGGCGTTCCCAGACACGCCCGAACGTTCTTCTTTTCAACGTGAGAAGTGTTTCGCAGGAAGGATCGAAGGGATTGAAGGGGGGGATTGAAAAGATTGGAGGGGAGGGGGAGGGAAAGGAATGATGAGGATCAAGACATCCTGAGTAGGGTGTCGCCCAGATTGACAAACGTCCACGTTGCCTGCCCCTGTCGTTGTGCTCATCTGTTTCACCCATCCGTTTCGCCCGTCCGTTTCGCCCGTCCGTTTCACCCATCTGTTTCATTGTGTTGGGCGCGCGCCGAGTGCTGCCCCGCGCGCAGCGCGTTTCCGCGTTCTTCGTTTGAACTTGAGAAATGACGTTTTACACGTTCATGCATGGCCGAGGCCTCGCGAACTCTGCGCGTTGAACAACAACATAAAGCAGGCCCAAAGAAGACCCCCAGGGCCCAACCGCTGGATCCACGAGGCCCAACAGGGCTCAACATACCCGTCAGGCTCAGCCCAGGAAAGAAAATAAATAACAAAACAAAGCAAACATACAAATCAGGAGCCCTTCGGCAGGCCAGGTTAGGCGGAGGTGGGGGCAATGACAACCGACGGAATGCCGGCGGCAAAGCCGCTCCGGCAGAAGTAGCAGCTAAACTCGGGAAACCCACCGATGTCATGAAAAGCGGGTTGACCAAGGGCGAGACGACGTGTAAGTACGCGCGCAAGGGCGAAACCTGCCCGCATGCGGGAAAAGGTTGCCCTTTTAATCATAAGAAGCCCAAGAATGCCGCACCGGCTCAGCCGGTTGCGGGGAAGAAGTCTAATGCCGCTCCAGCCCAGGATAAGAACCCCCGAGGGAGATCCAAGGACCGAGGCCGAAAAGGGCAGAGTCGATCACAGACCCTGATGGGCGGGCGTGGAAAGGGGGCGCAACAGAGAAACAGGAGTCAATCTAATCGATCGCGTGGGAAAGAGAGCACGATTCCATGCTACGCGTGGCCCCGGGACCCCAAGAATTGTCGAGGAGCAGCAGACGGTTGCAACAAAGCCCACAGGGGGTTGACCGATGCTGAGAAGCTTAAACGCGACAAGTGGGAGCAGTCGAAACTTGACGCGGGACATTCTTTGGGATGCGAGCGCGCAGCCAAACAAGCCAATGCCGCCGCTGCCAATGTCTCATCGACTGGAAGTAATAGTGGCTCGAGGGCCTCCAGTTGTAACTCCGACAAACGTAAAAAGGATGGAGACAAAATCAAAGGCAAAGGCAAAGGCAACGATATGATCTGTCGCTCCTTCAAGGAAACAGGCAAATGCTCGCGTGGCAAGGAGTGTTGGTTTGCTCAGACCACGGATGGTCATCCGCGACAATGGCTCCGCACTGGCGGCGCAGCCGCCAGTGCATGAGAAATGATGCATGTAATTTTGTTATGTGAACTCTTTCTTGTCTTCCTTGCTCGGCGGATGTGGCGAAGCCCGCGTCGGTCAAGCGGAAAGCGGGGGGGTCAGAAGAGACCCGCTGTCCAAGTCAGCTTGGGTGCCATAGCGCGCCCCGCCCCAGTGTTTCGGGGCCTCCCAGGGCAGAAACAGACCAGCCCTAAATTTTTGGAGGTCTTTACTGATACCGGCGGAGGAGACTGCAGGAATCCCTCTGGCGATGAGTTTCACTGTGAATGCAGGGAACAGGTCGAAAGTCTCGTCAATGTCCCTGCGAGTTTCCTGTATCCTCTTTCTCGGGACGCTATCAAGAAGTGCTGGTGCGTCCCCCCTAGTAAGAGTTGCATTCGAAATCGGAAGAACGATAGATGCAATCTCTGTGTCCGTTTTCACTCTTCCACTGAGGAGCCCGCCATCGCGCGGAAGAAGGCGCGTCGCGACGACTTGAAAGAGTTGCCTTCGAGCGGCAAAGATAGGTGGACATTTCCAGGAGAAATGCGCAGACAGATGTCTACTCAGTCGAGGGCGTCGGCTGCGGAAGCTCTGATCAGAGCGTCGGACCTGCAGGATGAAGTCCGGCATCTCCGGTTGAGAACCGAGGGGGGGGGGGGGGGGGGGGGCGGGGGCCCCCGCGCGGCGCAGCCGCTGCTGGATGCACAGACAAAGACGCTGCGTATCTTGGCGCGCTGAGCTTTATCATAGATGCTGGGTGCGGGTACAACCTCATAGCGGAGAGATATATTAGAAGTGCAGGTGCAATGGGGTTGATCCGAAAGCTTCCGCAATCGATCACTCTGAATGCTGCTGGGGGGGGGGAACCAGAGGCCCTCGGTTCAGTTCGCATCGCATGTCCCAAATTTAAGGGTGGTAGTTTTAATGCTTCAGTCATGCCGGAGACCCCGTGCGTGATTTCGGTAGGAGAGCGGTGCATGGATCGCGGCTTTAGCTTCTTCTGGCCAGCAGGCCAAAGACCCTATACATGTTGTTGCCCAATGGCCAAAGAGTGGACCTGGCCGTTGAGGGCAAGATACCATACTTGACCCTATCAGGCAAAGATGCGCTGGGTTAGTGGATGTGAGCGGTGGTGTTGCGTGACGCCGGGCGCCAAGGCATTCCTGGACAATGTGGAATCGGCGGGGGGCCCTCCGCCCCATGCTGTCCAGACTCGCGTGACCATAGACCTGCATACACATGAGTTGATTGGTGCCCACAGCGACGCTGATGGGCGGCCGACTGAGATCGCGCCCGCTTTTCCGTCACCGATAGACTCTGCGGATACCATCACTTACTTCTACTAGTCGCCTCAAAAGGCTAGTGAAAGCGGTTAGTTTTGGACGCCGACCGGCATCGCTGCCTCCAAAAGTCTTTCAACTTTGCCCGACCACGGTCAAGCCGTCGGTCAGTGCGACGAGCAGCCCGGCAAAGCCGAGGCCTGCGCTGCCGCATGCAGGAGCCCTTATGGATACGGAGTCTCGGGATACCTTCCTTATGAGATAAATCAAGGACTGGACTCCAGTGCGTGCGACGCGGCCCCAGGACCCGAGGAGGGTGAAGTTGGAGACGCTGACGGTGTCGACTTAGTCGACGTCGACGCACCGCCAGATATAGACCCAGACGATGCGGAGGTTGAGGTGTCGGAGACCCTTGCCGAGCGGCTCAAAAAGGCAGCGGCCTCCCTGCCGCGCCTTCTAACTCATGCTCCCAAGAACCCATATTGTTCAGTATGCAATTGGGCCAAAGCTATCAGAAAGCAACAGCGCAAGGCGCAAAACAAAGGGCTAAAGGTTCCCCGCCCATACGCTAACCCCACTTCGTTCGGACACCTGACGACGATGGATCATTGGTTTGCGATGGATGAACTCTCGCGGGGGCTCCACGATGAGACCGCGTGCGTGATTTTTCGCGACCGAGCTACGGATTTCCTTGCCGCTCAGGGTGTGCACGACAAGTCTGCGGCTCACGTTTGTAACTTTTTGGTAAACCTGAAAGCCCCGGAGGAGAAGTTATAATGTTGTTATGCAGATGGTGCAAGAGAGCTTGCGAGGGCATGCTACGAGCTCAATATTGCCCATGATCCTACCATCCCAGGAAATAAGGAACATAACGCTGTTGCTGAGCGTGCAAATGGTGTGGTACAGATGGGGGCCAGAGCCTTGCTTATGCAGGCTGGTCTCCCACCGCCATATTGGACCTATGCAATCCGATACTTTTGTCTATGCTATAACACCAGGACCCCGCCAGAGGGAAAGTCAAGTTGGAAGCGACGCTTTGGATGTACATTTGATGCCCTACTCCTTCCCTTTGGGTCCCTCGTACGGTATGTGCCTCCACCTGAGTCCGGGTTTCGGACCTCCAAGACTGGCGCAAGGATGATTCCGGGGATATACTTGGGGTATGTGCACAAAGCGGGGGGATTGGTTGGACCAGACAGTTATGTTGTGCCGTTGAGACAATTGGACGGTCTAAACATGGAATCGGGGCGTACCCCAGAGGGTAAACGACCCGCCATTGAGAAGTCCGATCAGGTGTACAGCAACATCTTAGATGGTACTGCTGATGACCAATCGCCCCAATTTCTTTTGCGAGAAGCGTGCGAAAAAGCGGTGACCGAAGTGCGTTCCGTCACGATTCCTTCAGCAGGTGAAGCTGCGGCCGTCCCAGACGGACCACAACCGGCAACAGGGATACGACCGGACAACTTATTTAATGCCGACGATCCTGTTGTTGTTATGCCACCGCCTTCTCAAGGAGGCGAGGGCGCTCCCCACTTCGACTCAGAGGCCGATTTAGAAGATGACGGCCCTGGAGGATTGCATGTGTGGATGACGAGCCTATGGTAGTTGACGGCAGGGATCCTCAGCGCGATTCCCACCCAGCAGATAAGAACCAACAGCTGGGATTCGCTCAACTTGAATACCGTTTGGACAGACAGTTCAACTTCTCAGCGGCCAAGCCGCTTGAGAAGGTTCCCGGGAAAGGACAACTTCTTGCTCGAACAACTCAAAACTTGGACAAAATGGAACACTTCGAAGACAGACGAATTGTGGCTGGACTAACAAAAGAGGAGTTGACGCAGAAGCTTCCATTGATAGGTCGCCGAAAGACATGCAGCATCCGAGTTGTTCTTTATCCGCAAGGGCGTCGCCCCCTGCCGCCGGCCCCCTCTCTCGGAGAATGGGCCATGGAAGAGCTGAGTCATGAGGCCTTGGCGCTGTCGTGAAGCAGCATCGAAACTGCATGCGAAGCCGATTCGCAGTCAGCAAAACCAACTGATCACAAGAGGGGTTACCACACCTGGCGATTGGTGAGACGTGTATGGTTTACGGGCTTGGTTACCACACCTTGCGATTACAGGGCCGAGGGAGTTCTCGCAGTTTGGGTTACCACGCCTTGCGATGGATGTGCGTGAAGGGTGGCACAGAATTTCAGAAATGTGCCAAATCCCTTGTGTTTTTGGGCCCTGACTCCGCGGATCTGCGTGAGGGGTGGCATCGAATTGCAGAAATGTGCAAAATCCCATGTGTTTTTGGACCCTGACCCCGCGGATCTGCGTGAGGGGTGGCACCGAATTTCAGAAATGTGGCAAATCCCTTTGTGTTTTTGGACACTGACCCCGCGGATCTGCGTGAGGGGTGGCGCCGAATTTCAGACATGTGGCAAATCCCTTGTGTTTTTGGACACTGACCCCGCGGATCTGCGTGAGGGGTGGCACCGAATTTCAGACATGTGGCAAATCCCATGTGTTTTTGGACCCTGACCCCGCGGATCTGCGCGAGGGGTGTCGATTTCGAGCCCCCCCCAGCAATTCAGACAACTCGCCCAGGAGACGCTAAAAATCTTGTTTGGGCCTCCCCCCCCTCGCGCGGTCAATCAACTAGTTATAGTAACCAGCAAGAAGTCAACTAGTTACAGTAACCAGCAATAAGCAGAATTGTAACATAGGAAACTACAACCTACGACTGGCACAGGAAACTGCGAATCACGGTCCTACAGCCTGGTGGCCCCACAAGGGGGCCGGCGGATTATGGTCCCGATTACGTGCCTATAATTCGCGTGTGGGTCACTGGCCCAGACCCGAAACACAGTGCCCAATGGCTGAAAAAGCTACCTGAATCCACCAGCCCTGGGATGCATCCTGGGCGATGGTTCAACATGAATCAAGCAGAACGCCGACAGGCCGTGGAACAATACAAGGCAGAACGGAGAGTTTTTTTTTCTTCGGAATAAGAGATCCTGGCCTTTGCCTAGACCTTCTGCGTGATATTGGCCTGGGTGTAGATGATCCACCGACTCCGCCCGGACCCGCAGTGGCACAGCCACTTGCGGCCTTCCCTGAACCCAGGCTAGCAGCGCCGAAGGTGGCTGAGCGGCTCCGTCGTTTGAAGGAAGACAGCCCGCGCTACACCCCTGGCAGCGGACGCGGGGCGGCGTCGCGACTTACTCGGGGCGGCCAAGCCGCCGCTGTGGCTGCTGAATCCTCGGAGGAAGGTGATTATGAAGGACATCTTTCGGATGATGAGTATATTTGGTGGAAACGGACATGGTGCGGAGGCACTATTGCACGAGATGGAATTCCCTCCGGCTCAGCCGGTAGGGGCCCGTTGCCCGAGGCAAGCCAGACCTCGAGTCCGGCGGCCGCCGCGTCGCGGCGAAGCGTGCCTCGGATGCCGTTGCAGCATGGCTCGGCTGCAGATCTCAGTCATCGTGAAAAAGAGATGTTTGATTTGCAATACCTTTACAACCCTTTTGCTGACCTTATCTTGATTCTCAATCATCGACGAACCCTTCCAACTTCCCAAAGACTGGCAGCGCACCAACATTGATGCCGCTGTCGCCAGATTTGTCTCAAAAGACGAGGCCAAGGCGAACAAAGACGCCCAAGCTGCCTTGAGAAAAGAATGGGATAGGTTGTGTGATATAGGCACATGGATAGAGGATGGTGTCAGAGAATACTCTGATGTGGTTGCCGAACTCAAGGGGCAGACGGCCCACTTTGGCCGGCGATTTGCGATCCTTGTTGAGAAGAACTCAGAGTTACCGTTGGGACACAAAGATCGCAAGTATAAAGGTCGGGTAGTTTTTGACGGTTCGAGTGTGAGGGATCAGAATAATGATGTGGCATTGTTTCAGGAACTTTCCAGCAGCCCTGCTACAATGCAGGCTAGCAAAGCAGCTGACACCTACGGGCTATTTGAAGGTCATAGCATCGAACAAGCGGACGCCCGTCAAGCCTATACCCAATCAAGGCTAGGCGGCACCCCCACACTTGGGTGTTCTTACCTCGGGACAGATGGCATAAAGAATGGTCCCACGTGCGTAATCCTGTTTGCCCGTTATATATTTCATTGTACGGGCACCCTGACTCAGGTGGATATTGGGAGCAGCACTGCGAGGGACATGTTACAGCAAAAGGCGTTGTGAAGTGCAGTCCGTGGCGTAGCTGTTACTTCCAAAAGAATTGCAAAGTTTCCTGATTTATATGTTGATGATTTCAAGCTGTCGGGACCTGCCGACACGCTTGCAGAGGGGGGCTGGGAACTACTGCAATAACCCTCTGATAATTGCCCCAAGGGAATAGAAGTAGACCCTCCAACGGCTGTTGGAAGATATCTGGGATGTGAACGTAGACTCTCAACACGGACGGTTGAATGGCAGGGGGAGTTACCTACAATCTTGGGCCCGCCTCCTCCCAAGGCCAAGGAAAACGCATCCGCCACATACGAGAGTAGCGAGGGGGAAACGGGGGGTGGCTCGGCGGCTCAGCCGTCCGAGCCATATCAACCGAGAGAACCGAAACTAGTCAAAGTCATAGAATATGGCATGATAGAGTTCTTTGAATCCTGTGCTACATTGCATGCTCAATTTACAGACACCGATCCAGCTACTTACTCGGCAGCGGGAACCCCGTTTGAATTTGAATTTACTGACCTTGAGAATGGCCAAGGCGGCCCCAGAGGCGAGGTTGACTCCCCGGCTGAGGAGGCCATAGCGTCAGCATTACGCATCAACGTTGATTCAGGCCATCCTGAGCAGAAAATAGAAGTTTTCGGCTTTGACGCCGCAGCAGCGAGCCCTGATGACCCAGAGCCACCGACACAGTCGGCCTATCGCAGCAAAAGTCTAGATGAAAATATTTTATGGCACGAGAATGGCCAGATATGATTTGCTCCGTGCTGTATGTCAAACTGCCAGTTGCATTGCCAAATGGACAGAGCAACCAGACATGGATCTCTTCCGCCTCATATCCTATATCAAATGTACCTCCCACTACCGCATGGCTTCGTGGGTGGGTGACAAACAGGAAGATATCTGGTTAAAGCAATATTCGGATGCAGACCTCGCAAGTGACATTCGCACGCATCGAAGCACGAGTGCCAGTTATCAAGCCATTTGGGGCCCATACACCAGAGCTGGACAGTCTATGGGGTCGCAGCGACAGACGTGCGTTTCCCACAGTACACTTGAGGCAGAGATTGTCGCTGCCGACCCTGCTTTTCGCAAAGAACTGCTAGCAGCACTACCGCTTTGGGAGATACTGCTCGACAGACCAGTACGATGTCTGTTCTTAGAGAATAATCAAGCAGTTTGTAAAGTCATCAAGGCAGGCGGGTCAATGAAACTCATGCGTCTACCGAGAACACAGGATTGCTGCTGCAGCTGTGTCCGAGCAGTTTTCTCGCGGCCTCGTTGAGCTACAGTATGAAAGAACTCAAAATGAGGCTGCTGACATAGGAACCAAGAGGTTCACTGACCCTTTGGCTTGGGTTAAAGTTCTATATATTGTCAACACTGTTACACCCAAATTCTGGACCGCTAAGCGGTGTCAAGATTATTTTGACTCGACGTTTTCAGACGGACTTCCCCTGAAACCCAGGGGGATTCTGAAGCCCCGCTTGGGTCCTAGGTCGGCCTTGCGGAGAGGAGCTGTTATTCCTAATAAAAAGATGAACAGAACGAAAAAGCGCCCCAATAAGGGTAAACCCGTCGTGGCCGCCCCCGGCAAAGCTGTGGTGACACAAGCTCCCAGCAGAGTTGTGGTGGCGACTGCGTCCGGCTTAGCCGTGGCTGCAGATAACACTATTCCTATAATGACCGATAGAGGTTGCAGCAGAAGCTCCGAGAAGACCAGAACAATGGAAAGCATAACTAAGAAAAGTTCAGATCGGGAAATGAAGGCAATGTTTGACATGACGGACAGCGAAACTGAGTCAGATACTTCGATATTGCCGAAGAATACGGAAGATTTTCCTGATCACAACCTTCTTCGCCCTCATCCTCCACCTGCTGCGGCTGCCAGTTTTCCAGGCAAAAAGGGTACATGGACACAGCGAGGACAGAGTTTGAAACGATGGCATTCCGTTCTGAGACTTGTTACGTTTATGCCCGCAATCGGTGATTGTCCCGTCGACCCGGAAAAGTTAGATGATAGGCGTCGCACCTATGCCGCTAATACCCAACAAGGTTTGACGGTTGACCGCATTGATAATTGGCGTGACAAAGAGAGTCAATATCATCACCCATTTGAACATATTTCGAATGGCGATTCCAGCGATGGCGATTATTGCCCGAGTAGATGGACTGGATACACAGAGTTCTGGATCCGAGAAGATTGCGCCCCGGCCACTCAGTGGACCGGGGAAAGGCTTTTGTTAGAATGCTGTTGTGGCCCTCAGAGCAGGATAGGAGGCCTGAGGAATTTCGTCGATATCTCATGCAAGGTGATTCGATACACTGAGTTGGAAGATATCAGGACGGATGAAGGACTTAGGCTAGCTGTGAGCGACATTAAAACGTTCAAGGGAAAACATATTACGTTGTGGGGTTCTATGCCTTGCACGGGAGGTTCTCCCTGGCATTATGTGAACGAAGCGCATTACTTTCGTATTGGAAACCATAGAGCGATGCGTAGGCTTCGTGGCATTAGGACTGACTTCAGATACCTGTTTTGGAATTTCCGGGAGATTGCCCGCGCTGTGCACAAAGCGGGGGGCGCTGTTTGCATTGAATGGCCTACCCAGTGCAATTATTGGAGAGACCCTCAGGTAAGAGACTTCACTGGAGAGTTAGAGTTTGTTAAGACGGCATTGCATTGATGTGCATATGGGCCACGGGATAGCAAGGGTAATTTCATGAAATAGCTCTGGACGATAGCTTCTACCTCCTCTGACGTTGCGGAGGGACTTGAGCGCAGATGTGACTGCACACACGAGCATGTTGAGGCTAGAAGACGTGAGTGCAAGAGCTCAGAAGATTACACGGATGCTTTTGCTAAGCAGGTCTATTTTGTCATTGCTCGTGTTGCAGAGAGATCTTTGTCGGCTCGTCGTCGTCCTATCCCCTCCTCTGATCATGTTTGTGCCGCTGCCGTTTCGTCTCTAGAGCTTGCGCGGGCTGCCCCGCGGCCGGCCCCCCTTCGGATCGAGTGGTCACCTGGCGGTGACTACTCGAGCCTTGCCTGCCGCGGCTCCCGCGCGCCCGAGAGAGCATTGACCAAACCCATGTGTCGACCGTTGGCCGACCCAGCGGTTAAGCCGTCGGGGGAGGGAGGACGTTGTTTCGATCTGCTCAGACGATATCATAGACGACCTCGTCTCCGACTCAGTCGAGGCGGAAAACCCAGGGAGAGAGATCAAAGAGGGTGCTCCTCCCGCCACAATTCGAAAGGCCACCCCACCGGCTCAGTCGAGCGGGGGGGCTTGCCCACCGGCTCAGCCGGGCGGGATAGGGCTTAGCGACTTCAGCCCGAATGATGTCATATCCGATGTGGATCTCGAGGTGGAAGCTGGTGTTGAGATTCGTGGTGAAGAAAGAATTGCTCGTAAAAGGGCAGCAGAGGCAGCCTTCCAAGATGGTCAGCCCGCGAAGAAAGCAGTCAACCCCGGTACAGGAGACATCGACTCCTGGAAAGAAAGACCAACCTTTCGTTGTTTTCCGGACAAATTGAGAGAGTGGCCCCGATTGGTGCCTACCCGGGCAATCAAGTTTGCACCTAAGAAAGGGTGGGGTTGGCGCTACACGATGTGGAGGCATGACATACTGTATATATGCGGGGCGACAAAGTCATGACCGCGCTGAAGGCAGACCTGGACGCAACATCACAAACGATAGTTCAATTTTTGTAGTTCCAGATTTCGCAAGATCCGTGGACAGTACACTGGAAAATGTTCGAGCGGAAGGCAACGTGCCGTTTCGATTGCGCCCCCCCTGACCTGGGCAATATCCCCGTCGGTACGTTCTTTCAGACGTATCCCGATGAAAAGACAAAATTGGTCAGTAAGGTGTACGCGAACCCCCCAGGGGGGTCTCGTCGCGCAGTTCGAACGCTCGAGAAAGGAGAGGTCATTGGTCCCACCGTCGGCCCAGCCGTTCGGTGTGAGACTATCTATGGAGACTTCGTGAGTGTCCCAGTGATAGATCACTGGACGGAAGAACCCCCTGAGGTATGGGTGAACATCTGGGGCCCTTCTCCCCGAAAGCCTCCCCGTGGCTCAGCCATCGGGGACGGCTGGGGAACGATGTTCGCTCTTCCCGTGGTCGAAGGCTTGTCTCATACGCCAGTGCGCGTTGTCGAGGAGGCTCTTACTGCCACTGCAAGAGAAATCTATGTGGAGACTTCTCCTCAGCAGGCGATTCACTGGCGCAAATGGCAGCGCCCGTGGAAAATGCCGAAGAACCTTGATGAATGGTTTGCCAAAGATGACCTCGATCCAGAGGCCGAAGAGCAGTCGCCGCAGGAGAAGCTGCGGACAACAGAGGGGGCACCGAACGACGCAGTCGCTTCGGCCAGCCAACAAGTAGCCTCGCACGGCAACCAGCCTTCCTTGGGCAGCCCTGGAGCCTGGCAGCAGGCGGCCGGCGGATCGTCCGCCGACCAGACGTCTGGCAATATTGGCCCTCCCGGCGCAGCCGGCGGGGGTACTGGTGGCGGCTCGCCCCGCGGCTCAGCTGGTGGAGGTGGAGCTCCACCAGGATCAGGTGGATCCTCTTCGGGAAATAATCCACCCGCTCGCCCCTCCTCAGGAGGTGGTGGAGGGGGGGGGCCGCCCGATTCGAGTCCCATCACAGCCGAAGCTGAGCCTGACGATCCGCCTTGCATCGGGCGAGGTCCCTGGAACGTCCTAGAGCATCTACGGGCGCAGGGAGATTTCGCGGATGATCCCAGGCACCCCACGAACGACTGGCAGGAGAAGGTGGACGAAATTCTAGATCTTTATATTGGGATCACAGATCCGGAATGAAAACCCGGGCGAACAAACTGACCTTTATTAGGAAGTGTCAGGCCATTTCGCGAATCGACTAGGTTAACGGACATTCATGGATCCCGTTCGTAGGAGAGGACCTTGCGGCCATGTCAAACACGGGGAAATCCGTGGCATATTTCTTCCGCCCGCTGTGCGTAATGAAGAGCGGGTTGAAGTCCTTTTGGTCACATGTTTTCCACATTGTTGCAGATTCCACAATTGTTTCAAGGATGGACCTGGGAAGATGAAGCCCAGCTTGCTTCCTGAGTATAACCTGCGAGAAACAGTGTTCGGAAGTGCGCAGGACGCCATGAGTGGAGCGTTGGTTTCGGCCATTCGCGATGCCTCTTCAAAGTTTCAGTGGGGCAAGAATGGGCACTATAAAATGAGGACCCACACTCCAATGCGCTTTACCTTCTGGAACTTCAACGACATTGTTGATAACACATGCCAGCTGAACGGGGTTGGGAGTGGGCCAAAAAGACAGGATAACCCACTCGCGTTTGCAGGAAGCCTCAGATTCATGGTAGACGACGCCGTCATGCTGATTGACGACGCGATGCGTCGTTCACCCGAGGGGGCGATTGAGGTAATGTATGTTGGTGGGGACCACATGTGCTGGCAGAATGATGAAGGTGGCGTTGACCCGATGTGGGACGATGTTGCCACCCTGTTTCGAGCCAGAATGAACCGTCGGATCGAACACTACAAAGCCATGGGAATGTTTCCTAGGATAATGATCCTTGATGGAGCGAGCCTTGACCAGCAGCTTAGGCATCGCCCAGGAGACGCCTTTCATTTTGGTGCCAGCCACCCGGACTACACATTGAACAATGGAGGGCAAATAGTGAGCGCGAGCGCTGGTGAATTGTATGCAGACTACTTGGCCAAAACGGCCAAGTTCGCCGTATTATTTTTCGGCCAACCTTCCGGCGGCTCAGCCGTCCGGGATGGCCGCATAACGTGCGCGACAAGAGAAGGCGGGCATGCCGAGCAGGAGGCGGATATTAATGATTTAGTCATGTACTGGCAGAACTGGGCTCCTGCCGCGGGCAATATACTTACGTCGATACTTAATGCCCGCCCATTTAGGGCAGTCTTGACCGATGATGATTTTCCAGCCGTCTCAGACGGATCTAGAGGTGGTGCAAGACACTCATATTACTCAGAGGCTTTTGTGAACTTCCTCAAGAGGGGAGTCGCATATAGTGACCTTTTCCCATGGATAGACGATGTCTACTTCTTGCCGCGCGGAGAAGCTTTCTGTCCGGAAATGCCGCCAAAGGGGAAGAGCCAAAGATCGGAGGATGAAGGCGTACAAAATGATGAGCACATGCGTACTGCACTCAACGAGCTAAACAAGGCAGCGCTGGCAACGGCACCGAGCGGCTTAGCCGTCTCGGTGAGTGGCTCGACGTCGGGCGACATAGCCGCCCCTGTCCACGTCGCACCGTCGGCTGGTGCCGCTGCTTCAGGCGGAGACGCCGCGCCCGGCGGCTCAGCCGCTACGGGCTCTGGTTCTAGCGCGCGGACGGCTCGGTCGCCTCGCGGCCCCCCGTTGGCGCCGCCTTCTGATATCAAAGAAATAGAGCCGCCTGGAGAGGCGGCGGAAAGATGCATCCGCGATAAATGCCCGGAGGGGGGCGAAACCGAGCTCAGCGTCAGACACGAGTTCCCGAAGCGGCCGAAAGAAGGTAGCCCTGGAGACGAGGGGCCTTTTTGGCCACGTTGTCTTTCGCATCGGCACACAAAGAGATTGCCTTTCCGAAGCCCGCCGGGGGCAGATATCACTTATCAAAAGTTTCTTTGTCTATTCACGATTGCTGGCGGAAGCCTCCGTCGAGGCGCGATGCCGGGGAACGCCTGCCCGGGCGAGGAAGGCCGCGCTGCAGAGGTAGCGAAAGGGAAGAACCCTGCTAGAAGCCGGGAAGAAAAGATGGTTCAGAAAGCAGCGAACGGAGAAGCGTGGCTTGCTTTTCAACTGCTACAGAAGTCGACGGAAGTTCCGCCCGTGACACCGAGTTACATGGTTCCGAATTGGGCACGTTTCTTTAGGATCAAAGCCGACAGGTCAATAGCATACCCAACAGCCACTGTAGCTGATCGTCTAAATTGGGCTAAGCTAGCGGTGAAGACCCATAAGGTAGGCGTCGCCCATTGCGTAAAACTTTCGTTGCCTTTCTTCGTGACAGATGAAAAGATTGCGGAGGTCTTAGACCCATCCGCAGGCTGGACAAAGCAGTCCCACGGTACGTCGGTGACCGCCCTTCATGCAATATTGGAGGGTCATCAGTGGCTTCCTTCGGATCCCAAATACGGAGGACATGTCAAGGCGCACGCGGTTGGGGTATATTCTTTCCCATGCGTTGATAATCCCAATACGCACACCGCATGCTCTGTCGCTGAGGAGACCTTTGGATATGGGATATGGTATATGAGTAACTGCCGAGATTGTTTTCTACACCAAAAAGCCAAAGGCCATCAAAGGACAGCCGACGCAGTAATTATGTGAGCGGCCCAATGGGCGACGTATTGCATGAACTACGACTATACCATTGGACTCCAGCCGCACTTTATGTTACAGACGCGTGGGTACATTTGCAGAATGTTGCCAGACAGAACGGTTGGAATCTGGAACAGGACTTCGAGGTCGAAAGATACCGAGACGAAGATCGGACGAATGCCGCGGACAAAGTCCGGGAGGCACAGGTGGCCTGGGTTCCAAATCTAAAACCATTTGAATGGCGAAAGGGTCAAGACCCTTACCTTGGCAACGATAATTTCGATGATGTCCGGCCTTGGCTCCGAAATATGGGAGTCAGGCTAACCAAGATTCATCCATTACATCGGAATGAGGCGTCAATGGAGTCCGCGGAACTGGTCGAACAAAATAAAGAAGAGAAAGAGAAGGCGAAGAAAACGGCGGAAGCAGAACAGGAGGAGCCGTCCGGCACCCAATTCTCGATTGAGACCGGGGACTTCCCGGAACTTTGGGCAGGCGTCTGCGAGCAAAGAGAGAGCATTTAAGCCGCCGCCCCCCAGGGCCGAGGCTTGGTCCTCTACTCTTAAGGCCGACGCGCCCATTCAAACGCCCGCGCCCCCCCCTCCTCCTAAGGAGGGGGCGCCCGATGAAGGATCGAGAGAGATCATTGCCAAGAAGGCACCGCGGGCGATTCGAGCACCGACGCCGCCGCGGGCCAAGAAGCCGAGCGTCGCATTGCAGGGGAGTGCGCCGCAGGCAAAAGAGATGACG
Source organism: Prorocentrum cordatum (assembly GCA_963575745.1). NCBI lineage: Eukaryota > Dinophyceae > Prorocentrales > Prorocentraceae > Prorocentrum > Prorocentrum cordatum. Next base: position 463,008 of record CAUYUJ010014616.1, read on the forward strand.
CCCAAGAAAGCTCCGCCTCCGCCACAATTTAGACCAGAAGCGCAAGTGGTGAGTCCTCCGCCAGCGAAGATGCCTCGCGCTGAAGAAAACCTTGCGGCGTCCCCATCGACGCAGCCGCCGGCGAAGCCGGGAGGCATAGACGCGGCTGGCAGCCCACCTTGGAAACCAAGTATCCGCGATCCCCCGGCCAATCTGACACGATTCATTGGGCCCGACATTGCCGACCCTCTGCCTATGGATCAGAGTCATCAGGAGGCAGAGCCTCGGACCAAAGTTGCACCTAAATAGGCAAGACGCAGGGGGGGCCCACAGCATGCCGAAGGCAGTGCTGCAGGGGGTCAACCCGCAGAGGCACGTAACCCTGATGAAAGTGCATCGGTAGCCGAGGCAAAAGCCACACCGGTCGAGGAAGTGGCTACTGCACGAGGCAGAGGTCACGGCACACTGGATATCCTTGGAGCAAGCCCCCCGACTCAGTCGGAAGGGGATGACTCATCTGAGGATTCGCCGATGTTGGTCGGAGCCGATGATATAACTATGATCATCATTGCCATGGAACGCGTCTCGAATATGCACTTCTCGCGTTACAGGGCACGCAACGCATTGGAAAGAGAAAAACAGTTATTTCACAGGTGGCGTGACCTCTGAACAAAAGCAGAAGAAATTGGACAGCAGGAGTCTGACGACCCTACGAGATTCAGGATAGAAGCTGTCGCATTTATTGAGGCTGCGAAATCTGTCTATATAAGATACGAAAGAACGGACACGCATGGGCCAAGTACATATTCCATTGTATGGACTAGATTTGCAGATGCTGTTGTTGAGCAGATCCTTATAGTGGATCCAAATTTTGCCCGTACTCCTATGGTGCCTGGAATGCACCAGAGGCCTAAGTATAATGCGGCAGGGGATCCGGGAGCGAGTGGGAGTAGACTACCGACTCCTCCTGCCCCTCCGTCCGGCGCAGCCGTGACGGCGAATCTTCCGACTCTTCCGCCTGGCCCAGCCAGAGCGGGGCATGTTGATCAGCCTGGCGCACATCAAGAACAGTCGTCTCCCACGGTTGAACCGCCGGAGGAGGGGGCAACATATGTTCCCAAGGCATCAGCAACAACAGCCGACTTGAGCGGACAACGAGAAACAGAAGTTTATCTCGCGGGACAGAACCCGGATGCCTCAGGCACTCCGGGGCTCTCGGGAGCAGATGCTGAACCTGAGGATATTACAGCCTTTCCATGCGATGAGGACCCCGAGGCCATCGATTCTATGGAAGACGAGACTTGCCCTTTTGGTCCAGCTTCTGGGAATATGTTCTGCAGAGTGAGTTTGCCGCCTGCTCCTGACAAGAGACAGAGTGAGCCCCCGCCTACAAATCCCCGCGATGGGGATCAAGAGGTCATTGTCAGGCACGCTGTCTCATTCAAAGGCAGACAGCTATATGTTACGACGGAAAAACGCGAACAAATCATTTGGAGAACAACTGAACTGATGAAACAGAAGGTTCGCGACGCCCACATGACTGGCCCCGTTCCGCCGCGTATCGAAGCCACCCGCAATCAGACAGGGAATGCGCTTCGGTACATTGCAGAGTTTGCGGAAGACCAGAGTTTTCGCGTTGTTGAGCAGCCTCAGCCAAGATGGCGGTACATCTGATCAGGCAAAGGAGTTCCTCCGAGCTGAGTTTAACTCCGAAGATGTCCCAGAAGGATTTACTCGCAAGGCTTTTGCGTGCCCAGTGCCGTTGGTTGTTGGGACCGACGACAACGATAATCCGGCTGCCTTGGGCAGCGCGAAAAGTTGGAGCCCCCAGAGCTGCCGGGCGGATATGTTTGCTGAGCGAATAGGCGAATAGGCACATGTGCTGTGTACCTCGCAAGGCATTGCTCGGACTATGCGAGATTGTCGGGTTGTTGGGTCTATTTTGGAGATCTGGTGCAGATGAATGCAGAGGGTGGTTTTGCTTTCCAATCATATACCCTTGCCGCGCACGGCTTAGCCGCGCTGCCGTCAGACACAGTGGAAGTTTTGGGGATATTTCCAAGGAAAGTGACGAGATTGTTGGAACCAGTGTTCACAAAATGTGGACACAGTACAAGGCGTGCCCATCCCCAGAAAAAGACAGGAGCGAAATTGCTATACCCATGTTCTATCGAGCATGTCAGGGACATTCAACATGCGTTGCCTCCAATTAAGGATGTATGTCCCATATGACCCTGGCCAAGCCAGGAGTCATGGATCTCTCTCTCAGATCACGGACATGCAGACGTTCTTGGAATCCACGGATGGGAGGGTGCGCTTTCCGAAGAGAGACTCAGGGCTTTGTCTTGAAGCAGACTGCGATTTGCTGAGGCTGCTTCCGGCTAAAAGAAGCCCAACAATGCCTGATGCGACACATATTCCTTCGTTGCTCAGCCAGCGGAGGTACGGAGAAGCTCCCCCTCCAAGGATTTTTGTGCCCATGGGACGTGAGGCGCAAGAAGGTGAACCGCCAGCGGTGGGGACCTGGCCCGCAGACGACGCCGTCCACCTGTGGGAACGGCTGCCCAACCACCGTCAATCTTGGGGGCTTATTCTTGTTATCACGGGCCGAGTGCCCACCCGCGTCTCGCGCAGGATTTGCCCAGACGGGGCCCTAGTGTCTCGAGAGGTGCCGAGGTTCACCGATATCGGCAAGGCCGTCACCCTCGTTAGACAAGCACATCAGATGTTTTGGTCAGTCCTTTTCAATCGCGAGTGGGCCTCGTGCGAAGTAACTTTTGACAACGAGTCGATGATTGCGTGGATTCACACAGACGAGACTCTGTCGTTGGTTCGGTATCGTTGGCCGCAGCTGTCACCCGAAGTACAGGAACGGGTTCTATCCGCCCCTTGGGAGGAGGATGGAAGATTCCTATGCTTCCGTTTTCACTGGGTGCGAACGGGCTTCGAACATTGTCCAGTTTGCAGCTGTCGGATTAAATGCAAACACAGAGTCACGCGCGACTATATGACCCAGGCGTGGAACTTTAAGGTAATCCCGCGATCACTTGAAGCAAATGGACTTAGGTTACATGTGAACGATCACTACAATCTTCCCTACTATCGTCCCGAGTGGGTCAAAGTGCGTGGGTTGAGACAACAGAGAGGTTCTGCGATTGCGATGAAGAATATTAGCAGTAACCAACAGCAGGGGCGACAGTGGGCCAACGGGGAATTTGTTCGCATGGAGGCCAGATCTTTGGGAACAGCCTGCCGGGCAAATTCCCCGCTTGGGTTCCAACGGACGCCGCGGCTCAGCCGCCGGCGCGCCATGGCCCTTTCTTGCAGTATTTGAAGCCCTTGGTCCGAAGGTTCATGGAATGGCTTGCGCATTCAGCCTCGAGAGCGAGAAGGCAGACCCCTGTGATCCAGACCTGGTGGCCATTGCTATGGAAGACAAATATTGACCAATGCGCTCGCCCAATATCTTGCCCGGCTCTGGCAGCCTTCGACTGGCCAAATCTACAGGACGACGTGGTCGAACCTGTGATAGGCTGGGAGAGATGGCATGACCAGATGACCAGACGAAATGTCTTTGCCCCGACGATTCAAACGATTGATGACGCGGTAGCCTTGGGGACACCATTGTATCCTGTACAGAATGACGACGTCGTGGAAGACGAAGGACAAAGCCCTCGCGCTGGGCAAAACCCTCGCGGGCGATTGCTAGCCGCCTGGGAGAACAGTCTCGAGGCGAGGCCGACTCGCAGCTCTCAGTCCGTTGCAAGACGGATCAACGAATGTCGGGATCATCGTCTCATAACTCCAGCACTGCAACCCGCCGCCGGCGCAGCCGCGAGGGCAGGCGGGCAATCACAGATAGGACTGGGTTTCTCAGCAATCAGCGGGCCCAAGGCCGCGCTGATAACCGGGCGAGCGATCAACCTTGATCAGCCCGAAGGATATACATACAAGCATTGCGAAGACCATTCAGTAAATATATTTTTGCACGGGTTGGAGGCTAGGGTGATTGCAGCCCAATGTGTTATCGAATACACAGGCATTCGCCCAAACCCAAATGACCCCGGTAGATTACAACTGCAAGGGGGCATGGAACATGAGGCCCCACCAATTGCGACGAGCATAGTTGATGGGAGCTGGTTGGCCCCTGTACAGCAGATGCAACTTGGTCTTCGGCCCATAAGAATATTTGCTATCGTTCGCGAGACCATGAGCTCCTTCGTTTCAGATGGACACTTTGTCGGCTACCCGGGGCGAAGAATTCGCCCCGATAGAGAGAGCGCAGACCCCGTAGACATGATGCGGCGGAGAGATGAATATGCTCTTGACTGTCGCATTCGCGCCGCCGTCCAAACGGATGACATAATAGAAGAATGGGCCCGCCATTTGGGTGGGCAGGTGCAATCCGACGTCCGTCGCGAGGGCGCTTTATTACAAGAGGCCGTTTCTTGGCTTCAGAACAAATACATAGATCCTGGGACGGAGCTCCAGGATAAAGACGCAGGACCATTCCGCACAGCGTGCGGAAGATTTGGCATCCCAGTAGGAGCTTGTTGAAATTCATGCGATATCGTGAGAACAGAAATGCCAATCCATACCACGGCGGCGAAGCCGGCCCCGTGGGACCAGGAAGAGCACAGGATGCGGCGAAAGCCAGGCCGCACCCACCGCCTCCGCCGCGCAGACCCAACGTCTCAGACGCTCGGGCTACCGATGACGCCGCCGAATCCCCGCGTTCTGTCGCCGGCACAGCTGTGACGACAAGAGAGGAATACTCGTGGTATTCCGACGCTTGGGATTGGTCGAGGCCCCAGCGCGCGCGCGATGCAGCCATGGATGTCGGCCACGGCGCTGCCGGCTACGACCCGCTCCTGTCCTACCCGCACTACGTGAATAATGTGCGGGTCGGGTGCTGCGTCCACCGGGGCCGGATCGCGCGGTTGCCCGGCGAGGTCTGGTGGGCGCTGGAGGATTGGCATGCGCTGTCTACATTTGAACGTGACTTTCGCTCCCCGCCGAAAGGGAAGGCGTCAAAGAATAAGGAGAATAACTACAGTGCTGCATATTATACTAATAGAGGAAAAGGACGGTCCCGCTCGCCTCGTGGCGGAGACGGACAGACTGGAGGCTCGGCGCCGTCGAACCCGACGCCTCCGGCGCCACCGACGGGAGAGGAGAACCCGTGGGAGGAGCTGGGCTGAGATCCGCCCGCGCGACTTAGTCGCGGCAGGCGCATGCAGGGGAGTTCTCGCCCACGCGCGGTGCGCGCGTTGGACGGGCAAGCGACTCCATTGGTCGGCTAAGCCGGACCAGCGGAGAGAATTTATTTATATTATGGTGGGAGTCGTCGGGCCTCTTCGGCCCTTTGCCCCTGGCAGCCACCGTTGAGCCGTAAAATGATTTTGCGGTTGGCTTCGGTGGTTGTGTATATGTATAGGCCAGGGGTGCTGCGGCTGGATGGGCTCTACGAGGCCCGCCGCGGAGGGAGTAAATATACTCCTCTCCGCCTCATATTAATATCGCTTGTTGTTACAGTTGCATGCTGTGCACTGTATGATTTGAACTTGTGCTGCACGCTGCAGCTGTTTGTTTACTCAAGCAAGCTATTCGTTTGCTTGCAGGAGAGAAAGGTGCGAGCTAGCCCTCTCGCGTGCGCCGCGAGGTCGCCCCCCGCGCCGTCGTCGCGTCGCTGGCCGGCCGGCCACCTCCCTTACCATTCCTGATATAGTAAACTTGCTTACTGGATACTTGTCTTATCGATGTCTCATCCCGTACCCTCTCTCCCGGAGCAGAGTGAACGTGAGATCTTCATTCCTTTGGCATCTTACCCCGATTCTCAGAGGAATGACTCAACGCGAGCAGCTCGGTTGTCCATATACTCAAGCACGGCCTGACGAGCACATGGGCGACGCTTCTCCATCTCGGCGAACGGTTCGTCGTGCAGGGCTGCGCTGTTCGGCGTCTCCTGCATCAGGTCGGTCGGCACCTCTGGGTTTCGTGCCAGTGCAATCTGGTATGGAGAGTGTCCGTGAGCACGAAGCAGAGAGTTCTTGGCCATCACCACTGCTCTGACGCACTCTGTCCAGCCGTCCTTGTCCTTCGGAATGTTTTGGTCCAGTACTTTGTTCAGAAGGAGCGTGTTCTACCGTTGCTGGCGGAAAACCGGGGGGGGTCACTACCGGTTCGAACCCCTCCCCCCCCCTCCGGAAAACCAGGGAAGGGCCACTACTGGTTCGAACCCCCCCCCCCCACCCCAGTTCATCATGAAAAGGGGGGGGTCACTGCCGGTTCGAACCCCCCCCCCTTGAGCTCGAAAACCGGGGGGGGTCACTACCGGTTCGAACCCCCCCCCCCCTCGAAAACCGGGTGGGGACAGAGGCGAGGGGACAGCGGGACAGTGGTGGGGACAGTGGGACAGTGGTGGGGACGGTAGTGGTGGGGACAATGGTGAGGACAATGGTGGGGGCAGTGGGGACAATGGGACAGTGGTGGGGACGGTGGTGGTGGGGACAGTGGTGTGGGGACAGTGGGAATGTGGTGGAAACAGTAGGACACTGGAGGTTACAGTGGTGGTGGGGACAGTGGTGAAGGCGGTGGCGAGGACGGCGGTGGGACAACGGACAGAGGTACAGTGGGGACAGTGGTAGGCACAGGGGGGACAGTGGTGGGAACAGTGGGACAGCTCAGTGGTTCGAACCGGTAGTGACCCCCCCCTCCGGTTTTCGGGGGGGGGGGGGTTCGAACCGGTAGTGACCCCCCTCGGTTTTCGAGTTCGAGGGGGGGGGGGGGTTCGGGGAGAGGGGGGGCTTTGCCGGGGGAGGGGTTCCAGCAGGGGGGGGGGCAGATTTTCGAAGGGGGGGGGGGACCCCCGGGTTCCGGAGGAAAAGGGCGGCAATTTTCCACAGTAAAGCGGCGGTGGATCACGCTCTCTCTTTGTTGAGGATATCTTCGAACCAGTCACCGTGGCGTTCGGCATGTCCCACTTGTTCGTGAGCCTCGCCAGCCGCGCCCGTCACCTCGATGCCCTGCTTCTCGAAAGAGTCGATGATGTCCTGCCCAAGGTTGGTCTTCCCAGCATCGCACTTCAGGAACTTGGGCGGCCCGTAGGGCATGCTCCAGCTGGTCTCGAAGATCTCCTTCAGCACCCTGCCCGTCTCCTGCTCGAAGAATGGAATCATCTGCTGAAGACCGCTGCTCGGGCACACAACGTTGAGCGCCTTGACCTTCATGCCCTCCTTCCAGCCGGGAAGCTCCTTAACGTCCATCTCCACCAGTCTCAATGGCGCCACCTTGGACGGAACCTTCACAGGCCGGGAGGACTTGGGAAGCCTCCGTCCCTGGCAGACTGAGCACGAAAACTTCCGAGCCATCGCCATCACCATCTCGCTGGCCTTCGCGTGCTTCAGGATGCGCACCATGTCCTCGTTGCTCGGGTGCCCCAGGTTCGCGTGGAGCCTGCGCAGTGATGATTCCAATGACAGCTTCCTTCTCTTCACGATCTCGGGGTCCTCAGTCACCGAGAGCACCTCCGTATAATACCTGATGTCGTCCACCTCCAGCTGACACAGTATTGCCTCTGCGATCTTTTTGCTCAACTCCTTCGGGTACCTCTCGGAATATTCACTTCTCTTGATGCCTTGTATGCTGTCCCAGCACCACTGATATTCGTGGTCCCGACGGCATCGCAATTCTTTCATCACCCACTTCAGCGAGTCCGCGTCGGTTGCAAAACACCACTCCTTTGACATCATCATGTCCGAGACGGGATCGCGAAGTCCGACTCGACACCCACTAACTGATACCCTGTGGACCTCTTTCTCGTTGCACAGATTCCTCACGGGGGCACAGTCCCAAGACTTTGCACTCGGTGGAGCTTCTATGGTGAAATACTTACCCTTCCTGATCTGCATCTTCGCCACTACCACGCAGAATCGCAACTACCCGGTTGCCTCCTTGACCATCTTCCGATGCTCCTTTGGGTCCTTCCTGCTGGATTCCGGCGTGAGGTTCTGCAGGATAGACAGGGCAGGGCGCTGCAAGGAGGGCTCATGCCGACGAACTCGGGCTCCTCCGCGTCGATCAGATGCAGAATGTGATGCCTATCTTCAGCTCGTCGGGCGTCCCAGCCGTTCTTCAGGTCGAAGGCATTGAGGTTCTGGAAGCCTAGGTTCTCGAACTCCACTGTTAGCCGCGGCTCCGAAAACAGTTCTAGACACTTCGGTTGCATACCTAGACGAGCCTGCGCTGCCTTAGCTCCCTTCACCACCTCCTTCTTGGCCTTCCTGCTCCTGATGTCCGTCACCCCCACGGTCCAGAGCGCCTCCGACTCCTCCTCGTCGTCGCTGGCCTCAGGGCTCCGACCCGGCCCTACCGAAAACCAGCCGTCGCAGCCTCCACAAACTCCTCCAGCTCGGTCGCCTCCGACGTTGCCATCACATCAACTTCTTCCGTCTGAATCTTCTTACTCTCGCCGTTCTTCATCTCGCAGAGATTCAGCTGGTAGTGTCCACTGGCGGCGACCTTCAGAGGCACCGCGACGTTGATCCTGGTAAACCTGATCTCGTCCCGCTCCATGTCCAGCATTGCGCCGAGAGCTTCGAGCATCGGCTTGCTGACCAGCAAGGGAGTCCAGCCTGGCACCACGCACAGCCGAAGGAGTAACATCCTTCCGCCAACTCGGCACTGCATCTCAACCGAGTAGATTGACGACAGCGTCTCCTGATTTCCAAACTTGAACGTCGTGGCCTTCTCTTGCTTCATTATTTTCACCTCCAATCCTGCCTTCTATCATCTCCTGCTTGTGCTGCGACAGGGTCTCCTCGCCGATCACTCACCGCATCCAGTGTCCACTACGCCGTTTCCCGGCTCGTGGGCTGTCGTGTTCAGTTTCTCCGGATACTCCAAGTCGCCGTCCTGACCGCTGAGGCTCCAGTACTCCTGGATAAGGGCCTGCACGTCCCCCTCCAGCTCCTCGTAGGCGTCAATGACCGCGTTCATCTCATCCTCGGAGTTCACCTCGTCGGACTGGTCGCCCTGGTGGTTCCGCAGCTCCATCTGTGCCTCGTCCTCGCAGACCTCGCACTCGAAGCTGTCGTCGTCGTCCTCGATAGTGTACACCACGTTGACGCCCTTCTCTTTGCCCTTGCCTTTGCCGTCACGTGGCGGTGGTCGTCGCTGTCTCTTCGGCTTCTTGCAGTCCCTGCTGAAGTGTCCGACCTCGTCGCAGTTGTAGCATCGCACCCGCTTTGCCATGTTCTTGATGTCCGGCTTCTTTGGGCCGAACCCGCGCGCCAGTTGCTCCTTGGATATCTTGTTGCGCTGATCTCGCCACGTCACCAGAATCTCGATGGCCTCGCTCTCGTCCAGGATATCGTTCTCATCCTCGTCCTCCTGAAGGCCTGTCATCAGCGTCTCGATGTCCAGGTGACTATCTTCCTCGTCGTCGACCACGTGCGCATTGTATGTCCTCTGCTGCTGGCCGAAGTCGGTCGTGCCGTTGGGATATGTCGTCCTCAGCGCCGATGCCACATCCCGTTCCTTGTACGATCTTGATGACGCCGCAAGCACCACTGCCAAGCATTGTGGTGGAAGATGTGCTCCCAGCAGCAGCAAGTAGCCTCGAGCCATGTCTGGCAGCACAACGCCCTCGGCTTCGCCCTTGGCGAACGACGCCTGAGCTCTGCCGCAGTATGCCGCGATCGCCTCGTTCTTCACCAGCTTCAGCGAGAACACCTCCTGGAGCGCCTCGCCCAGCCTGTCGTGCGCCGCGACGTCCGGGAAGCGCGCATCCAGCGTGTCGAACAGCACCTGCTCGCCACCCTCCGTCTCCAGGTCGTCCATGTCGAAGATCTCCATCGCGCGCGCCGCCACGTCGTCCAGCAGCGTGAACAGCATCGGCCCCATGGCCGTCGGTGGTGTCCCCTTGGCCCGCACCCGATAGTCGCGAAATGCGTCGGCTCCATTGCCGGCAAATCTCCTGATGCCGCCGGCCTGCCCAGCGTCCGTGTTCATCTGATTGAGCACCGCCGGCACTCGCCCGAGTGCCTCCCTGCGACAGCGCCTGCTATCGCGTGGCCCGCTCCGCTCTACCAATGCAGATGGCTTCGAGAGTGGGGCCCCCGCCCCACCTTTCCTCACCCGAGGCAGGCCAAAATGCTGCAGCACAGACTCAACACGCACAGATCACATCCAGGCCCAGCTGGGCCTCCATTACTTCAGAGGTCATCCAGAGGGGGCCCGCTAGGGCCGCACGTGACTACTCAGCCACTACGATCAGCAGTATGTATGTATGTATGTATGTATGTCTGTCTGTCTGTCTGTCTGTCTGTCTGTCTGTCTGTCTGTCTGTCTGTCTGTCTGTCTGTCTGTCTGTCTGTCTGTATGTATGTATGTATGTATGTATGTATGTATGTATGTATGTATGTATGTATGTATGTATGTATGTATGTATGTATATATGCATGCATGCATGCATGTATGTATGTATGTATGTATGTATGTGTATGTAAGTACGTACGTACGTACGTACGTACGTACGTATGTATGTGTGTAGTGGTTTACAGCCCATCCTGGCACGGTGCTTGGGTTGTGGGTTGGTGTCCTCTTGGATGTTCGTTTGGATATCGTGGGAAGCCTGTCGGGGGCCTCTTGGAGGCTGTCTTGATTCCTTTGGGGGGCCATTTAGATGGCCTTTTTGGGGTTTCTTCTGGGCCTGTTTGGAGCATCTTGGGGCTTCTTGGAGGCCTCTTGGGGTTTCCTGGGGGCCTCTTCGGGCGGAAAGCTCAAATTGTCGGTTCGCTTTCCCCTTCTCGGGCCCGTGTTGGGCCGTCCTGGAGCTCTCTTGGGCCGTCTTGGGCGCCTCTTGCGCAAGTGCGCGCGCGCACGTCGTCTCGCGCGCAGGCCGGAATCCCTCATCAATAGGGTTCGTAGGGATGTCAGCATAGACTGCCACGGAAACTTATAAACCAACACATATGGTTTGCAACCTCCATAGTCAGAATATTTGCGCGCGGTCTTGCGAATTTTTACGAACATCAGAAGTTGTTCAACGTGTTCATCACACTCGACCAAACAGGCCTCTCGCGTCGCATGCCGAAATCATTCGAACGTCCTTGCGAAAGTGCTGGGCGGGCACGATCTTTGTCCAAAGTCCACGCGCGCATGTCGAAATCTTTCCAGAATCTTCATCACCGTCGCGAGGACATCGTCATCGCCATCGGCGTGACTTTCTCCGGCGCCGTCATTGGCCATGCTGTCTTCATCGTCATCACTGTCGCCATCATAGCGTCGACCGCAGTCGACGTCGCCATGATACCGAGCCCGCCCAAGTCACAGACTCGCACTGAAGTGCCCACTGGGAAGTGCCCAGGGGTCAGCGCCCTCGCGGTCGCGTCGGTCGCGCCAAACCAGGTGGCCGTTGCGCGCGCGAGCATGCAAGGGCCAGCGCGGCCGCAGAGCTGCAATAACCAACGCCAAGCATTCATCGCAATCGCCGCCGCATGGGTTTTGCAAACCAAGCTGCGGGTGGGTAGGTGTGATGGTTGCGCGAGCACTGGATTTGTCAACCCCAGTTTTATTATGTTACTGTCGCATTATATGTTGCACCACATAGGTTGCACAACATATCTTGCACCACGTAGATTGCATTACATCGGATTCCTTTTAGGTTGTACAACTTACATTGCTGAAGGTACAGCGCTTGGGCCCCACGCTGGCTAACCTGTAGTATTGGATCCACGAGGAGCTGGATCCACGGACCCGTGGCAGTGCAAGCCAATGCTGTGATTATGCGGGCGAGTGGTTGCGGTTGCTGGGAAAGCGCGGGATGTGTTTGAAGCGTCGTCCGTCGTTTTCGTAGTCGTGTCGCGTCGTCCACTGGGCTCCCATTCGATGGTAAAGTGTTTGAACAGGCGCGTGTGTTCAGAAAGCGGGGGGGGGAGGCGCTGCCGCCTATTATTGGGGAGTTTGTTTGCCGGTTGCTTCGCGACATAAGAGGACCCCCCCGCGATTTCACAGTACATGTCCTGTACGCTGTTTGCCTTGGACGACCCCCCTCTCCCCCCCGCTTTGCACACAACACCTAAACAGTTCACCTTCGCCAGGGTAAACAGCCTCAAACACGCGATGCGTACCCAGGACGCGTCGAACACAGCGGACGCACAATCGTTCTCCGGAGGCAGGGGTGCAAAAAAAAACATGCGCGTGCCTGGGGCGCAACACCATGCATTTGTACTTCGGCGGTTGGTTGAGTTTTTGTGTGGCGCTGGGAAAAATAATCTCCCATCTTGTAGCGCGAGCGCGTTGAAGACCCGCCCCCGTGAGCCCACCTCATTTCGAAAACCCTGACGCCGCGAGGCCGCGAGGCCACCGACCGTGCCTCCTGAACGCGTTTTCCCCGCCTCCTCCTCCAGCGGTTGTTGGGTTCGATTCGGATTCTGGGAACGACGGAGAACTACAAGGCGGCGGTTTCGCTCGAGGGGCGGGGAGGCGTCCTCGCGAAGTCGGGCCTGAAACCCCCAGGGGGCTTCAGAAACAGCCCGGGTTGCGCCAATGTCCCAGGATTTCCCAAACAGGCCACATGATGCGCCCAAGAGGCCTCAGGATGTCCCGAAAGGGGTTACAGGATGCTCCCCGAAGGCCTTCCGCAAATGTTTCGGTTCAAGCCACGTCCTCATGCCTCAAGGCTAATGGGCCTGTGCTGGGACCGCCTTACCTGTGCGAGTCCTGAAACTATATGTTGGCCCCGATGGCTTCATCTGGCCATGTGCAAGGAGGTGCGGCGTGCTGTGGCAAATCGTGGCGTTGTTGCAGACGGGCGAGGTTCGAAAATGGCATCGACCGCTACACGCTGAGATTCGTAGACCCAATGCAGGAGGGAGGGTTCGCGCGCAACCACAAGGCGCTGCTAAGCCACTATGTGGGACTGGCGATGGGCGTCATTGCAGCCGTAACCCTTCTGACGAGCTTGACTGGCCACAGGTTCTGGGACGACTCCCAGTACGCCACGACAGAGGCCCAGGAGCTCAGCAGGTGGCAGCTGATCATCCAGACGGTCACGACCTCATTTACATCCAGCTGCGAACGGCAAACCCCGCCACCGTGCCAGCGCAGCAGCGCAGCAGGAAGGAGGTTCACTTTAAGACCCGATCCAGTTCAGACAGGACGCTGAACTGGAACGGGTCTTGAACATGGTCTCTTTACCCACAGCCTCGCTATCCTCTTCCTTCCTCATCGCTCCTCATCGTAACTATTAACTATTTTCCACCCTCCCTCTTGAGGGCATCTCTGACGCTTCTCTTGTCTAGGGCTTATTGAGGGCCTCTTGGGGGCCTCTTAGGGGGCCTCTGGGAGGGTCGGTCGAGCGCCTCTTGGAGGCCTCTTGGGGGCCTCTTGGGGGCCTCTTGGGGGACTCTGGGAGGCTATCTTGGAGGGAAAGGCTCCCAGGGGCAGTTCGAGTTTGGCCTCCTAGAGGCCTCTTGATGGCATCGTTGGGCGCCTTGTGGCCTTCTTGGGATCCTTGTCGGCAGGCTCGTGGCGATGTTTTGGGGGCCACCTGGGCCGTCTTGCGCTTTCAGAAGCCCACAAACGCGAGCATTCCAGAATCCAGCAAACACTTGCTGCCCATGGTATTTGCCTCTCGGGGGCTTTTGTGCATCCTCTTGGAGCCTTCTTGGGGCGTATCGGGGGCCTCTTGGGCCGGTCTTGAGGCCGTCGTAGGACCCTCTGGTGCCGTCCTGGGGCTCGTCGGGCAGTCTTTGGACTGACCTGGGCCGTCTTGCAGTCTTCTCCGGGCGGTCTCGCGTTGTCTTGGAGCTGCCTCCAGGCCAGGGAGGGCGTCAGGGAGTCAAACGAGCGGGGCGTTGAAGAAGCCTACAAGACAGCAGGCGAGCATTCTCGCACACCACACCGTGCCCAGTGCACGGTGTCAGATTTCTGGCCTTCGGTTCTGCGATATTGATGGCCAAGTACAGCATTGTGGGCACCTTGGGGTTGGAGGTAGCTGTTGTGGCTGCGGTTATCCCCCTCATGATCGTGATGGTGATTAACTCGAAACACTACGTCGCGCGAGTGTTCGGCTACGCCGACCCAGAGGCCATATGGGGCCTCAATCTGGGCGGTACCGACGGCAGTGTCGTGCTGTACATCGACTGCGTTGTCACCGCTCTGCACCTGCTGATGCCGATCCGCTGGGTGGTCCTCGTTCCCATGGAGGTGGCAGTGCTCGGCCTAAACCGTGTTTTGGTGATTTCGCTGACCGTTTTCGTTTTGTGTTCGTTTTGCAGCAACGGCGGAACGAAGACAAAGCGAGGGAACCCGACAACACAAGTAAATCGACAAGCACTGTTTAGGCCGAGCCCTGGAAGGTGGTCGCTTGTCTAGCCTACATCGTGCCCGCGCTGCTGCTCGGGAGCCCGACCATGAACGCCGTGCCCTTAGACGATTTTAGATGCGCTGGGGGCGGTATTTTCTAGGCCGGAGGATCGCGCCGCATCGCCGATGCATCGGCGATGTGGCTGGATGTGGAGCCCGATGTTCGCCGCGGCGGCGTCGCCGATGTTCTCCACGCCAGCGTAGCCGATGAATCGGCTACGTCGCTACTGCATCGGCGATGCATCAGCGATGTGGTGCACCCCATCTAGTCGACCCCATCCAGGAGGTTTTTTATGTTTGTGTTCCGGCATGTTTGTTCCCATTTCGGGGTCAACGCTTGTTCCTTGTTTGGGGATTCTCAGTTGCGCAAATCTTCGGTTTGGTTCCGTGTTGTGTTGCCCGCTTTTGTTTGTCCTGGGTTGCCTTTCTTTTTTGTTGTCCAGCGCTTTCTAACCTCAATGAAGGTCGTGCCCCACAACGTCATCGGGCTCCTGGCGCTCACTGTGATGGCGGCCTTCGGGAAGCGGGCCTTCGAGAGGCAGGAGCGCGGGCTGTTCGCTGGCCTCCTGGTGGAGAAGCAGAAGCGCTTCCAGGCCGAGTTCGAGCTGTCCGAGAGGCCGCGCCAGGCTCTTGCGGCCAACTGCGAGCCCTACAGCCAAGATGCTGACATTGGGCCACGTTCGGCGCCCCCCGAAAAGCTGGGCCAGGGTTTCGTAACACACGTGCCGGAACTCGGGCCCAGCTTCTTGAGCACAGTCGCCTTTCCAGCGTCAACACCAGAAGTCGGCCCAGGCTTGTCTGAAGAAACTTCGGGAAGCTGGCCCTGATGTTTTAAAAGATAGTTTTCTTGATCATTTTTTCGGCTTTAGATTTCTATCCAGTTGCCTATGGCAAGTCCCGCCACCGTGCCTAATTTGAGGGAATTGAACCTGTTGAGTGTTCGTTGAGATCTCGTGGGAGGCCTCTCGGGAGCCTCTTAGAGGTATTTCGGAAGCCTCTTTGGGACCGTTCTGGGGCCTTGGAAGCCTCTACTGGGGGCCTCCTTGGGGCCTCTTGGGGCCTCTTTGAGGCCTCTTGGGGCCTCTGAGGCCTCTTGGGGGCCTTTGGGGCCTCTTGGGCGCCTCTTGGGGCCTCCTGGGGGCCTCTTGGGGCAGAAGGCTTGGATTTTCGGTTCGTGTTCCCTAGCTTCGGCCCCTTTGGGGGCCATCTTAGGGGGCCTCTTTGGACCTTTTGGGCGCCTCTTGCGCCGTCTTGGGGTTCTCTTGGAGGCCCCTTGGGCCGTTTTGAGGTGGGGACCTCTTGACCTCTTGGGCTATCTTGGAGCGTCGGGTTGGCCATCTGGAGGCCAGCGTCTTCGAGCGATCGTTCGGCGACTCGGGGCCCTCTTGGACCGTCTTGGGGGCCTCCTTGGCCGTCATGGAAGCCTTGCAGAGCCCCGGGGAGGCGCCAGGGTTACCCAGGAGACCCTGGCAGTAGAGACGACTCAGTCGGGTGGGTGCGACCGTGCGACCGGGAGGATGGGGCGACCGCTTAGAAGACTACAGGAGGGTGCGAGGAGGAGGAGGAAGAGGAGGAGGAGGAGGAGGAGGGAGGAGGAGGAGGAGGAGAAGGAGGAGGAGGGAGGAGGGAGGAGGGAGGAGGGAGGAGGGAGGAGGGAGGAGGGAGGAGGGAGGAGGGAGGAGGGATGAGGAGGAGGAGGAGGAGGAGGAGGAGGAGCGACTTCAGAGGCCAGGCAGCCCTTGGCAGCCTTCCACGCTTCAAGGCGTGCCGCAGGCACGGCGGCGGCTCGGGGAGCCTGCGGGTGGCCTGGGCCCGCCGTTGGCCAGGGAAGCTTTTTCCCAACCCTCCTTGGTTGGGTATCCGTTTTGAATCAGAGCACCGCGGTCGCGCCTTCCTCCTCCCGCCTCCTTCCGCCTGCCTCCTGCCCTCTCTTCGCCGTCGCTGGGGGGCTGCGATCTGCGAAACCCTGGGGGGCTGCGATCTGCGAAACTGTCGCCACTTTCGAGGGCTGTTGGTGGGTCCAGCGGGGTGAGGCACCGCGCAGACCTGAGGTAGACCTCGCCGTCCCTGGGGGGCTGCACTCCTCGTGGTAGCACGAGAGGGCCCGTGCCAATAGAGACACCCTGCTTGCCTCCAGGGTGCCCTGGGTTTCCTGGGTTTCGATGGTTCTGCTCTGGAGGACGCGACGCTCCCATCCCCCAAAAAGGAATGGACTTCCTGGGGTCTCAGGGCTGGGTTTCTTGCGGAGGGTTTCTTGTGGACTGGCCTCCACTGTAGCACGATGACTACTGTGCCTCTGCGGGTCCACTTGACGCTAGAGTAGACCGGACACCCCCACTGGGGTCTACTCGGCTGCGGGGACCCGTCAGATTCTGACCACAGCCAGTTTTTCTGAAACCTGGCCTGCAGGGGTATAGGGTTCACACGTGAGGCGTTCCAGAAGGGGTTCGCCTCCGGGGGTCGAGGGAGTTGGCATCTCTTCCTCGGCGGACGATTGGCGGAAGGCGGCGACAGTAAAACGTTTCTACCTCCGCCAGTGCAAGGCTGGTGGAAGTTGGCGGAGGAAGTATCAAGAAACACCTGAGAGATGGTCACCTTTTTGGGTTCAGGGTGTTTGTAACCCGCCATGCGCCTTCAGGTTACAAGCGACGAGGCCGCGAAGGCGGAGGGCGACCGATCCGTCGTGCCGTCGTCGCTCCCCATGACGACCACCAGCGCAGGGGCCTTCGATGCCACCCTGGAGCACGCGTCGCTGGACCAGATCCGCGCCATCGGGCAGCGGGAGCAGTGGCTCCTCGCCTCTGGCGAGGTGGAGGAAAAACCGAATTTCCATGATCAAATAGTTGTTTCTTAAAGCACGAAACAAAGACATAACAACTGTCTCCGGCGAGGTGGAGCTGTTCACCGACGTGATCCTCGGCGAGGGCGGCTTTGGCATCGTGGTGTCGGGCCTGTATCACAACGCCCTGGTGGCGGTGAAGGCTGCGAAAGGCCACGACTGGCGAACGTATCCATGTCCGCGCTCTTGCGGTCTGGATTCCGGGGCGCGATCTCGTGGATACGCGGTCGCATGGATACGTTCCGCGCGGAGCATCCGCGAAAAGACGCCCCTCGTTCACAGGGTCGCGGCCCAGGGGCCCGGCCAGCGAGGCCATGGGTACGGATGCACGTGGTACGCCCACGCACAGGGGGCGTCACTCAGGGTGGCCTGGCCGAGCTCTGCAACGAGCTGAGGATCCTCCGGCGCATCCGCCACCCCAACGTCGCGTTCTTCTACGGGGCGTGCATGGACGTTGTGACGGGCAAGCTGTGCCTCGTGCTCGAGCTCGTGGACGGCCTGCCCCTCGGCGGGTTCATACGGGGCCTGTCCCGGGGCCCTGGCCAGCCTGCGGAGGCCAGCGCTGGGGAGGCAGAGGCCGGGGTGCAGGCCAGCGGCGCTGCCACGCGGGCCCACCTCGTGTTCGACATCCTGAACGTGCTGCGCTACCTGCACTCGAGGCTCGAAGAACCACACCTTTTTTCCGTCGGCGGCGAGGCAGAGGATGTCAGCTCCAGCGTGTGGCTATTCGGGGCAACCGAAAAGAGGTAGGAAAAAGACGAGGGCGGCCGCGCGGGGGGAGGGGGAGGGGAAAGCGCTCAGGCTCGAATAATCAAACACGGCATGTGCAGAAAAGAATCTGCGTTCCGCGTGGATTTCTTACGGGCCCCCCCTGGCGGCGCCGCTCCGACGCCGCCCCTGGGAATCCGCGCGGACTTCCGCAAGCTTTGTGTGTTAGGCACTTTTTCGTTCATTTATGGAGGCAGCCCGTCGTTGTGCACGGCGACCTGAAAGACTCCAACGTCTGCGTGGAGGAGCGGTGCAACAGGAGCGGGCGGAACTCGTACCACGCCAAGTTGCTCGACTTTGGCCTCTCGCGGATCGTCACGAAGAATGCCAAGCCTCTGAGCGGCACATTGCGATGGATGGCGCCAGAGCTGATCGCTGCTACAGCCGTCTCTCCCGATGCTGCCGCCGACTGCTACTCGTTTGGGTTACTTGTGTACTTTATTGTCGCAGGACGCCTACCCTTTCAGGGCACGAACAAAATGCAGATACTGAGTCAGCTCCGCCGTGGCCAAGGGCCCAGCCTAGCGTGGCCCACGCCCGCCGGCGAGCTGACGAAGGCCTGCGGGCCAGTGGTGGAGCAGTGCACCCAGCCGAAGGCGGCTTCACGCCCAGCGGTGCAGCAGATCAGCGACGAATTGTCCGCCGTGCTGGGCCACGTCGTAGGTGGGGACATGGAGACGTCGGTGCTGGAGACCCTGCGCAGCAGAAGCTCCGCCAGAGGGGACACGAAGACGCTGCCGCTCGGCGCAGGAGGTCCCGCTGGCGGGGGGCCCGTGGCCAGTCCGGAGCTCCAGAAGTTCGAAGGCTTGGTGAAGCTAAGTCAGGTCAGCAGCTCCAGCGTCAGCGCACTCGTTCCAGGCATTTGCACCCAGAGCGTGTCCGTGATGCCCCAAAAGACGGCGGTGCTGTCGGCAAAGGGCGCGGACGGCGCCGCAGCGGCGCGCCCAGACAGCCCTGGGAGTTCGCACGGGCAGCTGGCCCATCCAGAGTTCGAGCCGACGCCGCTGACCACGCAGATTCTCACGCTGACGCTTCTGCTCTACCAGTGGAACGTCTCGAGTCCAGATAGCCCGTGCTGCTGGCTGCACAGCGCCTTGCATTCTTTGGACAGGATGCGGGCGGAGCTCCGCTGCAGGCCGTGCAGCGCGAAAGGCCCCATGCTCCGTGGGCAGTGCCGCAGTTGCGGGCTGCTGCTGCTTGAGGGCCAGGCAGTCTGCGAGTTCTGCGAGTGCCCGGGTTCCTGTGTCGCCGTGGACGCTGCCGCGCGCTCAGAAGATGCGTTTGCTGTCTGAGGCAGCCTTTCCCGTTGCACTTCGGGCGCGGGCCCATGGCCGAAAGCGCGCCTGTCTGAACGGGCGCCAATGCGGGTGCCATCCACCCAGCCGCATGGCTATGACCATCGATGTCATGGGTTTGCTCATGGACTTTTTGGTCACATGCCGCCAGCATTAGATGAGACTGGTGCAGCAGACGGTCCTAGGTGTCTGAATCCGATGCCCTCGTCGTTGCGCTGTGCGCGAGGTGGTAGACACTCATGCCGAGCATGTATTTTTATTGAGCTGTCTCGTCGTTATTTCTTCACGTGGGCGACGCAGAAAAACGGAGTCGGCTTCACCGACATTCGCGTGTGAGCTCCCCGCGTAAGGTCTCGCGTAAGCGCCCTCGTTTCCAGTGTGGCGTGCTGTGCTGGCGGCCCGCGCAATCTGCGGCGTAAGGTCGCTATGTCATCGCGCGTAGGACTGGTGTCTTTTCGTCGCCCACGTGATTGTTGGGCATTTGGGAACATTGCAGTGGTGCAGGCATTCTACCGCGGGCCGACTTGCGTCGGCCCTGGTTGTCTTTAAAAGGTGTTGGTGGGTACGGGTCTGCAGATGTTGGGCTCTAGATGGAGTCCCCACGACCGCAGTTTTGAATCGGTGATCGTGGGGATTCTGATGACTTATCTGCACACATTGAGTGCGCCGGATAACAAGGAAGATCAGTATGTACAGCCGCCCGCCGACAATGCATTTGATTTTCTCAAATCGTAGCGTTGACATGAATGTCAGCAACTTTGCAAACCGGCTCCCTCGTTGTTGGTCGAACCAAGTACGTTCGGCGCAAGCGGTCTTTTCCTGTTGGCCAGACTGTGTGTGCACCTTGTTTTTTCCACGGAATGGGCCTTGGGCCAGAGTGGCATGTCTGGTTCTCTCCTTGACTCTGGGTGCCTCTTCTTCTCTCCCCTCCTTCCCTCGTCCTCGTCGCCCCCCTTCGCAGGCGATTTTGTTCTCCCGGCCCCCGAGCTCCGCCCGAAAAGTCGTTGGCCGCTCAGGCAAAGGGGGGACAAACTCTGGGATGCACCCCCAGGGGGTCGACATCCGGAGGCACCCCCCTACCGAGGACACGGAGGCCCCCACATCGTATAGTTATCCCAGGGGGCTGGGCCCCACATTTTTTTCTCCGCGGAGCCTGGGAGAGGGGTCGACATATCCCTTGTGAGTCTTAAGTCTTCCATGTCCCTGTACAGGAGGCATATATTGGAAACTAGACTAAAAACAGTCTGGGGACGACTTTCCTATTACTTGGAGCGTTTTTTATTGGATGACTACTTCTAATCTTTCGTCCAAAATCCACCTGTAGGAGGACACGCCTGACCTAATGTTAGTCGTCTCCCTGTGCTCTCTTTGTGCGCGTCAGACTGTTTGGACCCGCCTCGGTCGTTCCAATGTGCTCGGCTGCTCGGACGCACGGGCATATACATTATCTATATATATATGTATGTATACAAACAATCATGTATACATATGTTTGTATATATGTACATACATATACGTATATTCACACATACATACATACATACATACATACATACATGCATGCATACATACACACATACATACATACATACATACATACATACATACATACATACACATATATATAATACATACACACATACATACATACACCCATACATACATACATACATACATGCATACAAACACACACATACATACATACATACACACATACATACATACATACACATATACACATGCATACATACATACATACATACATACATACATACACACATACATACATACATACGTACATATATACATACATCCATACATCCATACATATATACATCAATCCATACATACATACACACATACATACATACATACATGCATACATACATACATACATGTACACATACACACATACATACATACATACATACATACATACATTCATTCATACATACATACATACATACATGCATACGTACAGACAGACATACAGACAGACAGACAGACAGACAGACAGACATACAGACAGGCAGACATACATACATACATGCATACACACATACATACACACATACATACATACATATATACATATACGTGTGTATATACATATATATATATATATATATATATATATATATACATATATATATATATATATATATATATATGTATGTGAATAGCCCCACCTCGGCCTGGGCCTGCCCAGCCCGCAACAATTCTAATACGCTCGCTGATACCCCCCGTTTCGCTCTCTTGAGGCGGCCCAGAGAGGCCAGGAGGGTGCCAAACCGAGCCAAGAGGGTTCCAAGAGGCCCCCAAGACGACGCACGAGTTGCCCAAAACGGCCCAAAAAGGCCCCAAGGCGCTCCAAGAAGGCTCCCAGAGCACTCCCAAGAGGGCCTCAAGAGGCCACAATCATCAAATTCCGATGGGAAAGCTGATATTTTTAGCGAGTGCGCCTTTGCAGCTTTCACGGCTGCGAAGACGGTCCAAGAGGCTCCCAAGACTCCCCCAAGACGGCCCCGGAGGATCCCATGAGGCCCCCAAGGCGGACCAAGAGGGCGCCTAGGCGGCCCAAGAGGCGCCCAAAACGGCCCAAGTTGGCCCCAAGGCGGCGCCCAAGACGGCCCAAGAAGGCCCAGAGTCGTCCAAGACGGTCCAAGATGGCCCCGAGCTAAACCTAGAAGGCTCCGAGACGTCTCAAGAGGCTTGCCAAAGCATTCCCAAGAGGGCTCCAAGAGGCCCAAATCGTAACTTTCCGACTGGGAAACGTACATTTTTAGCATGTGCGACGCTTCGGTTTTGACGGGTTTGAAGACGGCCCAAAAAGCTCGGAAGACTTGCCCAAGAATGCCTAAAACAGTCCCGAGAGGCCCTCAAGACAGACCAAGAGGGGGCCAAGACGGCCCAAGGGCTGCACAAGACGGTCCAAGTTAGCCCCAAAACGGGCCCCAAACAGGCCGAAGAAGGCCCCGAGTCGCCCAAGACGGCCCAAGATGGCCCCGAGACGGTCGAAGAAGGCTCCGAGACGTCCTAAGAGGCCTGCCAGAGGGCGGGGGTGGGGTGGTGCCACCGGTTGACATGGCCGCCCCGGGCGTCCTGCGGGGCCCACGATCCCGCCCAAGACGGCCTATCCCAAGACGGCCCATGAGGCCCTAAAGACAGCCCAAGAGGCCCACACGACAGCCTCAGCGAGGCCAAGAGGGCCCCAAAGACGCCCAAGAGCGCCCCAAGAGGGCCAGAGATGGCTTGAAGATGGCTTAAGAGGGCCCCAAGAGGGCCTTCAAGAGGCAAACATCTGCCCATCCCCTTCGTAAAACGTATGTTTTCAGCAGACTCGCTTGCTTCGTCTTCACAGTGCCCCAGACGCCCCCGAAGAGCCCCAAGACAGCCCAAGAGAGACCCAAGAGGGGTCAAGACGGCCCAAAAGGGTCGTCCTGCGGGGCTCACGGAATCCCCCAAGACGGCCCAAGAGGCCCCAAAGCCGGCCCAGGAGGCCCCCAAGCCGGTCTCAGGGAGGCCAAGAGGGCCCCAAGACGCCCAAGAGGCCCCAAGAGAGCCTCGTTCGAAATCTTGTTCCCGGAAGCCTCTCCGGGAATATGATTTCCGGTTTCCCAGGACGCCCAAGAGGGGCCTAAGACGGCCCCAAAAGGGCACTAAAAGGATATTCAAAAAGGCCAGGAGGGCCACAGTTCGGTGATTTGCGCGAGATGTTGTTGGATTTCTTCTGCGCGGAGGAGACGGAGAGGACAAAGGAGGAGGAGGAGGAAGAGGAAGAGGAGAAGGAGGAGGAGGAGGCGGGAAGGAGGAGTGGAGGGGAGGAGGGGGGGAGAGAGGAGGCTCGAGGGCGATCGACGACCGGCGACGACGACCGGCGACGGTGATTGACGACGACGACGACGACGACGACGACGACGACGACGACGACGACGACGGTCGACGATCAACGACGACGACGATCGACCACGATGACAACAGTCGACGCCGCTGATCGACGATCGACGGCGACGACGACGACGGCCACGCCGTCGGCGGTGTCCGCGTGCGCAGAGCCACCCTGGGCCCAGTCTTTGCCGCATCGTTCAAAATCCTGTCCCCGGAAACCTCTCCGGGAACATGATTTCCGGAGGAGGAGGAGGAGGAGGAGGAGGAGGAGGAGGAGGAGGAGGAGGAGGAGGAGGAGGAGGAGGAGGAGGAGAGAGAGAGGAGGAGGAGGAGGAGAGGAGGAGGGAGGAGAGGTGGGGGGAGGATTCGAGGGCGACCGACGATCGGCGACGGTGATCGGCGACGGTGATTGACGATGACGACGACAGTGTTGACGGCGACGACCGACGACGACGATCGACGACGATGACAGCAGTTGACGCCGCCGATCGGCGAACGACGACGACGGCCACGGCCACGGCGACGGCGGCGACGCACGAGCATATGTATATTCTCTGACCATATAGATGCATATATATATATATATATATGTATCAGCAAAATCATATACATATATATATATATATCACATATGCATACATACAATTATATATATGCATACATACATACACACATACATACATACCTTCATTCATTCATTCATGTATACATACATACATACATATGATTGAGCGCGCGCGTGGGGCCCGATAGACTCTAGACTAAAAAGGGGGGCCCAGCTTGAAGCTACCCCCCTCCCCCCTTCGTTGTTAAAGGGGGGGGGCTTCGGACCCCCCCCCCCCTCCCCCCTTTTCGTGGTTCGGAAGGGGGAGGGGCTAAGCCCCCCCCCCTTCCAAGCTACCCCCCCCCTACCTCCCTTTAATTGAGCCGGGGTGAGCCCCCCCCCCCTTTAAACGGGGGGGGGTCTTCGGAAGCTACCCCCCCCCCTCCCTTTTCGTGGCCGGAAAGGGGGGGGGGCGCTTCCAAGCTACCCCCCCCTCCTCTTAATGGAGCTGGGGTGAGCCGCCCTTCCCGTTTGAAAGGGGTGGGGTGCTTTGGAAGCTCCCCCCCCCCCCTCCCTTGGTGCAAAAGGGGGGGGGGGGCTTGAAGCTCCCCCCCCTTCCCCCCTTTGGCCGCCCGGCTCCCGGAGCCATCGCCCTCCCTTTCGCCTCCATTTATTCCCGCCCCTCTCCCTCCTCCTCTTCTCCTCCGTCTGCCTCCTCCTCTTCCTCGTCCTCCTCATCCTCCTCAGTCATCATCGTCATCCCTCCTTCCCCCCTTTGGCCGCCCAGCTCCCGGAGCCATCGCCCTCCCTTTCGCCTCCATTTATTTCCGCCCCTCTTCCTCCTCCTCTTCTTCCTTTTGCCTCCTTCTCTTCCTCGTCCTCCTCATCCCCCTCATAGTCATCATCATCATCATCATCAGCATCATCATCATCATCATCATCATCATCATCATCATCATCATCATCATCATCATCATCATCATCATCATCATCAACATCAACATCAACATCAACATCATCATCGTACTCCACCGCGGATCCTTCCATTCCGTTCCTCCTCCTCCTCCTCCTCGGTTTTCTCCTCCTCTTCCTCCATTTTTCCCTCCTCCTCCTCCTCATCATCATCCTCTTCCTCCTCCTCCTCCTCCTCCTCCTCCTCCTCCTCCTCGTTATCCTCCTCCGTTTCCCCATCCTCCTCCTCCTCCTCCTCCTCCCCCTCCTCCTCCCTCCTCCCTCCCTCCTCCTCCTCCTCCTCCTCCTCCTCCTCTTCCATCTCCTCCTCCTCCTCCTCCTCCTCCTCCTCCTCCTCCTCTCCCCTCCTCCTCCCCTCCTCCCCCTCCTCCTCCTCTCTCCTCCTCTTTTCCTCCTTCTCCTACCTTCCTCCCCCTCCTCCCGCCTCCTTCTCCTCCTCTCCTCCTCCTCCTCCTCCTCCTCCTCCTCCTCCTCCTCCTCCTCCTCCTCCTCCTCCTCCTCCCCCTCCGCCTCCCCCATCCTCCGCCTCCTCCTCCCCCAGCTGGCCGCCGTCTTACACGAACACTGCCAAACCCGACGGGCTGGCGTTCTCCGAATTACACTTCGTGCAACTTTCGGGGGGGAATCGTATTTTTCCCAACCCTCCTTGGTTGGGTATTCGTTTTGAATAGAGCAGTGTGGTCTCCACTTCCTCCTTCCCGTCCCGTCTCCCTCTTGCCTCCTCCTGTCTTGCCTGCGGGGGGCTGCGATCTGTGAAACTGTCGCCACTTTCGAGGCCTGCTGGGGGGCCCAGCACAGTGACGCCACGCGCGGACCCAAATTAGACCTCGCCATCCCTGGGGGGCTGCGATCTGTGAAACTGTCGCCACTTTCGAGGCCTGCTGGGGGGCCCAGCACAGTGACGCCACGGGCGGACCCAAATTAGACCTCGCCATCCCTGGGGGGCTGCGATCTGTGAAACTGTCGCCACTTTCGAGGCCTGCTGGGGGGCCCAGCACAGTGACGCCACGCGCGGACCCAAATTAGACCTCGCCATCCCTGGGGGGCTGCGATCTGTGAAACTGTCGCCACTTTCGAGGCCTGCTGGGGGGCCCAGCACAGTGACGCCACGGGCGGACCCAAATTAGACCTCGCCATCCCTGGGGGGCTGCGATCTGAGATCCCCGATTTCGAAGTGGCTAGGGTTGCTCAGGGATTGCAACTAATCAGCTTTATCTAGTCCTTGTCCTGAAGCCAGTGTCCTGCGAGTCTCCCGAATTCCGTCTGCAGGCATATGTAACCCTCGCTCCGTCATCGCCCCCCTTATAAAGTGTCCCAAACTATTTGCGCCCCGCGTTTGCGCAGGGGTTGGGTACGTCGCCAGGGTAATTTTTCGTTCCCGGGCGTTGGCACGGGACGAGTTGAATGATACACTTGCGTTGCAATCGATTGCAATCCATTGGATTGCAAACGATTCGATTGCAATCCATTGGATTGCAATCGATTGGATTGCAATCGGTTGAATTGCAATCGATTCAATCGATTGGATTGCAGGGGAGGGACAGGACGGAAGGGAGGGAGGGGAGGAGAGGGAGGGGAGGGAGGAGATGGAACGAAAAGTGGGGAGGGAGGGGAGGGAGCGGAGGGAGGTGGGGAGGGGGATTGCAGTGGAATGGAGTGCAATCGATTGCAAGCGATTCGATTGGGATTTTCGATCGTCGATCGTTGATCGTCGATCGTCCATCCTCGATCATGGATTGTTCATTTTGGATCGTCGGCGAAAGGGAGGGCGGAGGCTCCGGGGGCTGGGCGGCCAAAGGGGGGAAGGGGGGGGGGCTTCCAAGCCCCCCCCCCCCTTTGGCACAAAGGGGGGGAGGGGGGGGAGCTTCCAGCAGGGCGGCTCCAAGGGAGGGGGGGGGTAGCTTAAGCACCCCCCTCCCTTTGGAAAGGGGGGTAGGGGGGGGGGTAGCTTCCGGGGCGGCCAAAGGGGGGGGGTGGGTAGCTTCCAAGCACCCCCCCCCCTTTGCACGAAAGGGGGGGAGGGGGGGGTAGCTTCCAGCAGGGCGGCGCCAAGGGAGGGGGGGGGTAGCTTAAGCACCCCCCCCCCCCCTTTGGAAAGGGGGGGAGGGGGGGGTAGCTTCCGGGGAGGGCCCAAGGGGGGAGGGGGGGTAGCTGTAAGCCCCCCCCCCTGCAAAAAAAAGGGGGGAGGGTGTGTGCTTCCAACAAGGGCGGCTCAAGGGAGGGTGGGGTAGCTTAAGCCTAGCCCCCCCTCCCCTTTGCTCGGGCCCTGTGGGCGCGCTCTCTCATACATACATACATACATACATACATACATACATACATACATACATACATACATACATACATACATACATACAAACACACATACATACATACATACATACATACATCCATACATACATACATACATACATACATACATACATACATACATACATACATACACATACATACATACATACATACATACATACATACACACACATACATACATACACACATACATTCATCCATCCATTCATCCATTCATCCATCCATCCATCCATCCATCCATACATACACACATACATACATACATACATACACACACATACATGCATACATGCATACATGCATACATCCATACATACATGTATACATACATACATACACACATACACACATACATACACGCATACATACATACATACATACAAACATACACACACATACATACATACGTACGTACATACATACATGCATACATACATTCATCCATCCATACATACATACATGCATGCATGCATGCATACATACATAAACACATACATATATACATACATTCACATACACACACATACATACATACATACATACATACATGCATGCATGCATACAGACAGACAGACAGACAGACAGACAGACAGACAGACACATACATACATACATACATAGATATATACATGCATGCATGCATGCATGCATACATACATACAGGCATACATACTTATATATATATATATGTGTGTGGCGTATTCTCGCCGACGGGCCAGAAGACCTCTGGCCGATACGATCGCGTCCGCTGACCGCCTCGCCCGCGCGGCCCGGAACGCTTCTTCTCGCCTGCGCGACGTGGCGGCGCTAATCGCGCCCGCTAGCTTCTTTGCGCGGCCCGGAGATCCCGCCAGTTTCGCGTGAAGATGCGAGCGCGCGGAAGGGCGGTCTCCCCCTAGCTGGTACGACTATCACCATTATCGCCATCATCGTCACCATCACCGTCATTACCAGCATTGCCATCGTTAGCATCATCACCATCAGTTATCATGTGTCTTGTCTCCTTTTTGTTCCGCTGTTTTCTCCGCCCATCTTTTCCTCCTCGTCCCCGTCGCCTTTGTCCCTCTCGCCCTCTTTCCTTTTGGCGCCTGGTTGTTACACCCATGTGCAATACAAGTTTGCCACATGGGTTTCGGCTCGATGAGGGGGTTAATTCGCTTCCTTCGATGGCCAACGCTCTCTCCTCCCATCCACCCCGCCGCGGCGCCACGTTGGACTCGTGTGGTTTCGGCATCTCGTCGCGCTTCGCTGCGTTTCGGCACGCCCCGCCGCTGCCCGACCGCCGTTTGTTTTTCACTGGCGCCCGCCAACCAACAACATGCGTTTTCGGAACGCAGCGGACGTGTCCAAGCACTCCCCCCCCCGCCCCATTCCTACCCTTTCCCCTCTCGTCCCCCTGTCCCCCCCCCCGCCGCGCCCCCCCACCCCGTTCTTCCATGGCTTTCTCGGGGGGCAGGGGGGCGCGTGACAACTTCACAGCTGATCGCGGAACCGTAGTTCTGCTTTGCGACATTTGCGGTTGAACGTTCTGAGTCATGCGGTGTTTCTGGAGTTCAGGAGTGTACAGCGCGCCCATGGCCACACATTTCGATATCGAGCACGCGTTAGCCGCGGCAGATGCCACCATCTGAATTGGCATTCGTATGTTTGTGGTCGTGATGATTACTTACGAAGGTATCAGTATTTCTTTCATGATGTTGTCAGCTGTCATACGACCACCACACACGTTAGCATAATGCTTCCATGATCGCGCCAACGCATCATCAGCCCCATGTACGTGTTGCAATAATCGCTCCGTGCAGAGACAACCTCAACAGCCACGCTGCAATATAACACGCGTGGTAAGCCAGCATCAGATGGGGCGTGTTTGGTGTGGGTGGTTAGGTACCGCAAAGAGACCACACTGCACGGTGCGCGGGCACGTCACGGCACATGTTTTGGCAAAATACGTAAACGTTTGGCACCGCCCTTTTTTTTGCAGTCCTAAAACCCCGGCGCGACACGTCACGGTGTATTTCTCGAATTCATGACCCACGGCACGGGTTCCGGCGCGGAACGGCATTTTAACCCCGCATTTTCGGATTTGGGCACGGCACGGCACGCGGCGCGCGGCACGCGGGCACACCGGCTCGCGGGCACGGCGCGACATATTCTTACAGTTCTAACACCTGTGCGCGGGTCTGCACGGCACGGCACGGCACGCGGCCACCTGGACACGTCACGTGGGCACGGCATGGTACAATACGGGACTTTTCTGGCATTCTAGGACTTCGGCAACGCACGCAAGGCACGGCACATCTGTCGCAATATAAAGCCTAGGTGCGACACGGCACGGCACGGCACGGCAGCACGGCACGGCACGGGACATGCTTTCCACATTCTAGGACTTAGGTGCGACACGGCACAGCATGCCTGCACAGCATTTATGTTGTTGCTTATGTTGTGTAGATTGTTTGTTCTTACGTGTAGTTCCCATTCACAGCATTAGCTGTTTACGGAATTCCAATGGCAATCTCAGTAAGCGGTTCTCCGCATCATTTTGAATGTTACCCCAGCAGCCGACCCCCCCGCAGCAGAGGGGATTTTTGATGATGTTGTTCTCGGTTGCTCAGGTGCCCTGGGAGGGCCAAGTGGAGGAGAAGGAGGAGCAGGGATTGTGTCATGATGATGTAGACGATGATGACGATGTTGTTGTTGACGGTGATGATAGTGATGATGATGATGATGCTGCTGATGATGATTTTGATGATGATGTTGACGACGATGATGATGATGATGGTGATGATGGTGGTGGTGATGATAACGACGACTACGACGACGATGATGATGATGGTGGTGGTGGTTGTGGTGGTAACGATGATGATGATGATGATGATGATGATGATGATGATGATGATGATGATGATGATGATGATGATGATGATGATGATGATGCTGATGCTGATGCTGATGCTGATGATGATGATGATGCTGATGCTGGTGATGATGATGATGATGATGATGATGATGATGATGATGATGGGAGGACCGATCAGGGGACCACGTACTGTGAGGATGATTGTGATTTACCATCACCACTCACTCATCAGCCGTGAACAAATTGTGTTGTCTGTTGGCCCCGTTGCGCGCTAGAATAGGATCTGGAGATACGTAATGTGTATCAGCCGAGTGCTCATTCAACTGCTTGTTCTTCGCAGGGGGCACATTGAATCCAGAAGAACAAGTGTGAAACTACATTTTTCTGGAAGGTGGACGTAGCGCACGAGATCGCACGACAACCGACACTGGCAAACCATAATGTCGAGGACGCCAGCGGCGAATGACTGGCCGCTCACTGGTGGTTTGGCGGAGTTGCGTGTAGTGTTGTTTTTTTGGTTTTGTTTGCCTTCTCGGGGCTTCTTGGAGCACTGCAGCGCCATAGCAGCGGCAACGGAAGTCTTGTGCTCGTGAGGCCCTCTTCAGAGCCTGTGGCCGTCTTCGACGCTTCTTTGGCCCTCCTGGCCGCGCGGTGGCGTTCCTGTGGGAATCCTGGGGCAGCCGAAATTGAGGCCCCTTCCAGTTTTTGTTTGGGGTTGGTCGCAGTTGTTGTGGTTCTTGGACACGACAGGGCCGTTTTTGTTACCGTTTCCCAGATATCTTGATCTTCAGAATGAAAGCAGTCAAAAAAAGCGGTTCGTTGAAACGGAGCAAAGACGTCCCCGGGATTGAAACCGGAGCCAGAGCCGGAACAACAAGAGCGACGGAACCATAAACGAAACGGCGTTGGAATTAGGACCCACGTAAACGGCACAACGAAATCGGACAAACATTGCTTTGTCGTTTCCAAGAATCACTCGGGGTCGGAGCCCCTTTGGTAGACAGTAGAAAGGAGACAGGACTTGAGTTGCAAGTGTCACCAGTCAGCCCTAAGAACACAAGACAGCGGTACAGCAAAATATCTCACACCCTTGCTCCCCCAGCGGGGCTGGCGGATTCGCTATGCAGTCATTGTGTGGCGCTTTGGGGAGCGCCGCGGATCAATGTGTGGCGCCGCGGATCAATGTGATTGTTGCGTCCTCACGCTCGGAAGCCGTACCAGGACACCAGTTCTGGTACTTCAACACTGCGAAACAAGGTGACTGTTCCGTCTTGCCATTTATAGACTGCGCCAAAACATTATGCCTTGGACTTCAACCATACGAACTCTTCAAAAAGCTACAAAAGCTTAAATCGAACATATGCCCAGCGCTAAAGCGGGAGCCATATTTGAAACACCACTCTTAGCCTCCATCCGTGACGCTGTTACAATCGTTTAAGACGAATGTACGCGGTGCGAAGGCGAGAGCCACATGGTGACCAGCATTCGCCCTCCATCCGTGAAATTGCTGCAAATTTCGAGTTCCAGGGTTGCCCACGCCGAGGAAGTCTCAGGCGAAACGCCCGGCCCGCCCGGCCGTCACGTTTTGGGGTACGACACGGACGAGTTCTTTATAAGGAGGATGGATGGGGAGGAGGAGGAGGAGGAGGAGGAGGAGAAGGAGAAAAAAGGGAGGAGGACGAGGAAGAGGAGGACGAGGAGCAGGAAGAAGAGGAAGAGGAGGAACGGAGGTAAGCGATATAATAGGGCATGCATAGTGTAAAAGGGGAGGGAGGTCATCTCCAGTCTTCCGTATTGGTGTGGTGTTGACGAGCCCAGGCCAGGCCGCGCAAGTCTGATGGTACGAAGGCCCCGCGGGCTATGGATTTCTGGGGCTGCCCCACTTGCGCGTGGCCGTCCGGCAGGCGACGAGACGCAGATCACCGCTCGGTTTCAGGGCGACGTAGAGCAATTCCTGGCCTTGCTGCAAGGCCAGCTTCCCCACCCCCTCCTCCCTCCAACTCTCCCCTCCTCCCTGCGCCCCTTGCTCACTCCCTCCCCAGCTTCCTCTCTCATGGCTCCCCCGTCCTTCTCCATCAAATTCTCCCTCATCCCGCCTGCCCCCCAGCCCCTTG
Source organism: Prorocentrum cordatum (assembly GCA_963575745.1). Taxonomy (NCBI): domain Eukaryota; class Dinophyceae; order Prorocentrales; family Prorocentraceae; genus Prorocentrum; species Prorocentrum cordatum. The sequence goes on from CAUYUJ010014616.1 coordinate 494,947, forward strand.
CTTCATGAGCTCCCTCGGCAAAAGGGGGAGGGGGGGGGCACACCCTTGCCTTGTCTCAGCATCATCTGCTGACTTATAAGCTTTTACCAAAGCTGCCTTGGCAGCAGAAGGACCGCCGCGCGCCCGCGCGACCGCTGGCCCGGCCTTCTTCGTGTATCGTAACCCTAGCCATAGCTTAACGGCAGAACACCATACTAAGCCATGCTTACAAGGAATACCGTTTCCAATACATCGCTTGGATACGAGCATGCAACTATTTCAAGAAGAAGGTCACCATGAAGAACAGCTGCGCGCTTTGCTGTTGAATCGGTTTGCGAGAGCTCCCCGCCTGACGGAGAACTTGCAAAACGCTGGTTATCAACCGAATGCTCTATCGTCGATGAACAATGCCACCAAATGGGGGAACTATGTTTCTCCCTTTCGGCCGATGATGCACGAAAGGAAAAATAGCAATGCCACCACTCAGGCATTAACGTTCCTGGAGCTGTTTCAATCGACGACGGCGCGGAACAATTTCAACGTCCTCATTTGAAGATCAGCTGGGATCTTTCCTATTACGATGAGCGCCGACCGGACACTCCGAAAGCCACTAACGACAAGGAGCCCTGAATGGCACGAGAACGGCGAGCACATGCCGTTGCCAATCGCTGGCCAACCTGTCGTTCCGATTGGCCTTCAAGCGCGGCGAGCACTGCGCGGAGTTCATATCGCCAGAGGAGGATTTTTTCCCGCAAGTCGACGCCCAGGCCGATTGCCCACGATTGTGTCCGCCTGTCGCAGAAAAAGGGGAGACGAGAGGCCTATGGCATCAGTCCGCCTGTTCCGCTAGCTGACGACCCGCCTCCTGCACAGGTGTCCTTCGCCTGCGGCGACGAGGCTGCGGTTCTCTCCGATGACGCGCCAGAGCGGGTCTCGAGGATATCATGGAGGACCAGCCCGCGGGCAGCGCGGCCAGGGCCACCAGCAAACAAAGGCGCGGGACGGTCAGGTTTTCAGTTACGTCGCCGCTCGGTGAGGGGACGAGGTCCGACGGCATTCCCGAGGACGGGCCTGTGCCTACTCCGGGGGGGGGGCCCGGTAGCTATGCGCCCGGGTCTCCCCCGCGTCCTATTCGGCCCGACGATCGACCTTCGGCCGCAATGCCCGTGACGCTTTGCCAGCGGGCGCGTTTTCCCCGCAGAAGGAGTTCGGAGAGGGGTGGGCCGAGAGTTTCGAGGCCGCGTTTGGAGGTGTCCGAATTGTCTCATATATCATGCCACAACAGCGGTTACGGCGACCTGCACTCTCAACGCCCTCCTCCGAGGCCGTTCCTAACGACGCGGTCGTAAACGGAAAAAAAACAGAGTCAAAAGTGTTTCTCGAGAGAAAACGGCGTTTCTCGTGAGAAAACGGCGTGTGCAAAAAATGTTTTGAAACGCAAAGTATAAACAAGTTCGTCGCTAATGTTTGTGTCATACATTGAGTGGATCTTGTTGCCGTCCGTCAGTTCCTAAGCCTCGTTCTCATTATTTCATTGCCTGCCTCCTTCTACCTTGGTCATCCTCATCGTGTCTCTCCTGTTGTATACTGGCCTCACAGTCCTTATGGCAGTGATCTTGTTTAGTCACAGTCGCACGCATATGCCTTTGGCGTCAGCGACAGAGCTCGATGCCTATATGCGTGAACGCTTTTCGAGGGCGAACCTGTAGACTTAGAACCAGGAGGAATGATATCAGCGGAATAGGAGGGCGGTGTACCACATGGAGAAAGGTCTCTCGCCGAGGTACCCTTGGGGAGCCCGGGGGGACGAGGAGGAATGCTGACAATCAGGAGGAGAAGGAGTATGATGATAAGAAGGTTGAGGCGGAGGTAGACGATGAGGGCTTCCTGCGGTCGCTATCGTTGAGTATGTAATGCGCGTGTTTGAAGTGCACCCAAATGCGGCGTGCCGGGCGCAATGGGATGTATATGACGTGTTGTCCGAAATCGGTACGCCCTCGCATCGCAATCTCTAGTCCTGAGGTGCTGCTCGGTGCCATGCAACATTCTGCCCGCAGTCGCAAGATAATGTGAACCGTCAGCACCTAGAGCTAGCGCGCAGAACACCCTTCGATGTGTGTGGCATCTCTTTGTTTAGAGTACTGTCCACCTGGCACGAGTCAAACAATCAAACCATGAGCCCAACGAGCTCGACCTGCTCTACTCCTCAAACGCCTTCTCGGCGAAGTTCTCCCACGCACGGTTGCCGTCCTTCCACCTTTGCTGGCTCTCCTTGCTGTAGTGCTGTAGTGGTCCTTCAGGGCGGCGTTGATGGCCTGCAGAACGTCCTTGGGCACGGTTTTGGACAGCCGCAGGCTCAGGACGCTGACGTTCACGTAGTGGGCCCATTTCGGCGCATCTTTCTCCGTCTTGGCAGCGCTGGTGTTGAAGAAGGCCGAGTAGATGTGGCCGTGCGGAATCCACAGCATGGAATTCGCAGGCACAGCGTCGCTCGCCAAGAACCTGCTCGGTATCCTCCTCCTCATCCTGCTCGTTCCGTTCCTCCTGCTCCCTTCCCTTCTCTTTCATCTTCCATTGTATTGTTCCTCTTCTATGTTCTTTCGCTCCCCACCCTCAATTTCGTCATCCCCTATCCTGCTCTTCATCCTTATCCTTCTCCTAATCCCCCATCCCTCCTACTTAAAGCTGGCATTCATCCTCCTCCTCCAGCTCCTCACTCCTCGTAGCTCGTAGGGCCCCACAACCTACTTACACTTGCCACCCCGTGAACCCTTGAAGATTCTTCACGACGATGCCCTGGTCGAGGAGGTCGTTGAGCCGCTGCGTCATGAACACAATCGGGTTGTCCAAGGTGATCGCGAAGCTCCCGATACCAGGCATGTTAAACGCCCCCGGACCACAGCGCAAGGCGTCCCTCCTGAGCGTGATCAAGTTCGGGCGGTTGCCCTCGTCGTGCATGGCGAACTGCTCGCCCACTTCCACGGGGAACTCGAAGTTGACGCCCCCGAGGCTGATGTTCCCACGAGTGACAGCGCCCGTCCACTTCGTAGTCTTCATATGTCCGTCCACCGTCTTGATCTTCTCATCCACTCCGGTCTGAATTTCGGCAAGGATGGACGAGCGCACCCCGCCATACTTGTTCTCTGACGCCGTCCACAAGCACACCTTGTTGGGCTGCAGGTCCCCGTTGTCACTCGCAGTTTGGAAGTAGGTGTCCTGGGATGTCTCATTCAAGTAGTTATCGCCAAGACTAGTTGTATTCGCGTACAAGATATCACTAATAACCTTCGGGTGCTTCTTATTGTAGCCACCAGCGAGCAAGGCCTGAGATACGTGTTCTGCTGGCAACTGATACAGACAACGGCGAGGAGGAGGCGGAGGGAGTGTGAATAGAACCCGTATAATACCCTCATATATACTCCTTATCCTCACTCTCCTGCGCCTGGCCGTTTGGGCTCAGGCATTGGATTATATCGATCAGGCTTTTGATCGTGTAGGAGGAAAAGATATCCATCTTTCCCTCCTTTCCTCTACCAACGGATCAGGGGTTCTGTACCTTTGTACTTCAACCCCATACACAGGTTACCAACCCTTAAGGCCCACAGTTCATCGAACCCCGCGCATTGATCTCGCACGCGGCTTCGATGGAGCCCAAGCGGCGCATGCGCCGTAAGGGGTCCGTCGGGGCCTCGCGTCCGAGCTCTCCGACGGCGCGACGGTTCGGTGATGAGTTGGTTGACCGTGTGGGTGTCCCAGATACGCCCCCCCCCAGCTCAGACGGACCCGAGGCGCGGCTAGCTGCTGAACTTCGCCGCCACGCCGCCCGCGGGGGGACAGGAAAAGGAGTAGGAGCAGGCAGTCGAGAATTTCACACGCCAACCTTCGAACCTCCATCTCCTCTTCCGTCGGGAGCAATCCCAACTGCGTCGGGCGCCGTCTCCACTGGTCCTGATACTCCAGGGCGCTTCCGCGCTACCCGCGGATGGCACGCAGGTGCTGGCCTGACCAGTCCTGCGACCGTTCCTGTGGCGGAGCGCGCTGCTGCTTCTGAGGAGCTCGGTAGACCAGTGTCGGCGCTGCTGCAGACGCAGTATCCCCGGGTATCATCTCGTCAGACACCACACACACACGCACGGCCCTAGCCGCAGCTCGCCCCTGCGTAACCGTCGTGAGGCCACAGGCCCATACGACGAGAAAAGGTCGAGCTCGCGTGCGGCCTCTCAGAGGCCATGCGCTCCTCGCGAGAGGATGCAGCAGGGAGCTGACGCTCCTCACCTCTCCCTCTCAGACGACCTGCCGGCAGTCACGTCCGCTGCAGGTGAGATCGCTGGGCTTAGAGACCAGGTTGAAACCTTCGTGTCCAGGCAATACTCTGGACTGATGCAGAGCGTTCAGACGAACGCTGCCAACGCTGCTGCCCTGCGTCAAGATTTTGACGGCGCCTTAGCGACCATAGATTCCAGGATCGCTGAAGATCGTCGTATCTTAGGTGAGCTGCAGTGTCAGGTTGACCATGAGATGTCGCACTCAGGTGAACGGTCCGCGACGGTCGAGCACCTGCGCAACTACCTAGCGCAGATGGAGCAACAGCTTGTGATCGTTCGTGACACAGGCGTTTCAGCGGTCAGGATCCTACATGGCGAGATCCACGACCAGCTCCGAAACCGACCGCCTCCAGCTGAGGCAACCGACCTTGGCGACGTCCAGTCTCAGATCAATGATCTTCGATCCCACATGAAACGCACTGCGGCGACGCTTCGCGCTGAAGCGAACGCCAATTCGTCGAACCTGATCGGCATATTGCAAATCACCTGAGTCATCGCTCAACGGCTTGATGCGACCAACGCTGTCGTGCAGCCCCTCACTAACCTGATCTCTGAAATGGGGCAGCGTTTACCTGATGTACAGGGCGCCCTGGCAGAGTTGCGTGTCGGGCGAGCCCAGACTGGCCAGATGGGATCTCCTCCTACGGTTTACGATTTCGCCCGCCTCACTGACAGGTTGCAGGGGGTTCAGATGGCGGCGGACCACGCGCAGTCTGAGCTCTCCCAGGTCACTCGTGAGAGAGATGTTGAAAAGGTACGCGTCGACACACGTCTGGGAAGTGAAATGGAGGCACGCAGCTCCCGTCTCCGAGCCCACGAGCAACGACTTGATCGGCATTCCCGACGCTCTCGGGATACTGACGATTGTGCACGCCAAAAAGTGGACCAAATACACGAGGAGATGACAGGCTGGACAAACCAATTGATTGACCACACCAACGACACTGCACTTCACCTTCAGCTTACAACCGGCCTATCCAGGCCGACGGCAGCGTCCGCTGAAGCACCGCGCGCCTCTGCAGGACAGCGACGACGTACGTCACCAGGGGCAGCCTCCGCGGCAGCTTCGGCACAGACACGCCACGTGTCTCCTGTGCGCGCAGTGCCAGCTACCGACGGTGTACCGATACCCTCGCAACCACTGTCTGCGGGTTCGGTCAATACTACTCCCCCTATCAAGGAGTCAGACACCGTCCGAGCCCCTGTCTTGCCTAAGACCACACAGTTGCTTGAGTGGCGGCAAAGGGCACGGATGAATTTTGGGGCCGCTTCAGGGCGGTCATCCAAAGCATATGCTTTCCTATGCGTGGCTGAACAGCCCGAGTGCCCCTTTGAGGACTTACGAGACAGCGGAGACTTCGAGAGCATCGATTGCAAACTCGCTACCGCTCCCAGCGACATCTTATCCTCTGATCTGCGCTACCAGACCAGGCTCCTCGAGACCGGAGAGCACAAAGCAGGGCGCATGCTGAAAGGACGCCAGATCTACTGGCATATTCTGCAGTCCTACAAAGTGACAGAGGTTGATGACGACCTACATGATTTTGAGCGCCTCAAAGAACTGAGGATGAGAGATGAAGATTTGCAACGATTCATTACCGACTGGGGCGCTTTACTGTTGGAATGCCGAGAGGCACCCGACCGAAGGATCTTGGAATCTCTGGTTCGCACGCAGATTCGCCGGCATGCTTGGATGAAACAGCATATGTACGAATACCGGCGCATGAAGATAAGCGGCCCGAATCGACCTATGATTGGCTCCGACAGCGCGTTCTAGACGTACTGGAGCTCAAACAACTCGAGAATAATCAGAACAAGTTGAGGTACGAGTATGAGAACCGTTCTCAGGTGAACATCTGCGCAGCCTGGACGAAAGGCAAGTGTCGCAATGGGGGCCGTTGCAAGGCTTTCCATACCTTTTCCAGGGATGGGAAGGACAGCGGATCTTCCCGAGCATCGAACGCTGGCGGCAACTCTCGCCGCAGCGTCTCCGCCCCTGCGAATTCCAAACAGCCAGGATCGATGCCATTTTGCTTCGAGTTCGCCAGGCGCAGCACATGCGCACGCGGCGACAAGTGCAGCTTCCCACATATGGCGCAGTGCAGTTACTTCGCACAGAACAAGTGCCACAAGGGTGACATATGTAAATGCGCTCATCTGGCACCTGGTACGAAGACACCTGAGAGAAGCCCCAGCCGTCCACGGACTTCCAGCCAGGACAGTCGTGGCCGACCGCCATCCCGCGGATCAGGGAGCAGACGATCTCCACAACGCGGGGGGGTTCGAAATGCGGGGGGCTCACACAACAGACGTGGCAACCGACGTCAGTGCGACCGATCTCGATCATCCTCCAGGAGATTCACAGACTCTCGCAGCCAGTCGAGAGGCCGATATGATAGATCATCACGATCATCTTCCCGAGGACGAGACGGGCGTGGCGGAGGACGTGGCAGTCCACGTGGCCGCGACAGATCATATGGCAGCGACAGAGGACGTGACCGACGTTCCACGTGCCGCGGTTCTTCCCGTGCCCCCCCCCCCCTTCCCCCCCAAGTTTAGGGCGCGCTCTCCCGCTACCTATCGCCGCCCGCGCCACTCCAACCGCAGTTACGTCATCCGCGGCAAGACTCTCATGGCCGCCCACAAGACCAAGACAGCATCTACCAAACCACGGCGCCGGATACGTTTCGACACACATACCGTAAAATACTACCCGCATATCGTTTCTGGCAAATCCACTCTGGGCAAGTGGATGGAGAAGCCAAACGAGGGCGATATCGTCAAAGTACCAGATCCGCTGCCACAGCGGTGGTGGAAACAGAGTGCAGACGCCCTACAACGTTGTCAACGGGATGCCAAGTTATGGCATCAGGACCTACATGGCTACCGACACGACACGGCGTCGGCGGAGACACCAACTGCGATTCCAGGTTCCGACGACTCTACCACAGAGTCTTCCGAGACACACCAGGAGACGGCAGTGACTCAGAAAGTCGACCCGCCACGATCGACAGCTGCACTGACACGTTCCTGGGTTCTCGACAGTGGATCTGCGCACTATCCAGGATGAGAACGAGCTGTCGCAGACCGAATCTCATCGCATATCTACTCGCGAGGAACATATACTGGAAACTGTCAATGGTGATCGTACTGCCAACGAGCACTACGACATCCAACTACCTGAAGTAGGCTTGAGGAGTTCAGCCCTCGCCTTGCCAGATTGCCCATCGTTATTATCAGTTGGACAATTGATTGAAGTCGATGGCTTTCGGCAACTTTGGGACCCCGATCTGGGCTACATGCTGCAGGATCCCGGGGGCCAATGGTATAAGGTTCCCGTCAACAACGGAGTTCCAGAACTACGCCTCGACGATCTGGCGAAGATACCACCACCACGATTGTGCACTTCATCAGCACCCAGACGTCGTCAGCGCAAGCGTTCTTCTGCGCGCTGCAACGACATGTGCTGGTGTTGCAAGAATCCAGAGCAGTCACCACCTACAAACGAGCCGCGGCCCCACCTAGGGACCTGTCTCAAGAGACAACATGTCGGTGAGGACGGACCCCTACGGTCGAAGAACCTCCCGACAAAGATAATGCCGAGTCCAGCGTGGATGCACACAGCGACTCGCCTACGTATCCGAAACAGCGTTCTCCTCCCACATGCGAGGGGCCTACCAAGACCTGCGGGGACACCCCAGGTGCAGCCGAAGTAGATACCGACATCACGTCGACCTCCCTCGAGGATCTGCCGGTGGAGACGCTTCCCAAGGTGCGCTCTGATGGTGATCGTGTTGTTCCAAACCGACAGAAGAAGCCAATCGACCTTATGCATTGCATGACCCACAGTTCGAAACATCCAGACTGTGAGTTTTGCTCTCGCACCATGGCGCAGAACGCCCCGTGCAGACGACAGCACAAACCACATCCACCGGCAGCCCCCGCGGATGAGGACGCAGCCTACGATGCTTTCGTCCCGGAGAAATTCGGGGAGGCTCTAACTGCCGACCATGTCGTTTTGGCCAAAGACGATGCCGCTGACGTGCGCGGTGACAAGCACGCACTTGTCGCACTGGATAGATACGCCGGCATCTTCATGGCGCACCCAGCATTGCACAAAGACGCAGCTTCTACGAGGGCATCCTTCCAGCAGTTCATCGCCACAAACGATGAGGTGAAGCACATATATACTGATAATTCTGGAGAGCTTCCGTGGGCATGCCGCCAATTGGGATGGGGGCATGACGCTAGCACCCCTCATCGTCCACAGACAAATGGATTGATCGAACGCATTGTCAAGATCGTCATCCTCGGTGCGAGAGCTGCGTTGAATATGTCTGGGCTGGGGAACGAATGGTGGAAAGAGGCCATGCAAGTCTTTGGCTGTGGACACAACTTTGCGCGCCCACCCGCGGGCGTTGCCGCTCTTAGCGAAGAGCATGCTGACAAGAGAGCGCACGAAATACGTTTTGGTGAAAGTTTTCCCGGGCACTGCCTACCATTTGGTGCTCGAATCTTTTGGGAATGCCTCAATCCCGAGATTAACAATGAGACCGCAAAGTTCAAGGAAAATGCTCGGGAAGGGTTGTTCATGGGATACCATTTACACTCAGGTGGACGTTGATCTGGTGATTATTATCTCGTCTTGGATACGGCTACAAATGCCAAGCACCCAGACGGCGACCTGTGCCGCGTTCACAGAGTCAAAGACATTATTACCCCCGACGGCAAGTTCACCTTCCCCGTGAATACCCTACGACATCACAACCCAGAGGCACACGACGAGGTCAAGGCAGCTACTTCTCGTCCTTTGGGCGACAAACCTATGCCGGACCTTCCGTTTGCTTGCCCGAAGGAGTGGGATGATCCATCTATGATGGCGCTGGACGACAATGCCGCTGATACTCGCCCATCGGCTCCAGAGGTTGCTGCACCAGCACCAGAGCCTGACTACTGGGAACAGCGTGGATACTGCATCATGCGGCGCATCCGTACTCCGCGTAGGAAGTTATTCATACCAACAGACGACGTTATGAACATACCTGTACCAGTTGACCAGCTCGATGTGATGCGAGACTTTGAGACGACTTCTACCTTCGAGGGCGAAGGTGTCGTCCGTGATGTTTGGGATGGTGTTAGCGCAGCAGACCACCGAGAACTTAGCGAGCCTTGGACCGGCTTTGTTCGGTTCTATGAGCTCCCCAAGATGTTGCCGGACGGCAAAATGGTGGTCCGCGGCCGTGAGACACGCGTGCAGACTACTACGCGCCCAGACCGCATTCTTCCCGCACATTGGAAGTTTTTGTCTCGAGGAAAACAAAAAATGATGATATTGAATACGCAGAAGACATCAAACAAGCTCGCGAGACTCGTGAACGAGCTGCACTTCGAGCGTGGACCCGACAGGACAAACGAGCCAAACATTTCCGCACTACTACCGCCGGTGGACCTACGTGGGATACCATGGAACGCCGTATTACTTACGATATGGACAGCGGAGCTGTCATTCGTGACGAGGACGTCAATGGCGTGACCAACAAGGAGATCCTATATGCCAAACTACCCGGTGGACTACGTGACATTACATTACTACCGTATTGTACTACCGCGAACCCTCACCGCAGCCTGCTGGAGTCGCACGCACTTCGGTCCTTATTGACAGTGAGGGGAACGACTTCGGGACCGTGAGCCCGCTCACCCGCAAGTTCACCCCGTCGGTGGCAGTGCCCACTGTGCCGCGCGACCCCACCTACACACCGGCACGCAGAGAGAAGATTCCTGATTCACCATGGGCAAGCCCAGCCCTTGTTACCAGAAATTTGAACAGGCGAGAAGTTGTCGCAGAGCCACGCGCACAGGAAGCCTTACGCAAATAATACGAGCGCCTCGAAAAGAAGCAAACATGGATGATAGAGACTGTTGCTGAGAAGGGCGATATTGAATCAGAGGCGATTCGTGCAGGGAAGAAGGTTCACTGCTTCAACATTTTGGAACTATCTTCCGTGAAACACGAGGAACTTCCCCCAGAACTACGTGCGTTCAAGGGCCGGGTGGTGGTTCAGGGCAATACTGGCAAAGACGAAACTGGCTTGGCCGCCATCTTCGCCGACGCGGCATCCAGTGCGTCGCATATTGAAGCTTCCAAGCTGTGTGACGCCACCGCGTTATTGCCAACTTATGGAGGCGAGCAGAGTGATGCGCCTGGCGCATACACGCAAGCCTTGATATACGGAGACGGACGAATCGACCCAGTCGATACTTGGATTACTCTACCTAAGTGGCGTCAACCTGCATCCTGGTCTAAATGCAGGAACCCCGTGTGCCGACTACGATTGGCACTATGCGGACACCCTCTCGCAGGTGTGTTCTGGGAACGAAAATGTCGCACGTGTCTGGGAAGCGTTGGATTTGAGCCTATCCCAGGCTGGGAATGTGCGTGGAGACACATCAAACTGGGATTGATACTTTCAGTATACGTGGACGACTTCAAACTTGCAGGGGCAGCCGCCACTTTACATGCCGGCTGGGATCTGATCCGCAGAAGCGACATTGATTTAGATCCGCCTACTCCGTACTCTCAATACTGTGGCTGTGGACAACACGCTTACGACGTTCTCCAGAACGTCTTCGACAAGAGAATGTCTACCATTCGACCTATGTTGCCTACCCGCAGTGACACATATTATCATACAGCGAAACAAGTTCGTGGAGTACGACATGATATGCTTGGCTTTACCGATCAATGTATGGAACGCTACCTGGAGTGCGCCTCCAAGCGTACCCAAGGGCCAGGCTCACGTCGTAAACGGTCTGACTCCCCGAGGGCTTCGCGATCCACATCGCCTAGCTCCTCCGGGTCGGTCGTGAGACCCACTAGCGCGCTCAACGCACGGTCACGATCATCCAGTCCAGAATGGTCTGTCGACAGACCTACTACTGCGTCGCAATCCACGACAGTCACGTACGATGACCTACCCGACGCAGAGACTCCTGGCATCGAGGACACATGTTTGACCGAGTCCGATTACTCCGACGAGGGTATCCTCGGCCAAGACGCGGCGAGTGTACTGATGAAGATTCTCTATCTGGCACGTTGTTGTGATTTCGATCTTTTGCGTCCAGTGTGCATGCTAGCCAGGGAGATTACCACATGAAATACCACGTGTGACAAACGCCTTCATCGGCTGATCTGCTACATCAAAACGACGCGTACCCATTGCCTACATGGATGGATTGGCGACGCTTCGGATAAGCTACCCATCATGCTCTTCACCGACGCCTCATTTGCTGACTGCGCTACCTCATCTAAGTCCACGGCTGGCGTCTTCGCGGCGCTAGTTGGACCCGACACGTTCTTCACTGTCAACGCCGTGTGCAAGAAACAGACGGTCGTTTCGCACTCATCCACAGAGTCCGAGATCGTTGCTCTTGACTCGGCGCTACGACTGGAGGGACTATCACTGCTCTCATTCTGGGAGGCTGTGGTGGAGGTTGCCAGCACCTGCAAAGAGAAGACGACATGCCTGGGCTGCCTGGGACGCGCCGCTACGGCGATATGTCCGACTCTGGCCGCCAAAAAGGAGAGGCGCAAACCATCGCCTCGCAAGGCATCCCCATGCAAGGGATCTTCTCCTAGCCGTAGGCAGCTACCGCTGAAGACGGAGCTACCTACGCCTCCAAAGAGGCGCACGATATCCCACGAGGGTATTGTGCTACACGTGGGCCCAGAGCCGGCTCAGGAGAGCAGCTCTCCCAAAGTGCATCTCATCGCCCTAGAGGACAACCAGGCCTTGATCAATATTGCCCAAAAGGGACGTACACCAGCACCTCGTCATCTTCATCGTACTCATCGTACTAACTTTGATTGGATATGCGAGACATGCCAATTCGAACATATTGAGCTAACTATGTTTGTACAGAAGAAGAAATTGCAGATATGATGACTAAACATTTCGAGCCGAAGAAAGCAGATCTCTGGAGGGATTTGTTGGAACTCTCGCTCATCTTCCCCGTTGCCCCTCTGCAGTGTGCTCCGAAGAATCCTTGGGGGCCGTTGCGAGGGCCCAGGAGGCCCGATGTTTTACCTCATATCGCAGAGCCTCCGAAACTGGATGGATGTCAGCACCCGTGCGAGATATTACTTACTGGCAAAGAAAAATGGGGGGAGACAGGGGCAGCATGCGGGGAACTTTGCGTGGGGCAATCCGACCGCGAGGGACTACATGCATGTTCATACCGTATCGGTGTTCCCGCTGCGGCCGGCGATTCTCGCCAACCCCGCGCAAGGGCTCGCTCATCACATGGTAGACGCTCTCGTCATCCCCCGTCGTCATCTCACAGCACAGACAGGTCTAGGACACTTCTGATACGACCCCGCCGCAGCTGTTTTACCACTCGAGCGACGACGCTAACCAGCATCTTGCTCGCTGTGCGCGAGACTCACTCACGAGAGATCGGTTATGCCCCCGATCCCCCCGTTCCAGAGATGGATCAGGCTTCGCCTCTGCACCTCGCGGGCTGGGCCGTCGGCTTCGACGACAGCTACGACCCGGAGGCCAACGACGACGATCGCGTGGGATTCACGTTCCACGGTCAGACGGGCCGCCCTCATGGAGACGACGATGGTTTCATCTACGTGCACCACCTGCGCCTGGACCACAGCGCAGAGCACGATCTCTGCGCGCCGGACGACTCCGCCCTTGTCGAGGTCACCCGTGCCGCGTCCATGGACGTGACGGGTCGCATCGGCAACGCTACGGGCAGGGTCGGCGGCAACGCTCACTACGACCACAGTGCAACCGCGGCCACACCGTGGATGTCGCTCATGAAGGCCATGCGCATGATCTCCAGCCTCTTCGCGCGCAACGCATCGGTCCAGGAAAACATCCGTGGTCTACATGATCACTTGAATGCTACGATCCCTGGGTCAGGCCGCAAGTGTCCCCCAATGGAGCTTGCGATGCGAGTGTTGACAGCGGAATGGATGATGATACGCAACGACTGGTCGAAAGTGGGCAGTGCATTGCTGGGGCAATATTCCCTGGACACAGTCCAGGATACGGAACAGCTGCACAAGGAAGGCCTTTACCTGCCTCCCGACATTTACGGCGACGGTTTGTCCACCCCAAGCTATGCTCCGAATCTTGATCTGCAAGGGCCAAACTTCCAGTGCGCCCACCTGGTCTGGCCAGGACATCCGACACGGCGGGACACGTCGGCCACATCATCGAGGACCGTCTTGCCACCGAAATGCGGGCATCTCCGATCTCCGCCAAACCAGACGCTTTCGCCGCAAGCTCAGCACGTGGCAGACCACACGCGGAGGGTTTGGAGGAATCGGCTCGAGCCCCAAGACGGTGGCAACACCATCTGACCACCCTGACGGCTGGAATACCCTCCCAGAGTATGGCGAACAGCATTGGCAGCCATATGAGGAGGGATCTGTGCTCCCAGGAGAAGAGCCTATCGTGGAATACCCTGGTATCACTCCAGGATCAGCCATGGACCCGCTCGAGTTGGCACAGGCCGTCAGAAAGCGGATGGCTTGGCATGCTACAGGAGGACTTGGGCATGCTCCTCCACCATGCCTTCGGTCTTTCGGGACACGCGTACAAATGGACAAATTTGCACACAGACTCTACGTGGATCATGCACAAGAAAGGCTCCAAAGCCAACCCGCACAAGAAGTATCCAGGGCACGGCATCGACGAGTTCAACAGCCCACAGCAGCGAGATGCACTTGCCAAGGCATCCAACGTTGGTCTTGTGCCGCTCTTCATGCCGTGCCTCAATGCAGCAGGAGTACATGGGCGGCGCCACCCTCGAGCATCTATCAATCTTCATCCGCGACGACATCGTGATGTGGGCGTTCTCGCACGGGAGTTACAAATAATTCTTCAAACAGAACGACACTCCGATTGGCCAGGATTGTATTTTTATTGCCAGAGGCTGGTGGCGACACCCGCTGCGATATGGCAAAGCTCCGTGATCAGTCCGCCAGGGCACGGGACAACCGTATCGCAGCTATCCTACGATCGCAATACGAGACCACGCCTGAGCAGCGCAGCATGATCCTCATGATCCGCAACGCCAGAGCTCTGTTCTTGATGAACGGCAATCATTCGATGGAGGAGTGGCGTAAGCTGAACGAGGTCATATGGGAATATTGGGCCAACGACTTCCCTGCATACGTGAAACAGCGGCACTACAGCAGGGGTCTCAATGCCGTCGTGGTCTGGAGTGCAAGCGACATTGCTTGCGCCAGTCATGGTCAGCACTGGTTGGATACACAACGCCACCAGGATCGTGCACCCACGAACGTACGTGAGCTCATCAAGATGGAGTGTCAGGACGGCGTCCCGAAGCTTATGCCGCTGCACGTAAAGGTGGACGTATCACGTCTCATCGACGTGCTGCAATACTTCTGTTGTCCCACCGTCATGGGGCCTGGCAAAGCCGCGCACTGGGGCGTACATCCTACCTTTGACCCCCCACACTAGCGACTTGACCAAAGCTATGCAATGTCGTGGTATTGTAGTACTTCCTTCCGACCACTGGATCGAGTCGTACGACAGGGCCACGCCCACGGCCTGGCATGCAAAGCAGAACAACCACAATCTGGTATTGATGACGACTCAGTTTTGTGATGCGGTATGCTATCGCAATTTCTGTGCGTTGATCCAGTCATTACCATCACAGCCGTATCCATTTCGACTTCCACTCCTGACAGCCGTCACAGAATCGCAAGCCTTTACACAGGCTAAGGAGATCATGGATGCTCTTCACTTCCGCGCGAACATGACTACTGGGTGGAAGAGGCATCTCAGCCTTACGACGCTGATGAACCAGACTGCAGGGGAAATCGCTCATTGTGCTTGGATGGCTTCCTGCGCCAGTGGCATGCTACCGCAATCCATGCCGCTGGCAACAAGCGATCCATATATTCCTATCCCTGGAATCACAAACGAGCCACCACCAGCGAACCCAGCGCAATCCAGTCAAAATGATGATCCAGATTGTGGGGCATACGAGGAGCTGTACCACCAGCTTCTCGTCCTGATCGAGGACTACCTGGGCGTGTGGGCATCCTACGACTCGAGCGAGAAAAAGGAGCTCCTTCACCCTACAGTAGTGAAAGAAGCGAAGGATGCGCATGCTCTCACATGGTTGTATACGAGCAGTTATTGATCCAGATCAATGATATTGCTGGGGCCAGCGTTGCGCAAATAATTCACGTATCATTGCAGAGCGCAGTGTGCTGACCTCTCATCGTGTCGGTCCTCGCATTGACAACGCAGATACCATTATAGCATGCAAAGGTTTCTATACCCAGAGCGCCTTGGATCGCATCGCCTTGGGGCTCCCGGCTGAAGTGCCGCAGCCGGCCGCCAGGCCCGCTGCAGCGCCACCCGCTGCAGGAATTGCGACATCTGCGGCACAACCGCTCAGCGAGGACAGACAGCCCCTGCCGCCAGGCCCGCCCCCGACCGCCACGCCAGCTGCGCCCGCAGACATGGGTTCGCATGTTGCCTCGGACGGGGGCGCCAACATGGCTGCAGAGCTGGATATAACTCCTGCTGACAGTGCGCCTACGCCTGGTCAGCAATTGGAAACTATGCATATTATCGCGGCAGGACTGCTGCGAGCGATCTTACCATGAGGACACAAGCCAGATACCTACATTCAACAATGCATACACTCCTCGTGAGTACAAGTTCCAGGCTGGTCTTACGGACGATCATCCATACGCGCCGCTTCCGTTGAGGGGCACATCCGCGCACAATGGCATGGACTGCATTATGAACGACGACTGGGCATCTCAATCGGCTTGCGACGACTGCGTGATTACCCACGCGCCCGACATTGCCCAATCCGGCTGTTTCCCACAATGGAAGTGGATGTCACTTCCGCCATGCGACCAGATCCGTTACGGACCCGACTTGCTTGCGCAAGAGTGGCTTGGCGATCCTACGTTTTTGAGCAAGGATATCACGACCATGCTCCGCCATGCGAACCACAAAAAACCTTTCCATATTGACAAACTTACTGACCGACGGGTCAACAGATGGTCGATGAAGGCACAGCAGTCCTGGGCGATTCCCAGTCGTTGGAAATATTTCCAGGAAGTGTTTCAATGGGAATTCGCTCAGCGCCGTGGTCAATCCAGCGGACCATCCACTGAGGCGGCCGTGGCCCACTTCCATAAAGACGGCGAACCAGCAGGATGCGAGTGCTGGACTGATTACTACCCGATCTTCATCCTTCGCGCGTTCCAGAAACACATTGGCCCGGAGAAAAACCGGATCGAGGTATATGCCAAACCAGTTCCTGCCGAGAGCGACCCCCGCTGCTTCGATCGGAGCAGCGTCATTGCTATCCGTTGCGTTGGAGGACGCAGTTCAGTCAATCCACTCTCCAGGCCATGGAATATGGGCTGGGAGAGCTTACACTGGACGGACGTCAAATACCTCCACCACGGCACGACACCTGGATAAGCATCCTCAAGACAGGGATCATTCCTGGCTACGTCGATCAGTCTCAGAAAGACAGACGGCAAAAAAGATCACATCGTTCGGAGGCATTGTATAGTTCAAGCACCTACGTGCATATCGCCAAACCGAATCCTCACACCTCTGTTCAACCGTACAAGTTCAAGCACTACAAGAACGAGGTGGAGCTCGTGATCGACATGAAATTTGCCACGAAATCTGGTTGCAGATTTTAGCTTGGCGCACAGGGCGCTATCATGACTGAGGACGTGGTTCCAGCCGCTGCAGTCCTTGCCGTTCGCCGTATCACAGGGCACCGTGAAGCAGGCAAGCAGTTGTGGCCAGAGAAGGGCCCCAGCTGGGACTATCCGCCGCTGGCTCAGAGACCATCAAACGTCAATATCAAATGGTACAAGAGTTCGAGGCGGATACGATCGCCGACCCTCCTGGGATCGCCCAGACACTACAGAGTGCAGCCCCAACTGCGAAGGTCTACGCCACGGCTCCACAGCCGCGGACACAGTCTGCCTCAGCATCATCGGCACAGCAACCTATCGCCCCTTCGCTGGGGGCGACCCCTGCTGGCCATACTGCTGACGCCGACGCCTTAGATGAGGCCATCGTCCGTGAGATGGTCAGCAGTTGTGTGCACAACACACAGGATAAGAACTGGTTGGTTCCAATGTCACGATGCAGAGAGGCTCTTAGACCCATCACAGCAAATCTTACACAGAAAGATTGGGATCGATGGCATATCTTCAATGACGTCCGCATGGGGGACTTCACTATCGTCAAAAAAATGGGGATCAAATAATTGCTACCACTATGACAATCACTACCCCAAGGGCGACTACAACACGAGAGTTCGTATGCACAGGGGCCATATATACGGACCAGTCATACATTTCGGAGTCTTCGAGAAGTTCTTTTCCGTACAAATACCTATCCTCAACTACGGCCTACGATGGGTAAACATATGGTATTGCGACAATAACCTGCCCCTCAAGGGCAATGTCTTCGCTTTGCCAGTACGCGCTGACATCGACCCTGTCCACTTGAATGTGGCGATCGAGGGCCCGTCTTCGTGCAGCGATCAGATCGCAGAATTCGCCAGTACAGGTGCTCTGCCGTATCTTGGACTCCCGACCATCTACAAGCCGCGTATCCCACGTACGCCGACCAGACGCCCCGCCCCTCGGAGACCTGATCCCGACCAGGAGCTGGTGGCGACGCCCGCCGACGATCCTATGGCGGGCGATGAGGGAACGCCACACGAAGCGGGTCAATCTACCGACGCTCCAGTCACTGTCATCATTGACACTTCTACTATAACACTAACAGACGATGAGAAGGCAGCCAATGATGCCATGAGGGCAGAAATGACGGCGGAGATTCATGCTGACGTGGATGGTGGATCTCCCATCCTCGATAACATCATCGATCCGCCAGATCATTTTCTCAACCACCCCGACTACGACCCAGACGATCATACTAAGTGGGTTCTTTCCTCTTACGACCACCGAGTGTATTACTGGACATATGCACCACTGGTGGACTCACCGATGATCCAGGTTAAACTATTTATTGAGTTACACGCTGGCAGGACCAGCCTTGTAGTGGACAAGATAGGGTCATACTTGCGATGCGAGTTCCGATTCGGGACCAACACAGAGGCATACCATATGGACTACGACTGCACTCATACATGGGCACGTGATTTGCCAATATGCAGCGCAGGTCATTTCTTCAAGAAGATGGTGCGTTTCCTCGGCCCTGAAGTTATTCAGGAATCAACTACAGGTATCTTCCAATGGATTTCCAAAATGTACCAATCTATCTTGTTGGATGGTATCAAGGGGCTAGATCAATTCACCAACGTTCCCATCAACAAGAACCATCCTGCTCTTACTGCGTTGCGAGCACTCTTCACAGAGTGCAAAAAGACACATGGAGACCCAGGCTTCCCCGCATGGGAGGAGCCGGCGGCGACGCCTGCCGCGCCTGACCAGGACGGCCCAGGCGCCAAGCAGGATATTGCCCAGGACCCAGGTAGTGTCGCTTCAGCAGCCCCAGATCAAGAGACAGCGGTGCAGGTCCTGGCCGACATGCAGAACATCGACCGCGAGGTGGGCGACAACGAGACCACCCTGCAGGCAGAGGCCACTCGCATTCGTGCGGACATGGCCGCATCCTACGATCAGACGGACTCCATGGACATCGACACTTCCGGGTACGCAGGACTACCGGGAGAAAGACTATCGCTGACCGAGATCGAGGGGATCGGACGATCGATCGCTTCTCGTGCCACCGCTGAGCCCAATCGTGAGACTATGAACCAGCTTGGTCAGTCCCTCGCGTCAGCAGCTGTTGCCGACACTCGCTGGAGCTCTCTCAGAGACCTCGCCACGTCTGGGGCCCCCGAAGAACTCCGGCAAGATATCCCGCGATGTCGGAATTGCGGTCGCCTCCTATCTATGGGGATTGTCACCAATGATGGGGCACTTTGCGACACCTGTTGGCAGCGCAGTGTCTCTGTAGGCGCCACAGGCAAAGGTGGGGCCGAGGCGAGCGACTTGGCGTACCTCCAGCAGCTCAACAATTGGATCAGGACCAACCTCTCCGAGAACGACGTCAGGCGCTACATGACAGATGGAGCGCGTGTCTACATGACGGGCAAACGGTCCAAGCACGGACACGAAAAGGATATCTTGAGGAAATTAGCGAAGAAGGCGGGAGAGAGGTACCAGAAGTGGCTCGATTCAGGTTCCCCTCCTGCGAATGGGTGCAGGATGATGGGCGAACCTGACGATGGCCGTCCTCTGTACCACCCTTACCGCACTGTCGCCCAACGCTGCCTCAACGACCCACGGTTCCACCGCCAGATGACTGCCGCCCGTGTGGAAACTGGCAAGAATGCTTGGACCATCGAGGACATGCGCGATGCCTGCGACATCCATGCTCGCAGTGTTGCGCTTGGCCACCCTGGTCGCAGGAACTGGTGGTTGAACGAGGGTAGGATGGACAGAGGCACCAGGCAAGAACGTGGTCTCATCACAATTGCTCTGCCCCGCGGGGACGGCACTTGTGGAAAGGTCGCGCAGCGTCAGCTTGCCAAACTTGCTTCTGTCGAACCTGCCATGGGATCTGCCGATGCAAGGGGGGCGAGTTCAGGGGTTAGAACCGATCCTAATGAACCCCCCGCACCCTCCTCTCACACGCATGGAGCCATGGCGCCGCAGCAGCCACGGCATCCGCCGCCGCCGCCTCGCGCTGCCCATGGCGACGCTGCTGGAAGCCGCGCCTCTGGCGCGCAGGCAGGGGCGCCCGCTGGGCCGAGCGGCGCGGCCGCTGCGCCACAGCAGAGCGGCGGGCGATCGGCCCACACCAGCGACAGCAGTCGCAGGCCGACGACGCCCCCGCGTGCCAAGCGGGCGCGTGCGACAGAGGACTACGCAACGTGGCGGCGCCACAACCTTGAGGACGGCCGGCGCGGCCCAAGGTGTTGGGGCTATTGCGCCAACTGCTGGATTTACATCGCGGAGAACAATGGCGAGTTCGTATGCGTCCGCGACTTGCAGTGCAACGATCGGTTCCGCAATTGGACCCCAAGTACAGCTTGGGCGACATATGCGACGAGCTTCGTCGGGGCCGATGGCCACAGGGTGTGGGGCCACAGGTTCTACATGACAGGCACTTCCTAGTTTTGTTGGCCGCGAGGCCCACTGCTCGGTTGGCTTGAACTTCATCTTTACAAAAGTTCGCCTTGAGCAGTGAATACTTATATAATATTTGGCCACTTCGCTATACAAGAAAAGTGGCCACTCATACACACCTTGCGAAGCCCAAGGCAGACTCCTAAGGAGCATCGCCGAGGGGAGTAACAGATTGCAGAATTTATGTATGCCGCTTTCGTGTTCAGTAACGTGACTTTACGTCGGGCCCGACATTTGCTTTGATGACCAGACGTGTTTCTTAACGCGATCGTGTTCCTCAACACGACTTGATCTCGCATTCTTTTGCTTGTTCTATACAGTATATTTGCGGATAATTTTGCGTTGAGAATTATCTGATGCCCAGCCTTAGTCCGAAAGCTGGTGGCAACGCCTGCCGCGTATAGACGCGGCAGCTTCTGATGTTGCTTTAATTTGGTCAGGTCCTCTTGCTCCGCCCGCCCGTGCCTCATTCTTCTCCGCCCTCGGGTGCCGAAGCGTTTTTTGGGGGGCGCACCGAGGGGGCGCCAAAGTGTGCTTGGCGAAGAAACAGGGGCCCTGGGTGTTCCTTCTTTACCGTGCTTGCCTGATCACGCCAGCTGCTGCGCTACGCTCCCCTTTTGCACACTGCTGTCGTGATCGGGTCGCAACTGAAGCGATACAGCTTGTGCGCTCAGCTGCCTTCCAGTGCTGAGGATTTGAGGAGTAAAAGGGTGACAGGTTATTTTCTCCTTGTCCCGGGCCCTGCCCTTGCGGGCGGGATTCGGGACGGGGGGTGTGAATAGAACCCGTATAATACCCTCATATATACTCCTTATCTTCACTCTCCTGCGCCTGGCCCTTTGGGCTCAGGCATTGGATTAAATCGATCAGACCTTTGATCGTGCAGGAGGAAAAGGTATCCATCGTTCCCTCCTTTCCTCTACCAACGGATCAGGGTTTCTGTACCTTTGTACGTCAACCCCATACACAGGGAGAGAGGAGGAGGACTAGGGAAAGGGAGGAGGAGGAGGCACCGAGAGGAGGAGGAGGAACAAAAAGGAGGAGAAGGAGGACGAGGGCGAGCAGGATAAAGAGGGGATGGAGGTGGGTATCGTTTCGTCGTGTATCCCCCAGCATTGTATCACGAAACGTCGTAGTTGCATAGTGGCATGCTTGGACCCATGTGTGGTTTGCTGTATGCGCACGGCGATAACACATGATCACGCTCTAGCGTTTGTTTGATCACGGCCGTGTCAACCCACAACCAAGGCACGCTGCACGTGTACACTCAGGCCCTAATCCTTGTAGTAGGGGGCCGCAATACATACAACAATCACAGCTGCATCGACGACTTTACACATCCAAAGGACCTTTTCCTTCTTGTGGCAGACGGCCAGGTACTCCTGGCGCTTGGTCTCGGTGGCAGTGTTGCCCATGATCTCGAACGTGGAGGTCTTCCTTGTCATTGTGGTGTTCAGTTCCTTGAGCCTCTCCTCGAGCGCGACAAAGGTTCGCCGTCTCCGCTTTCTCTTCGCCCAATTTCAGTTTCTCCATCCTGGCCTCCTTCATCTCAGTGCGGCTTTCAATGGTAACATCATAATGCATCAGCACCTCCGAGCAATCTGGGGCATCTGGATGATTACGATACTCCTGGACTTTTCTTTGAGCTTCCCTCCGACGCTCGTCACACCAGTGTTCTTCTTCCGGAGTTCCGTGCACGTGTCCTTGATCTCTTCCTTGGCCACCAAAAGGAGCGTTTCGAGGTTTCCGTCATCAATCTTCGCCTTGATGTCTCTCTTGTCCCTCATGGCAGCAGACCTCACCGATGCAGCGTCGTCCAAGGTAGTCCTGAACCGCTTGCGTGGGGGCTGAGGGGAAGGAGCAGGACGCCCCGCACTGCTGCTGTTGTTGCTCGCGAGCTCCTCCAAGTAGCCCGCGCGAACGTTTGCTAGAGAAAGCATGCGAGGGTTGTTCCTGCGCCTCCTCAGGTCGCCGTCGTTCTCAGAGCCATCCTGAGGGACATCACTGAGCTCCACTTTGCCTTCAGCACGGTCGGTGCGTGTCTCCTTCCTCGTGTACGACCTTCCTTTCAAGGGCTGGTCTTCTTCGCCGTCGTTGTCGAAGTGGGGGTCGCTCTGCTGCATAGCGTCGAACTCCCCGCTGGCATCGTCTGACTCGACCTTGTCCCAGAAGGCTCGGTAGCTCTTGAAGTGGCGCTTCGTGTACATCTCCGCTTTTCTCCCCTAGCGATCTCTGGGTCAGCATCTGCTTCTCGATGGTTTCTCGAGCGGCCTGGCGGTCTGTCTTCTTCAAGAATGGTTTGACGTCCGCTCGCCAACCGTCTGGGCCTGACGCCAACTTGTCGGCGGACTCCTTTAGCATCTTGGCGTCCCCCATGAGACACAAACGGTGGGCACGAACGGCATTCCAGCCTTTCTCCGAAAGAAAGACGCCCCGCCATTCTTTGACGAGCACAGCCTGGCACTGGGTCAGGAAGCACTCGTCGCCCATGTTGCCGATGGCCTCGCCAGGCACCTCGACGGCGCTATCGGCCACGTCCGGGTCGTGTCCAGTGATGTCCGCCGCGGCTGCCGCAATGATGGAATCGATCTAATACCAACTTGCTCTGAAAGAGAATACCTGCACTCAGTGAGACGCATGGACCAAGCAGAAACCAGCTCGCTTGAGGCAATATGGCTAACGGTGCCCTGACGTTTCACGCAAGAGGAGATCCGAAACAGCATGATGCGGACACCAATGGCACGGCACGGCACGGCAGGGCACGGCACGGAACGTGGCATGGCATTGCACGGCACTACTGCGCGGCCTCTAAGGGCTTGTATTGCACGGCACCACGGCGCAACACGGGCAGAAGATATGACGTTGTTCTTTTTTGGTATTCTGAAAACACGGAGGTTGGCCGCGTACGACCTTCCCCCCAGCACGACACGGCATTTCAGCATTACATTGAATTTCAGCGCATGTCTATATTACATACTATTCTACTGTACGTTGCATCTCTACATTGCGCGGTGTAGATACATTGCATTGTATTTCGACATTCTACTATATTTGGGGCGGCCCCCTCCTCCGGGAGAATCCAGGGCCCCGAAGCATTGACGCCGATGGCCAAGCATCATCGATACCACTTTCATCAACGCCATTACGATCACAATCACCACGTCCACGTCCACGTCCTCCGGGTGGCTGTCCGCGTGCGGACCCCGGGCCGACGAGGACGGACAGCTGCCGTGAAATATGTACAACCTGGGGCTCAACAAAGAGGGGTAGGGAAGCGGCCCTGACTGGCCCCCCCCCCGGCCGGGACCCCCAACGACGACGAGGACGCCGACGACGACGACAACGGAGGAGGGGGGGAGGGGCGACACGAGGGAGGACAAAGGGCGAGAGAGGAAGAAGGGAAGGGGGGGGGTCCCGACCGGAAGGGGGGGCCAGCCAGGGGAAGAGGAGGGACGTCGTGCCACGATCGTGCTCATCGCCCAATGCCAACTCCGCACATGCCCGCACCACACCATACACACATGCCCAGCACACAGAAGCAACCCGACCGCGGGCAGCGCAGGCACGGACACCGAGAGGGTGGCCGTACCAGCGGCGAGCACCACACACCGTGGCCCCGCTAGGTACATAAAGCGAACCGCCCTCCAAGGAGTCCGTTCGTCCAGCGAGGCGAAAACTGCCGTGGGCGATGTTCGCCCCCCCCAGGGCCCAGGCCCCGGGAGGCCCGAAGGGGAAACCCCTCCCCCCGGGGCCCCGCCCAGGGGGGGGTCGAGACGATCGGGGCACCTGTCTGGGTAGAGAGCTCTCGTGCGAGGCAACAGCAACACAAATCGTTAGATCCCCGGCCACTTGTGTGATGCATTGAATTCGTACTTCACCCCTCGTAGCTGGGTCAGCGCGGTACATCACCCCTCGTCGTTGTGCCGGCCAGGCACGGTGGATTCACCCCTCGGAGCTGCGTCAGCTCGAAACAGAAATCACCCCTCGGAGCTGCTCGAGCTCGATGAACTCACCCCTCATGGCTGCGTGAGCAAGCTCAGGAGTCTACGGCCATGGGGGCCGCCCCGCCGGCCGCTGGCGAGGCGCCGCCGCCGCCGCCCGCCGCCGGCGCCGCGGCCGCCGCCGGGGCCGCCCCCGACGCCGCCGCCCCCGCTCCTGCGCCGTCTCCCGCGCCTCCCGGGGCCGCGGCCGGGCGCCGAAGCACCCCGTGGTCGGGGCCCTTCTTGCCCTTGCCCTGGCCCTTGCCGCCTTTGGCCTTGCCGCCCTTGGCCCGGCCCCCGCCCTTGCTGCCGCCCTTCTGGCCCTTCTCCCTCTCCGTCTTCGTCTTTTCAGCCCAGAGCAGCAGCTGCCGCGGCGGTTGCTGCCCCGGGCCCGGGGCGGGCGCGGGCACACCACCCACCGCGAGACCGGACGCCCTCCGAAGAGGGCGGTCCAGTACGCGCAGCTTGCTCCTCACGAGCCCCGCATCGAACCCTGGGTCGAGGACGAGGTTGAATCGACCTGGGAGGCGCTCGCGGCGCCCCGCCGCCTCGCTCCACCCGTCCTGGGAGTACACTCCCAGGAGCACCCCGTCCATCGACAGCGTTTCCTCGATCGCCGCCAGGGCGCTTGACTGAGCCGCCTTCTCCACGTCGCCTCCGCACTCGGGCTCAGCGGCCACTGCAGTCCAAGGTGACGGGCCACCTCCTCAGACAGGGCCCGCGGCCAGTCCTGGCGCAGCTCGCGAAACTGCTGCGCAGCCGCACGGCGGTCCCAAGCGGTCTCGCAGGCTCCAAGGAAGCCCACGGACACCAAGCGGGTGCCTTTCTCGAGCCTTTCGACGCGGCTGCGCAAGTTGGCGAAGCCGGCGTCCAGGCGCCCCACCGCCTCTTCCAAGCTGCCGAGCCGGCCGTCCACCTGGTCGCGACGCTCGGCGCGGGAGCTCATGGCTGGGCGGCGGGGCGCAGGGCGGGGCGGGCGGTCGGCCGCCGGGGGCGCTGTCCGAGGGGGTCGCTGCGCGGTGCTGGGCTTGAGCACGCGCCGCGGGTATGAAGTCCTGGACAGAATGATCATGATCCACCGCGTGACTGCAACGACGTCATAAACAGTGTAAGCATGAGCACACCGTGTGACTGGACAGATAGGGGCAGTGGATGTAGGGGCCACGAGAGGGACGTGCACCGTGCGCCTGGAGAAATAGGGGGAGTGGATGTAAGGGCCAAAAGAGGGACGTGAACACATAACACGACCCAAAACATGATCCAGAAGCTGCACATGAACGCTAGTCCGCCACGACACCGACAAGCTCCGCCCCGGCTGCGTGGGGCGCGGGGGCGGCTGGCCACTCGACCGCCATCACCACCGCCGTCAACATCGCCACCATCTCCAGCACCATAAACATCTGCATCATGCATCATAATCGTCACCATCACCATCTACATCAACATCGTGACAATCATCATCACCACTACCGTCATCATACTTGGCGTCGTTGTCCCCTTCATTGTCGTCATCATCAGTACCGCCAACAACCTTGCCATCACCATCACCACCACAATCACCATCACTATCAGCATCATCGTCGTTCATCGCCTCTGTATCTTGTACGTTTGTTTTTATTGTCAGTTGTTCATTGATTTTTTTCCCGCTCGCTGCGCTTAGCTTAGTTGCAGGTCTTTCGTCGAAATGAGAAGCGGTGCCTCGAGACAATTCTTCACGCTTCGCGTATCCCCACCAGCCCATCCCCAAACAGCAACTCCAGCGAAGCATGCCGACAGTCGTGTTTTTCAGGCGTATTTCTGCCTGCTCTCGCATATATACCCTGTTCCTATGTCCTCCTGCCGCCTTGTAGGCGGCAGGAGGAGGACGAGTCCGAGGAGGACGAGTCCGGAGGAGGACGAGTCCGAGGAGGAGGAGGAGGGAGAGAAGGTGTTGGGAGGGAAGACAGAGGGCGGTCGTCGTCGTTTCACACACGTGAACGAGTCAGACGACTCAAATGACGGCGACGCCTCAGACGATGACGGCGACGACCACGACGACGACGACGACGACGACGACGATTACGATGACAACGACGACGTCGGCGACGACGATGCAGGCGACGACGACGACGACGATCCAGCGTTCTCCCCCGACCAGTTGTGCAGTGAGCGTAACTCGGCACGGATGGGCAGGTCTCCCTCTGAACGCATAGTTCGGAGAGCGGCAGTGGGCTTAGCTCCGCCCATCCAGCAACCTGCCCGACCAGTTGTGCAGTGAGATCTAGAGACCGCCAGCGGGCTACACCACAGCACACCACACGACACCACAGCACACCACACCACGCCACACCACACCACGGCACGGCACGCCACGCCACGCCACGCCACGCCATTCAACCCATACCAGCACGATCAGTAAACGCGACAGGAATCAGAAAAGGAACCAAGAAACAGCAAAGGCGAGATCGGAGGAATCAGCAAAGGAGAGATTTCAGGAACCACACCGCACTGCACCGCACTAGACCACCCCGCACCAACACCACACCACACCGCACCACACCGCACCACACCGCACCGCACCACACTAGACACCACTGCCCACCACTACAAACCTCTACACACGACACCACACAACATCAGACGACGACACTTCAGCCCTAGAGGCCCCCAGGGTTCGCCACGAGGTCACCAAGGCTCTCAGGAGAGGCCCAAGTCTATATTTCCTCCAGCGTTGTCGTCGCTGTTGCCATTCTGGTTCACAGCGTTGCAGTGTGGCTGTGAGCTTAGCTCCGCCTACCAGCAATCGCTTCCGTCTACCAGCAATCGCTTCCGTAATCATGGAGAAGCGCCCGCACGCTCTGGTAACCTTGCTAGCCACGGGGACTCCTTGGAGCGAGCAGCGCGAGGGCACGTCCTTCGACGAGTTCATGCGGGACACGTTTGGAGCATCGATCGATGGTGGCGGTCCGTCGCAAAGCCGAGATTTGGAATTTAGCTGCGCGCATCCGTCTCGGAACGGGTCGAATAGCTTGCTGAAAGGTCCTGCCGCATGCCGGTTTCCAGATGCGCGAGAGACTCCGCGCGTCATTCTTGCAGTGCGTGGCGCATGGTTACCGTCTGGCGAGGCTGACGTCATCCACAGTACGTTGCCCGGCAAGTCAGTCTTGAAGTTTTGGGTGGCTGTGCGTGCCGATGAGGAGGTGGTCATTGCCTCTCCTTTTGGCAACGACCGGTCGTCGCCGCACCGGCGTCGCCCAGCAGACATCGTGGATTGCCTGCCGCCAGAGCTACTCGGGCGAATAAAACGGAACGCCCTGCAAGCCATAGACTCACGGGCATCGAAGCCCGACGCGCGGGCTTCTGGATGCTCCCCGACTTCGCCTCCACCGCTCACATGATCCAGGGGGCGACGTTGGAGGCGGCATTCGCGGACCTGCAGCATTGGTCCAGCAGGGCGTCCATGGCGGCTCAGATTGCTGCCTACGTATGCTTGTCGAGAGTGAAGCGATTGCTGAGCATCTGCGTCATGCAGCCGTTCTCGACCTACCTGGTCGGCCTCGGAAACCCGGTGGGGCCCGAGCGACTGGTGCGGAAGCTTTCCGGCCAGATCAGGAGACGAGGCGATCCATGAGTGGAGTGCGCTTGATGACGAGGCCGCTGAAGCTGAGAAGATGGACCCCATGCCGAGGAAGCACCTGCGCGCCTGCTGCTACCTCAAAGGGAAGCAGGATTACATGCTCGACGCCCGCGACTTCGGCGTGAAAGCAGCCGCCGACTTCTACGAGAAGTACGTGCTGGACTGCGCGCGCGAGGTCGGCGCAATGCCTTCTCGGTCTGCGCGGGCGGGCGAGGCTTCCCACGGGGTGCCCGATGGAAACGCTCGAAGGACAGTTCCGCCAGACGATTCAGTATGCAAGCGGCGTGTCGAACGCGATGACTGGAAGAAGAGCCTGACCCCGAACAGCCACGGGTGCTCTGCTTGCAAAAAAGTTGTTGATGCAGGCGCTTGGGGCGCGCAGATTTTTTACCACCATCGGCATTCCGATCGAGACCTCGCGTGCCCGGGCCGCGCAGAGCGAGGGTTCGCGCCCGGCAAGTGCGACGAGCGCCAGTGCGAAGATTGCTTCGAGAAATTGGGCCGCCTCGCGTTCGACAAATACGTGCTGTGCAACGCGAAGAGGCGGGAGAAGTCCCGCTTGGTGCGCCTGGACTGTCAGACGAAGATGCGGTTCGGGAAATGTAAAACGGCGTATGAGTTGAAGTGCTGGTCGAAGTCTGAACGCGATAATCACGCGTCTTCTCAGGGCACAACTCTGGTCTGCAAAGCACGCCGTGCGCTGGGGTTCCACCCGTGTGACCTGGAGACGTACACGTGCCAGACGTGCACTTGCAGGTTCGGCGCCCGCAAGTTCAATCAAAAACTATTCGAACACCACAAGAATAGCAATCGCAAGAAGCTTCAGTGCAAGCAGTGCGTCGCTGGCACCGAAGAACGAGTGCGCCACCTGCGCAAAGCACTGCAGAAGAGCAAGCGAAAGTGCAAGTGCCATTGCCGCATTCACCAGGACAAATGCCCGCTGACCCCCGTCCTTTTCGGAGAGACGCGCTGGCCGGGCAGCGACGGAGCGATGTCCGCCGACGACCGGAAGTCCTTGGGCGAGTTGCAACCGATTCCGGAATGGCGGAGCAAAGCCTGGGGACGATGAGCTACCGCGCGGCGCCCGTCGAGCCAGACTCTTTCCACGCGTTTTAGGGGCCACCGATCGCCGAGATCTCTCGCTGCGCCGCTGCCTGAGCGCCTGAGCACCGCTGCCTGCTCTTCGACCAAGTCGACCAGGCTCGACGGCCTGTGCGAAAACATGTGTCCTCTTCAGAGTCCTCCTCCTCCGCCTCTGCCTCGTTTGATTCGTTTGATTCGTGTCCCTGGGATCTCGCTTTTGTTGGGCCCTGGTTCCTCTGCCGGTTCCTGTTAGCTCGCCTTCGGTGGTTTCTCCGATCTCGCCTTTGCTGGTGCTTGGTTTTTTTCTGGTTCCTATCGGGTTTGCTAGTCGTGCTGGCTCCTGGGATTTCACTACTGCTGGTTCCTGGGAGTCGTGACAAGGGACGCGGGTTCACAAGGGAGCGTGAGAAAGGCTAGGGTCCACCAAAACTTTGCCATAAGGGGGTCGAAGGCACTGCGATTCCCTAGCGATTTTCCGTAGCCATTGTGGCCCAAGACAAGTTGGCACAAGATATTCTCGGCCATTCCCCAGCAATCTCCCTGTGGCTGTGAGTTAGCTCCGCCTACAATTTGTGCAGTGAGCTTAGCTCGGCACGGACGCTCTTCTTTCCAACGCCGTAGTGCGTTCGGCATGGAGAAGCGTCCCCACGCTCTGGTAACCTTGCTAGGCACGGGGGCTCCTGCTCACGGTACTCACTCGACCTCGCGCGCGATGGCTACTCGTAGTGGCGAAGAACTTCGGAGTGACTTGGATCGTGCACACCGTCGTGCACGCCGTGACCCCCCTCCTCGCAGCCGCTCCGAGGATCGCCCACGCCCCCAGGAGGTGAAGCCCGACATCGATGACGTGCTCACTCGTGAACTAGACCTACGGAAGGTGGATCCTAACCCCTGGAACTTCTGGGAGTGGCGCTCTAAGACTGGGCGTTCGAAAGCAGCTTGCGCATCCCGTGCCTCTGCACCTGCTGGTGCCAGGAGCCCCCCTCCTCGGAGGCCCCGAAGCACCAGCATACCTCGGAGACGCATCCAGAGCAGGGCGCGCAGTCGTAGCCGCAGCAAGAGCATCCCAAGGGCGCGTGGATATCCGCCGCCGAGTCGCCCCCGTTCCAGCACGCACACGATGTGCCCAGACAAGCCCGAGGAGCGCCTCAGCAACACCAAGAGCGCGACGAGACGTGAGCAGGAAGCTCGGACGGTCCACCGTCGCCAGGCTCTTGACGAAATCTCCGGGGCCACCACCGAGCGGGCTAGTGACGCGGTTGGCGCGCAGCCCCAGAGGGGTAGCCGCCCGCCACCCGCACCTGGCCCTGCACCTACTATGCAGGAGATTCACGCCAAGATAACGGCGCGCCACGCGTTTCTGGACGCCCGTATTAACTTGTTGGAGGAACAATTGTAAGAAGCCCGTGCGTTGAGTTCCGAACTCCGCGACGCCCACGCGGCAGCAGCGGTCGAGGAAGCTCGCGCGGTCAGCTCTTCGGACTCCACTGTCCCCGTCCGCCGCCAGGAGCCGCAGCTGAAGACAGCGGCCACCAAGGACAGCACCAAGAAGAAGGGGAAGGCTAAGGGCAAGTGTTAACTCCGCCGTCTGCTGATGACGCGTACTTCCGCGTGCCGCCTATTGTGGGTTCTACGGAATCAATTTTACTTTTCTGGAGTGCCGCCCGCGGTGGTCGCCGTTATTGTTTCTTATTCTTGGTGATTGCTGGGTTCCGTGGGGTTTCAGGCATTGGGCTCAGATGGTGCATGGTCTTTCCTCCAGTACTGGCTAGTGCAATACTTACCACGCTGGTTTTTGCGCTGCTATACCGTTGGGTTCTGTGGTGCTGGATGCTTTACTGGCGACACTATCTCTGGGTACAGTGAGGCTCGACACTGGATGTTGCCTCAATGGGTTCGGTGGTTCCTGTATACATGGTTTGGGCTTCGGTATCTATCCAATGGTGGATGTGCCTCTACTCAGCTT